>OZ024854.1:13816180-13851180 GCA_964017155.1 Oasisia sp. SBJ-2009
TGTGTAAGGTAGGTCACGTCTACCATCAGCATTTACTGTTTACCGATTAAAAAAAAACAAGAAAATGCTCAATAAGTATAATTATCTTCAACAATTCATACCATGTAATATATTGCGTAAAGGCAAATGCTCAATTGTACGTCTGTGGCTAGGGGTGTTTTTGGCGTTTTGTCTGGATAATTATGTGCCTATGCCTGTGTGTGCGC
This sequence comes from Oasisia sp. SBJ-2009, assembly GCA_964017155.1. Classification (NCBI taxonomy): domain Eukaryota; kingdom Metazoa; phylum Annelida; class Polychaeta; order Sabellida; family Siboglinidae; genus Oasisia; species Oasisia sp. SBJ-2009. The sequence goes on from OZ024854.1 coordinate 13,816,387, forward strand.
GTGTGCGCGTGTGCACGTGTGAGCGTGTGCGCGTGTTCGTGTGCGTGTGAGTGCGCCTGTGTGCGTGTTTCTTTTCCCCTGTGTCTGTTTTTTGTCTGTTTTGTGTCTGTTCTGTGTCTGTAACTCTGTCTTTATGTGTGTGTGTGTGTGTGTGTGTGTGTGTGTGTGTGTGTGTGTGTGTGTGTGTGTGTGTGTGTGTGTGTGTGTGTGTGTGTGTGTGTGTGTGTGTGTGTGTGTGTGTGTGTGTGTGTGTGTGTGTGTGTGTGTGTGTGTGTGTGTGTGTGTGTGTGTGTGTGTGTGTGTGTGTGTGTGTGTGTGTGTGTACGGTTTTGTGTCTGCGTCTGCGTCTGCGTCTGCGTCTGCGTCTGCGTCTGCGTCTGCGTCTGCGTCTGCGTCTGCGTCTGCGTCTGCGTCTGCGTCTGCGTCTGCGTCTGCGTCTGCGTCTGCGTCTGCGTCTGCGTCTGCGTCTGCGTCTGCGTCTGCGTCTGCGTCTGCGTCTGCGTCTGCGTCTGCGTCTGCGTCTGCGTCTGCGTCTGCGTCTGCGTCTGCGTCTGCGTCTGCGTCTGCGTCTGCGTCTGCGTCTGCGTCTGCGTCTGCGTCTGCGTCTGCGTCTGCGTCTGCGTCTGCGTCTGCGTCTGCGTCTGCGTCTGCGTCTGCGTCTGCGTCTGCGTCTGCGTCTGCGTCTGCGTCTGCGTCTGCGTCTGCGTCTGCGTCTGCGTCTGCGTCTGAATATGTATCTGCGTGTGCGTGTGCGTGTGCGTGTGCGTGTGCGTGTGCGTGTGCGTGTGCGTGTGCGTGTGCGTGTGCGTGTGCGTGTGCGTGTGCGTGTGCGTGTGCGTGTGCGTGTGCGTGTGCGTGTGCGTGTGCGTGTGCGTGTGCGTGTGCGTGTGCGTGTGCGTGTGCGTGTGCGTGTGCGTGTGCGTGTGCGTGTGCGTGTGCGTGTGCGTGTGCGTGTGCGTGTGCGTGTGCGTGTGCGTGTGCGTGTGCGTGTGCGTGTGCGTGTGCGTGTGCGTGTGCGTGTGCGTGTGCGTGTGCGTGTGCGTGTGCGTGTGCGTGTGCGTGTGCGTGTGCGTGTGCGTGTGCGTGTGCGTGTGCGTGTGCGTGTGCGTGTGCGTGTGCGTGTGCGTGTGCGTGTGCGTGTGCGTGTGCGTGTGCGTGTGCGTGTGCGTGTGCGTGTGCGTGTGCGTGTGCGTGTGCGTGTGCGTGTGCGTGTGCGTGTGCGTGTGCGTGTGCGTGTGCGTGTGCGTGTGCGTGTGCGTGTGCGTGTGCGTGTGCGTGTGCGTGTGCGTGTGCGTGTGCGTGTGCGTGTGCGTGTGCGTGTGCGTGTGCGTGTGCGTGTGCGTGTGCGTGTGCGTGTGCGTGTGCGTGTGCGTGTGCGTGTGCGTGTGCGTGTGCGTGTGCGTGTGCGTGTGCGTGTGCGTGTGCGTGTGCGTGTGCGTGTGCGTGTGCGTGTGCGTGTGCGTGTGCGTGTGCGTGTGCGTGTGCGTGTGCGTGTGCGTGTGCGTGTGCGTGTGCGTGTGCGTGTGCGTGTGCGTGTGGGTGTGCGTGTGCGTGTGCGTGTGCGTGTGCGTGTGCGTGTGCGTGTGCGTGTGCGTGTGCGTGTGCGTGTGCGTGTGCGTGTGCGTGTGCGTGTGCGTGTGCGTGTGCGTGTGCGTGTGTCTGTGTCTGTGTATGTTTATTATGTTTCTGTGTACGTGTACGTTTACATGTACGTGTTCGTGCATGGGTATGGGAATGCATATGTGTATGTGCCTGTCTTTAATGACACACGCACGGCCGTGCCTCTCAGTCCATCTGAACATATATCGAAAGAGAGAGAAAATGAGTGAGAGGGTGAGATAGATAGAGAGAGAGAGAAAGAGAGGAAGAGAGAGAGAGAGAGAGAGAGAGAGAGGAAGAGAGAGAGAGAGAGAGAGAGGAGGAGGAGGAAGAGAGACTGGGAAGAGAGACAAAGAATAAGTTATTCTAACTGTTTGCAAATGCAATTGTAAGAATTTCGCCTGTGGTTTACTGGGAATTAATTGTCAATATAGCATATTGTGGCGACATCGAACGGTTAGATATGTTAATACACGGTCCCAATATGTTTTAGTTAAAAGGGTATACAGCTTGTATGGCCATGGTGCTGAAAAGATGTGTCGAATGGACGCAACTTCATTAAATGTAGTAGCGAATCACATAAAGATGGTGCCACGGGAAATCGTATTTCCAGATTGCGACTTTCCGAATGAGAATCCCCGTGGAATATCTTTAAGAATACAAATGTGACCTTTAGTGGTCACATTACGGATCATAATGTTTTGATTTTCGCTTAGGTCATTTTATGATAATTATACAATTAGCAAAAACGCTATGGCGCATTTTTTCAAAAAGGAATCCAATGCATTGTACGGCTGATAAAGATAATAAAAATATGTATTACTGCTACAGCAATGCCAGTGTACAAGCGTCGTAGCTCCTGTGACGTCTTGTACGCTGATGACGAATATGCGGCACAGGTGATTTCCTAGCGATCACCCACGACTTCTAGAACTAATGACGTCTTACTATCTTTTATAGTGCGCGGTGCAAGGATGGGCAGGAAAAGATGATTGCAATAAACTAATTACACTCAATACACCGAAGGAAAGGGTGCGACAGAAGCGTGCGTTGTCCAAGTCGTGTCACGTTAAAACAATGTTCCCACCACCCCCATTTTGTGTATGCGTTAAGCAAGCTATGACATAACTGTGAAGAATTATTACTCGACTCGGCTCGGCTCGGCTCGGCTCGGCTCGGCTCGGCTCGGCTCGGCTCGGCTCGGCTCGGCTCGGCTCGGCTCGGCTCGGCTCGGCTCGGCTCGGCTCGGCTCGGCTCGGCTCGGCTCGGCTCGGCTCGGCTCGGCTCGGCTCGGCTCGGCTCGGCTCGGCTCGGCTCGGCTCGGCTCGGCTCGGCTCGGCTCGGCTCGGCTCGGCTCGGCTCGGCTCGGCTCGGCTCGGCTCGGCTCGGCTCGGCTCGGCTCGGCTCGGCTCGGCTCGGCTCGGCTCGGCTCGGCTCGGCTCGGCTCGGCTCGGCTCGGCTCGGCTCGGCTCGGCTCGGCTCGGCTCGGCTCGGCTCGGCTCGGCTCGGCTCGGCTCGGCTCGGCTCGGCTCGGCTCGGCTCGGCTCGGCTCGGCTCGGCTCGGCTCGGCTCGGCTCGGCTCGGCTCGGCTCGGCTCGGCTCGGCTCGGCTCGGCTCGGCTCGGCTCGGCTCGGCTCGGCTCGGCTCGGCTCGGCTCGGCTCGGCTCGGCTCGGCTCGGCTCGGCTCGGCTCGGCTCGGCTCGGCTCGGCTCGGCTCGGCTCGGCTCGGCTCGGCTCGGCTCGGCTCGGCTCGGCTCGGCTCGGCTCGGCTCGGCTCGGCTCGGCTCGGCTCGGCTCGGCTCGGCTCGGCTCGGCTCGGCTCGGCTCGGCTCGGCTCGGCTCGGCTCGGCTCGGCTCGGCTCGGCTCGGCTCGGCTCGGCTCGGCTCGGCTCGGCTCGGCTCGGCTCGGCTCGGCTCGGCTCGGCTCGGCTCGGCTCGGCTCGGCTCGGCTCGGCTCGGCTCGGCTCGGCTCGGCTCGGCTCGGCTCGACTCGACTCGACTCGACTCGACTCGACTCGACTCGACTCGACTCGACTCGACTCGACTCGACTCGACTCGACTCGACTCGACTCGACTCGACTCGACTCGACTCGACTCGACTCGACTCGACTCGACTCGACTCGACTCGACTCGACTCGACTCGACTCGACTCGACTCGACTCGACTCGACTCGACTCGACTCGACTCGACTCGACTCGACTCGACTCGACTCGACTCGACTCGACTCGACTCGACTCGACTCGACTCGACTCGACTCGACTCGACTCGACTCGACTCGACTCGACTCGACTCGACTCGACTCGACTCGACTCGACTCGACTCGACTCGACTCGACTCGACTCGACTCGACTCGACTCGACTCGACTCGACTCGACTCGACTCGACGTTCGATTATATTCGATTATATTCGATTATATTCGATTATATTCGATTATATTCGATTATATTCGATTATATTCGAGTGGATTCGATTATATTCGAGTGGATTCGATTCGATTCGATTCGATCCGATCCGATCCGATCCGATCCGATCCGATCCGATCCGATCCGATCCGATCCGATCCGATCCGATCCGATCCGATCCGATCCGATCCGATCCGATCCGATCCGATCCGATCCGATCCGATCCGATCCGATCCGATCCGATCCGATCCGATCCGATCCGATCCGATCCGATCCGATCCGATCCGATCCGATCCGATCCGATCCGATCCGATCCGATCCGATCCGATCCGATCCGATCCGATCCGATCCGATCCGATCCGATCCGATTCGATTCGATTCCATAAAATCGACGTCATTAGTTCTAGAAATCGTGGGTGGTCGCTAAGAAATCACCTGTGCCGCATATTCGTCATCAGAGTACAAGACGTCACAGGCGTCACGAAATAAAAAAAAGGCAAGTTCTTATATAGCGCAGTATCCAGTCCTCAGGACCTCTCAAAGCGCTGTACACTTTACTTCCCTGACAGACTTGTTCACTCAGACACCATCTCGACTTCTCTGGGAAGCATCCAGCCATATGCTACAATTAATGCGCGAAGGCTGCTCGTACACATATCCACCACTGTCTATAGCCAGGTACTCATTGATTCAGCTGAGTGAACTGGAGCAATGTAGAATAAAAAAACTTGCCCAAGGTTTTAACACCGCAGCCAGGATTCGAACCCGGGTTCTCGTAGTCGAGAGTCCGAAGCTCTACCCCTGAGCCACTGCGCTCTACAAAGAGTGTACACTGGCATGGCTTTAGTAGTAATAAATATATATTTTTTATTATCTTTATCAGCCGTGCAATGGATTGTATTCCTTGTTGAAAATGCGCGATATCGTTTTTGCTAATTGTACTAATTATCCTAAGATGACCTAAAGCGAAAATCATATATTTATTATCCGTAGTATGACCGCTAAAAGTCACATTTGTATTATTAAAGATATTTCATGAGGATTCTCATTCAAAAAGTCGCAGGTTGGAACTACGATTTCCCGTGGTACCATCTTTATTTTGTTATGGCACTACTACATTTAATACAAGTCTTCTAACTAAACATATTGGGACCGTGTATTAACATGTCTAACCGTTCGATGTCGCCACAATATGCTATACTAACAATTAATTCCGAGTAAACCACAGGAGTAATTTTTACAATTATATTTGCAAACAATTAGAACAACTCTCATTCTCTTCTTCTCTTTCCCCGTCTCTCTCACCCCCCCCCCTCTCTCTCTCTTTCTCTCTCTATATAACAATTATATATATATATGCTTATATATATATATATATATATATATATATATATATATATATATATATATATATATATGCATATGGATACGCATACGTATATGTGTATAAATATAAAACAATGTATATGTATATATAAAACAATTATATATACATATATATATAAAACAATTATATATATATTATGTGTGGTGCGTGTGCGTGCGCGTGCCCATGTGCGCGTGCGTGTGTGTGTTATGAAATGGGATGTTGGTTGACATAAACTCGACATCGTATGATATGAATAATAAATATTTCCGTATGTTGGAGTATCATGATACTTTGCACCCTGTGTCAAAGTGTCTGGAGATTATGGACTTTTTCGAAAGTCGAGTATATCTGCTGCAAAACATATACAATTGAGTTGTATACAATTGAGCATATACAATTGAGCTGTTCACTGAACAAAATACAGCGATATCTGACCAGGAGAACTAACCAATATGTGTCATAGACTGCAAGGGAACAATTCAAATATATAGTAGTTGATTGAGTGAAAGGTTTGTGTTCGCGGTGGAATAATGACGCCATCTGGCTTAGGAAGAATACATCTGTAAAGGACAGAGACGAGGGAACTACCAACTGAGTCACGTTTGGAAAACCCTGCGTGCCACGCCATCTGCCGAGCAGTAGAATATCATTTCCGGAAGAAGGGTTTGTAGTTCTGCTGTGGTGGAAGTCTCCAATTCAAAGGCAGTAATAGCGCATGCTGCATCACGAGCGCCTACAACACTAATTACCATAGCTCCTGCAGGGGTCGATTGATTTTCGGACGTATTTGCCCTAAGTAAACCTTAACCGAATGACAGAGTAGAGGTGAAATAGAGTATTGTCTGAGCCATTTGTGTAATTGTTCCCGTTAAGCATTACTTGAACTAGTTATCCTACACACAATTAACATATCTGTAGACAAACGTATCACTAAATGTTATTAGCGTGTAGTGTTAAACAGGTATACTGATATAGCTGTCATGATCTGTTCTCTTTTTCTATTGCTTCTAGACGGTTGGGGTTTACGTTAACAAATATATACAAATACCTTTTGAAATATGAACTGACGCATGTTATATGAAACACTGCGTGTCCGTAATCACATTCTTCAATGCTATGTCCTAACGTAGACTAACAATACCACAGTCAAATCAAATTAATTGGTTTCCCAAATATTAATACAGGTACGTAGGTGCTGATCGATGTAGACAGGTATTGTATAAAACAAAATACAAACTAGAAGAAGGTGAGGTATTGTAGCTCATGTTGTTTATGTTCGTCATACATGTTTAAAGTTAACAAACGTTGTCTTTAGTTGCCTTTACACACTAACTTATATTCACTTTATACGTCAATTGTTTATGTGTAAATTACCCAAGCCTGATACGCTTAGACGACAGCTACTTGACACTAGCTGATCTAATCCTGGTATATATTATGGAAGGAGTTTCTGATCGATTGGTACAATAAACTACCTACACGTTTAATGAAAACAATAATAATAATAATAATAGTAACTTCTTTTGCGCCAATATCCTCGAAAATCAAGCTCAGTGGCGCGACAAAACCAGGGAATTAATCAATCTCATAATCGAAAGCAATGCGTGAGTCGTCAACGGATGGATGGAAAAGCTAGGAGGCTAAGGAGGATAGGCAGCATTAAAGAGATAGGTTTTTAGATGTCGGCGAAATGAAACTATATTACCTTGTGATTTAACACTGGCAGGAAGCGAATTCCACACCGTTGGTGCGGCAACCGAGAAAGCTCGGGTCCCGGCTTTCGTTTTCACCCGAGGGATGTGAAGAGGGTTACTACTGGTTGAGCGTAGCTGTCTGGAATTTCTTGTTGGAGTTAGCATTGAATTTAGATATGCTGGTTGTGTAGATGAGAGTGCTTGATAGGCTATTGTGCACATTTTGAAAATGATGCGATAGTGCACAGGTAGCCAATGCAGTGATTTTAGAAGCGGCACTGAGCGAGAAAAACGTGGAGAACGCGTGACTACCCTTGCTAAACAATTTTGGACACGCTGAAGTTTGGCTATGTCCTTGTTTGCGGTATTGTAAAGGAGGGAATTGCAGTAGTCGAGTCTGCTGCTTACTAGAGCTGTGGCGATGGTTTTAGCAACGGAAAGTGATAAAAACCGGCGGATACGGCGAAGATCACGGATATGGTAAAAACAGCAACGGCATGTTTTCGAGATATGTTTTTTGAAATTGAAGTTTTCATCAAACGTTACTCCGAGATTTAAAACTGAGGTGGCTGGTGTGATACTCTGACTCAGAATATGTGTCGGGAAAAATCCATTGAGTTTTGCCCGCAGCGTTGAGGTACCAATGATGAGAAATTCAGTCTTATCTGCATTTAGTTTTAATTTACTATTTTTCATCCAGAGGGAGACATCTTGGAGACAATCCCTGAGCTGGTTTAGGGAGCGACAAGTATCTGGTGTGGTCAGAGAAACATAGATTTGTGGTCAGAATAGTATGATTATGTAAAGGTTTTAACCCCCTAGAAGGACAGGGTGTATAATAGAAACAGGTGTTAACTGACACCGGAGTAAAAGGATACGGGTGCTAACGAACCTGTTTAAATAAGTTTATTTCATTCCGCCAATTCGGCACTGCTACAGGGAGGGCGCTATTCCCCAGTACGCATCGTGTTACGAAATGTGTTGAATTTTGTTAACCTGCTATGCCCGATATAGAGACCTCCACAGAGATACAACATGATCTAATCAGGAAGATATGGGAACAAGAAGAAATACTAACAAAATGGAAACAAGGGTACCTCGTGAATCTCCCAAATAAAGGAGATATGCAAGAATGTCAGAACTACAAAGGGATAGTGGTCCTATCAGTACATGGATAGGTCCTCAACAGAGTCATCTTGGACAGTCTGAAGACAGGGGTGGATGCCAAATTCAGAGACCACCAAGCTGGCTTCCGTAAAGACAGATCATGCACCGACCAAATAGCAACAATGCGAATCATTGTTGACTCGTCCATGGAATGGGACTCTTCCCTGCACTTAAACTTTGTAGATTACGAGAAGGCATTTTATAGTCTCGACAGAGAGACACTATGGAAGCTTCTAGAGCACTGTGGAATATCAGACACATTTATATCTCTGGTAAGAAATACTTATGAACATATGGCATGCAGGGTCATTCACGCAGGACAACTTGCAGACTCTTTCATGGTGAAGACAGGAGTGAGGCAAGGATTTCTTCGGTCACTATTCTTATTCCTGCTCGCCATACACTGGATCATGAAAAATGTTACAGAAAGCAGAAGAAATGGGATCGAGTTGACACCTTGGAGCCAGGTGGAAAACCTAGACTTTGAGGATTACCTCGCTCTCCTCACCCACAGCCATCAACAAACGCAGGGCAAAACAGAGCTTCTAACAACAGTGTCAACGCAGCTAGGACTCGACATCAACAGAAGCAAGTCAAATATTATTTACCACAGTGAAAGGAGAGCCGCTGGAAGAGACATACTCGTTCGCTGAGTAGTCCAATCAACACAAATGGAGGCACCGAAGAAGACCTCAAAGCAAGGACACAAAAAGCAACAGTTGCATTCATCAAGTTGAGAAACAGATGCAGAGCAAAACAAATCAAAATAAACACCAAACTGAGAATATTCAATTCAAACGTCAAGACAGTTTTATTATATGTACATAAAAGAAACTAAAAGAATACAGACATTCATTGACAAATACATTCGCAGAATGTTACACCTGAAGTGGACAGACAAGGTATCCAACACTACACTCTGGAAATGGACCAAACAAGTACTCATAGAAAAGAAATAAAGAAGAGAAAATGGAGGTGGATAGGACACACACTCAGGAAACCTCCAGAAACCATCACCCGTCAAGCCATCGCATGGAATCCACAGGGAAGAGGCGAAGAGGGAAGCCACGAAACACCTGGCAAAGAGACACAGAAAGGGAAACAAAAGAGACTGTTACACCAGGAGAGAGATGGAGAGGATGACCCCGGACAGAAAAAGGTGGCGTTTCTTGATCGATGGGCTATGCTTCCAGCGAGCAAACCGGCATACATATGTAAGTAAGCTAAGCCCGAATACATACCGAAGATGAAATAAGACTTGTATCGGGTTGCTGAGTTAGTTGAACACGATATGTAAAAAATTAAAGGTCCGCGTTGATTCGGAAACACGCGTGATTTGTGCACGCATGCAATTTATTGTGTACATCTTACAATGATTTACAGTGTTATACAGTTTCCGAAAACATGCATTAATTAAGGTAACTCAACTTTCTCTTTGGTAATGTATAACTGAACAATGCACACATAGCTTTATTTACTATTCGTTATAAATTGCTCGTGCTATGCCGTTACCGGTGTCTATTGCATTGCAGACCCTAGCTTAGAAAAACATTGCCGTTTACCACGTTGAGCTGAAAATGTATTTGAGTCAGACAAGACACTTACATTGATGCATTTGTTATAATTATTTAATATGCATGATGAACAAATGATATGTGTATTTTATCGGTCAAAAAGTACACGACAATCCCTCGTTTTAGCGGTTGAATATAAATGTCACAGAAAACACCGGTAGACGGCGCCACTTCATTAAGCTATCATTACACCTTTTCACAAGTACCGAATTATTTAAATGTCTCGAACCAAGCGATGAACCGACCCACGAGACTGGCGCCTGAAGTTTGGCGCAAGTCCACGAGCCTGGGGATAAGAAGATACTGTGATGTATTGTTCAACTTACCATAGACAACATGGATTTCGGAAAGGCATTAATTGGATGAGGGGATAGAAGTAGCATGGGCTGTATGCAAGTGCGACTGTCGTTATGTCAGTTATAACACGTCCTCGCTAGCCGTGGGTCGTTGCGTCGCGCTATTACCGCTAACAGTGATGTGGGTCAATTAACGTTAAGCTTTGAAGAACAGTCGAGGACTGTAAAACGACGCCTGGTAGATCGCAAAGTAATTGCGTCATGTCTATGAGCAGTTAAAATCCCAGAATAAACTCGAACACTCATCAACTGCACACTAGTCTGCATCTCGTCTAAAAAATTGTTGGCGCTTAATCTCTTTTCTCTTGCTCTCTACCTCCTTATTTCTGTCTTCCCACCCTCCCTGCCCACCAGGCTGTCCCTCACGTCCGCAATTCTTCCTTCCCTTTCCCCTCACTCCATCCATGTTCTGCTCTGCCCTGCCCTGCCCTGCCCTGCCCTGCCCTGCCCTGCCCTGCCCTGCCCTGCCCTGCCCTGCCCTGCCCTGCCCTGCCCTGCCCTGCCCTGCCCTGCCCTGCCCTGCCCTGCCCTGCCCTGCCCTGCCCTGCCCTGCCCTGCCCTGCCCTGCCCTGCCCTGCCCTGCCCTGCCCTGCCCTGCCCTGCCCTGCCCTGCCCTGCCCTGCCCTGCCCTGCCCTGCCCTGCCCTGCCCTGCCCTGCCCTGCCCTGCCCTGCCCTGCCCTGCCCTGCCGCCTGCCGCCTGCCGCCTGCCGCCTGCCGCCTGCCGCCTGCCGCCTGCCGCCTGCCGCCTGCCGCCTGCCGCCTGCCGCCTGCCGCCTGCCGCCTGCCGCCTGCCGCCTGCCGCCTGCCGCCTGCCGCCTGCCGCCTGCCGCCTGCCTGCCTGCCTGCCTGCCTGCCTGCCTGCCTGCCTGCCTGCCTGCCTGCCTGCCTGCCTGCCTGCCTGCCTGCCTGCCTGCCTGCCTGCCTGCCTGCCTGCCTGCCTGCCTGCCTGCCTGCCTGCCTGCCTGCCTGCCTGCCTGCCTGCCTGCCTGCCTGCCTGCCTGCCTGCCTGCCTGCCTGCCTGCCTGCCTGCCTGCCTGCCTGCCTGCCTGCCTGCCTGCCTGCCTGCCTGCCTGCCTGCCTGCCTGCCTGCCTGCCTGCCTGCCTGCCTGCCTGCCTGCCTGCCTGCCTGCCTGCCTGCCTGCCTGCCTGCCTGCCTGCCTGCCTGCCTGCCTGCCTGCCTGCCTGCCTGCCTGCCTGCCTGCCTGCCTGCCTGCCTGCCTGTGTGCTGCCCTTTTCGTTTTCTTAAATAAAATATAGTACAACGTATTTCAACTAAATGCTAAGTAATTTACATGTAACTGAAAGTATATGTAGTTATATTGAGGTTACAATAACACAACATTGTATAGCAAAAATAAAACACTGGATAAAATGCAAACACAAGATAAATTAAATAATTATTATTATTGAGCACTAACTAAAAACCGTGATGTGATACATAAAACCAAAAGTTAATTAACACTGTAAATTATACAGATAACGCTTACACGCATTTACTCATGCACACATGCATCACACGCACACTCGCAGGTACGTACACACGTGCCCACTCACACCAGCCGCCGACGTCAAACACTCGTCACTCTCACCGGTGTTACGTGTTGTCTTCAAAGTAATGTTTCGAAGGAAGTCCATATATTATTAACATATTGATGTACTGTCATCATGGTGTTTGTGTAATTACGTTGGAGTGAGATGTATTGATATTGTATACCTTAGTTTCGTTGTCAAAAGCTGACATACTATATAAGCATTAGTTAGTATTATTAGACATGTAAACCTGTGAATTAATTGAAAACAGTGATGCAGTTTGACGGCTTCGAGCAGTGACATTACATAATACTACATAAGCAAAGCGCACGTTTCATTAGGCTATCTTCTCGGCGAAGTCACGCAGCCGAGCAAGATGAGGTTTAGCGAGACTACAGATGGCGTCACGCCTCGCCCATGTCTATGGTGTGGCTCCTGATCTCTTCATCAGCGCATTTGACCACCTTATGCGCCGTACGACCAGCCAAGGCCACATTGGCACCAAGCTTGGTAATTATACCCGGACTGATCTTGACTATACCGACGATATCGCCATATTTAGCTCCATCATCGATAGATTGCAACAGGACATGATCAAAAGCTGGATAAATACCAAACTCATGGTTACCATTCAGTCAAGTATCATTCAGATATCCTTGGCCATAATACACCCTAGTCCATTGCAATACTAATCAAATACCATTCACCTGTATGGGAAGGTTTATTTACAGAGACCACCAAAGTACCATTGAAGTACCATTGAAATACCCATGGCCATAATACCCCCTAGAACCATTTAACTACCATTGAACAGCACGGAAATGAGTATTCACAAAGTCACACAACGTACCATTCAGATACCCTTCAAATACCCTTGGCCATAATACCCATTAGGACCATTCAAACACCATTCAAATACCATTCAGATACCCTTCAAATACCCTTCAAATACCCTTGGCCATAATACCCCTTAGGACCATTCAATGGTATTTGAATGGTATTTTTTTTGTAACGGGTTATTACATTATCGGGCATTTATTACATTATCATGCGATTTTTGTTACATCATCAGGCAGTTATTACATTGACAGACGATTATTACATTACCGTTTGTAACAGGTGTCATTGCGGATTGCTCAGCCTGAAGAGATCGGGATTTGGGGCCAGGGGGAGAGCAATTAAGCATTGAGCGGAACCACGAGGCTGTGTTTTCCGGCGGGAAATGAGAAGTTGCTTTGGTGAGTATAATAACAGCAATTGTATAACAACATTTGAAATATGAGTGCTGTAACATTTGAGCCATTGTTGCTCCTTGATAATTGTGGACAGCTATTAATAATTATGTAGTTATTGCAGTATTTAATTTCCCTTCGTATTGCCACATGTAAAATCCCTAGATATGGGCTTGTAACTACCGGGTAATGATGCCACAGCTAAACATTATGATTGTCATGTATATTGAACTGTGCAGCAGCATGCTATGCAGAATGTATAAATTTAACACAGATGGTGTGGTTCTGGATGATAAACGGCAAATCGCTTTATTACGTATTTATTTCAAATTGCCACTATTCCACGTACTAGCCACGTGGATCTAGATTTAATATTGAGTGCTATTTTGGCTAGATGCTAATAGCGATTTATGTATCGTGAGAGAGAGTGTTCAATATCACAAGACGGTTGTTATGTTGTTGGCTATGGACCACAAATTAAGACATTGTGTTTGTAGTTTAAATTGTTTGTTTTTGCAAACTGTTGTCTTACATAAGTCTGGATGTTGGGCAATAGAGTAGCCGCTAGGAGCCAGCACTGATATGCACGATGTTGACGTGAACGTTATTAGGGTCCCTTGAATGACACTATGTTACGACAGATGTCACTGGATTTCTTGAATAATACAGATGCATACCTTTGTTTTGCAGCGTGATCGATTCACTGATGCTTTGGGAGCAAGTATCATGAGCACGTATTCCTGACGTCTGACTGTGGTCATGAATATGAGTTGTTTTTGTATCTCTGTATTCTATTTGGGGTGTTGGTATGTAAATGTCTTGGTGTTAGATTGTTGTAATAAAGATGTCATAACGGGGACATATAGATTGATAATTATTGCTTCATTGTCATACCAGATGGTTGCATGGTTAGATGAATGTAGTTTTAGTTACCTGCTATGGTTGTAGTAATTTGATGTGGTTAGTGTGACAGCTGATTGGCAGAGAAGAGAGGTTTCTGACTGCATGTCATTCAAGACGTTGTGGGGAAGACAACTTGTTTCCTTATTTTTATTGGTAGTAATTGTTACTTGTGTGCATTGCACCACATATTGTGTATGCTTTGGGTGTTTACTGTAACACGTGTTATTGTTACAGGGTTTTGAATTATTGGTACATGAAATTAGGAACTGTGAGATATCCAATGTTTCGTGTCCATCCTTGACATTCATATAAATGATATATTTATAATTGGTTGGGGTCGAAGCTTATCAGTTAAGAATAGAGTGCTGCTAGATCATGTATTCCGGTCAGCCAGCAAAACCAATGGCACGACACTCCCTACCGTGGATGAACTCTAAGAAACATATATAATGATAAAACAAGGGACATCTTAAAGGACACTTCTCACCCATTGCACGAATTCTACTTTAGGTTATTGTATTGCATTGTATGTATATATATATATATATATATATATATATATATATATATATATATATATATATATATATATATATATATATATATATATATATATATATATATATATATATATATATATATGTGTGTGTGTGAGTAAGGCTACACTTCCCGGACGAAACGGGGATTGTCACCAGAGGTGCAATGTGCAAGTTCATATAAAGTCCGGTTGATTTCACTGATACGTAAACAGTCAGATACGGAGTAACGTCGAGTTGAGTCACTGCAGCGTAGGCTGTCCTGGCTTGTGTGTGTATATAAGACACAATGCTTTCTCAGATGTACACACACACATCATCGTCAGATGTCAGATATATGAGAGGACAACAGCCGAACAATTTCAAAGAAGACCAAGGCAAGCGCCAACTTAAATGCTGTTTGAGAATACTATTTAAATATACATGACAAATATAATAATATACATATGTATAATATATATATATATATATATATATATATATATATATATATATATATATACATATGTATATATATATATATATATATATATATATATATATATACACACCAGCTCAGGATTAGAATCTGGGTTCTCTTTCATTGCATTGACCCTTTTCGAGGTTTAACAGTAGTGTGACGAATACTATTTCGTACGAGATATCTCTCAGATCCGGTGTCGATCCTTAGGCATGTTCGTTTACCCTTCATTCATCCAGTTCTCTCAGTTGTGTATGAGTACCTGGCTATAGCTAGTTGTGAATATGTGTATATGAATAGTCTTCGCGCATTAATTGCAATATGGTTGGATGATTCCCAGACAACCGGAGATGGTGTTCGATTGAACAGGTCTGCCAGGGAGTAAAGTGTAAAGCATATTTATTACTCTTCAGGACTGGATACTGCGCTACATAAAAACTTACATTTAACATCAAATTGATTTGGAATCAGGCAATCGAACGTAAAATCACAAATCAAGGTATAACACCCACTCACGTCATCTTATCTCATGTTGTAGTTGACACAGCATGCAAACTACTACGGCCATTTTACTGACAACTGCCGTGTTTCTGGCACTGACAGAGGCACGTGGGCTTGCCACCATTTCTTCAGGCCACACTACATGCGGTGGTCGTCCGTTCAACCCAAGACACGAAGTGTGCTGCGGCGGCCAAATCCTCGACGGAGATTTCGGCGCGTGCTGCGGTTATCGAGGCTACGACACGCGGTACTACCTGTGCTGTGGCTCGAGGGTTCTACGTGCTCCGTGGTTCGGGGCGTGCTGTGGCATTCACGTCTACGACAGCCGCAGTAGAAGCTGCTGCGGTGGAGTCGTTATCGGACGATGGCAAAAGTGTTGCAATGATAAACTGTGCTAAAAGGATATGTGTAAAACAAATGATGGACATGTGAAGATGTGTCCATCACTTAGAGTTAAGTCAACTGTGATATTAAATTGTGGTGTCGTGCCGTGACGCATTCTTTTTTCTACATATCGAACTATCTGCATGGCTAACCCGGGTAGACACGCTATGCAGCAAACCGTGGGCAACATGTTCCAATACACCGTGTTGTATGAAAGTATGAAAGAATAATTCATACACACACACACACACACACACACACACACATATATATATATATATATATATATATATATATATATATATATATGTATATATATATATATATATATATATATATATATATAATTATATATATATATATATATATATATTATATTAATTATATATATATATATATTATATAAATTATATATATATAACATATATATATATATATATATAATTATATAAATTATATATATATATATATATGTCGTTGTGTTATGTTGTGTTATGTGAATATATGCCACAATAATTTCCTCTTTGGGGACTATTAAAGTTATTGTATATATATATATATATATATATATATATATATATATATATATATATATATATATATATATACATATATACATATATATATAGGGTATATATATATATACCCTATATATATATATATATATATATATATATATATGCAGGATATATATATCATGTGTATATGGTTATGTTTATGTACGTATAAGTGTCTGTTTATATAACGGAACGTGTACACAGTGGTTTGGAAAATAGAAATATTACATTTATAAAACAAATACAATGATATTGTTTCTTTTTTGTGAGTTGTAGATGATTTTACGTTAGGCTTGTTCTTTTGTTCATCCTTGTTTAATTAAATATCGATATACATTATCATGTAGTTGATAAGTTAAACACTACCGTAATGTTAAAACATAGTGCTTGGCATCTGATACCCTTTATTGATGCACAGTATCTCAGGGAACATAGAGCAACGTTATCGCAATGCAGAAAAATCGCGTTCGAATCCCACGCTATTATATCTGCCCTACGTGTGTTCGCTCAACGTTGTTCCAGTTCACTGCATGAAATAACTTTACATGGCTACAGACGGTAGTGGGTGTTTACATTCGAATTGTCTTCGCGCATTAATTACAGCATGGCTGAATTCTTCCAAGACAAGTTGAAATACTGCTTCACAGAAGATATTCACAATGAATAAGGACTGGATACTGCGGTATATAATACATGGCTCCACATTGTTTTGTCATCTAGTGGAATGTTGTTCCGATATGTAGTTTATACACAATAACTGGTAGTAGGCATAAGACACATTATAATAAAAATCAATATTAATAATAGGCTTTATTAGCAACTCAAAATAGTTAGATTCAAATTGTATAATAAAATATAACTATTATTTTACCGTAAAACGTGATGGGGAAATTAGGATTTTAAATGTAATACAGTGTTAATATCACCTTAATATGCCCTTTCGTATTTACTGGCAGTTGTATTATCCTGATGGTATAAAATATTTATGTGTATGTTCGTCGTAGTTAATGATAACGGATACACATTACGCTGTCTAATATACATATTTTATCATGCAGCAGATGGCTTAATATGTGTGAAGTAACTAAAATTTTATTTTGAAATATTGACTATCCCGTCTTTTTTCAATGTCTCCAGATTAACAAATCTGTCTATCCCAGTATAGCAATCCTGAAAAAGTAATTTATTTGGGTGTAATATATCAACAATATCATGTCATGCAGGATACATGGATACACTCAGACCGGGCATACTTATCACATAACGAGTTTATACAGAAAACCTATGCATTGTTTGTCACGGCGTTATGCAGTTTTCAAGGTATGGGAATAGTACACAAGTTGATGGGCGCAATCTTTAAAATGAAGAACATATGATCAAAAATAATGTATATATGTCGAGAGGATGCACACTTTGATGCTCATAGCAAAGGATCACACACGTATTCATGTGCGCGCACGCACGCGCGCACATACACACACACACAAGCACACACACACCAACACACACACACACACACACACACACACACACACACACACACACACACACACACACATACAAACACACACACACACACACCCTCTGATACACACACTCACACTCACACTCACACTCACACTCACACTCACACTCACACTCACACTCACACTCACACTCACACTCACACTCACACTCACACTCACACTCACACTCACACTCACACTCACACTCACACTCACACTCACACTCACACTCACACTCACACTCACACTCACACTCACACTCACACTCACACTCACACTCACACTCACACTCACACTCACACTCACACTCACACTCACACTCACACTCACACTCACACACACACTCACACTCACACTCACACTCACTCACACACACACACACACACACACTCACACACACACACACACACACACTCACACACACACACACACACACTCACACTCACACACACACACACACACACACACACTCACACACACATGCGAGCACACACGCACACACGCCGTCACGCATGTGCGGGCCCACACGCCCACACGTCCACACGCACACATGTTTAGCGGTGGGATAAGCAATGCGAGGACACGTCATCTGGTACACATTGTATTGCAGCGGCTTGCTCATCACGATTTCTGCACTACGAATTTAAGGTTGCCATTAAGAGAGTTGACGCACCCATGAATTTGTGCAGAGTAATAACCGTATATTATCATAGCTGTTCAGTCGCTGTCGTAGACGTTGTCAGTCCATTCATGTACATCAGTATGGAGTCGAGCGAGATTGTGGTTTATGTATAGTGAAACATTATATTTTCTCCTTTAAACTTTCCGGTGCAATTTACCTCCTCCTGGGCGGCCGAAGCGCTTCAAACACTTACGCATACATCACTCACCTTTTACGACCCACGGACAATTATTGATCATTTAAGCGTATACTCGGATTGGGCAGTGGAGGGACGTCGTGATCATCGCTGATCGTTTTGAAATTTTAGGTTCAATTTATTATGCAATTAGGCAGGGAATATTGTGCGCTTGAAAACCCTCGTAGACAGGTGTGTCATCTTGACATGCAACACAACCGTCTAGAATAAGCCATACGTGCGTCATCAAGTAATGCGTATCTCGCGGTTTCGCCCAGCGACCATTGTCAACAGTTCTACACCTGTAAAAAGGTGTAATGATCCTATACCCAATATTTCAATATAAAATTGAATTTTGTATCACCTCAACATACTTGCGGCTTCACTAGCCAGTATTAGGACACTGCCATGTTGACATTTTCCATGTGCTGGCTGAGGTGTCAACTAAACCTTTTTACTTAATAGCCGCCACACAGTGACAGCTCTAAGACTACTATAGTCCTTCAATGTGGTACCTGCTACATGTACACTGTGTAAATCTACTATCCTCCGCAGTCCCTGTCAATATGTAGATCATATAATATATTTATTGTATGTAGCATTGTAGTATACGTTTTCACTTCAAATGATATATATTTTTATACTGTGAATAGCCTGTTTGGCATGTGCAATTTGTGAATGAATCTCATAGTTGCATTGGCAGTAGTCCGAGATAGGTAAGGTTCGGACTTTTGTCAAGATGGTTATATATGTTATGAGACTGCATGATGGGGACAAACACTTATATTTGTTTGGTTTGTAATTTTGTGTTTTAGTTATTTGTGAAATGCATGCATAACACTTGGGTGTGTTTTATTATTATTATTTGTATCATCTGGGTTTTTAGTTCCTAATATATAGTATTAATTCCAAGCGATTGACTTAAGTAGAGGTGATGATCCATCTGATTGATTTGGCTGTGAAGGTTGTGATCGTGACGAGCGATTAGTTTTCGCTTGAGAGATGTTTATCGTGTCACGACGACATGCAGCTCTGGCAGTAGGAATGCGCCATAAAATGTGTCCATTAATACATCTGTGAGAGTATATAAGACGCCCCTCGTCGTTACCCAACCAGGCATACAGTGTACACCCGAAAGGTCTTGTGTGAGCAGCGACGCATAATGTAAGTACGTGTTACTTTATTAATATTACTAGCTAGATTGGGAAGAATTTCCATAGATAGTATTGTTAAATTCCAGTTTTGGTTGCTTTGAGGTTTGAGTTGCTACTCATTTCAGTTCCCAGTAAACACAATTCGCCCTTCCCCTGTTCCCTTCCACTTCCATATTTTAGTATTCCCTATATTTGTCAAATTCGTTTCATGCAACTGCAGAATTGTATCTTCTGTCTATCTCTTATATTTCTATTCCGATGGGTAAATACCAACCAGTATCTTCAAAATGATGAATTTGGTTGGTTAAATAGAAGAAGAAGAAGCCGAGTTATCCAGCGATGTTGCCGCACCAATACGGTTTAGAATTGCATTATATCGTGTCACCGTGTTCCGGCAATATTACGCATGCTCATACGCACCTAAATGCTAACGTGCACCAGGCAGAGTTGACGCCTTAGATAAGCGGTGACGACTTCCAAACTTCAGTCACTTACTAGGAAGTATGCAGATATATTTCCGACATCCAGTGAAATAGATGTAGAGCGATCGCATATTTATCTTTGCCACACTCTGGCACACACAGTTATATATAATGTCAGTACTTGGAGTCCTATTCGCAGATTATAACAACACTATTTACCAAAATGAATGTATTGCCATAATCGTTCCATCGCATGCTGTATTAGAGAGTGTGAGGCTTTGCAATATGTTCCAGGTGTGGCGTTATGAGATTCCCGTTGGCACTGTTCTTGCTGGTTGTCGCCATATCGTCGACGGCAAACAGCTTGTTCACGTCAAGGTCGGTGTGCGGGTTTCGTACGTACAACCCGACATTCTATATCTGCTGCTCCGGGCGAGTTCTCAGCAAGCCGTTCAATGCGGCTTGCTGCGGAAGCCAAGCTTATGACAGACGATGGAAGATATGTTGCGGCGGCCGGATTAGCAGCAAGCCGTTCAATGCAGCCTGTTGCGGAACCCAGCCTTACGACAGACGATGGAAGATATGTTGCGGCGGCCGGATTAGCAGCATGCCGTTCAATGCAGCCTGTTGCGGAACCCAGCCTTACGACAGACGATGGAAGATATGCTGCGGTGGCCGGATTAGCAGCAAGCCGTTCAATGCAGCCTGTTGCGGAACACGAGCTTACGATCGCCGATGGCATCACTGCTGCAATGGTAGAATATGTTGATCGTTGAGAAGCTCAAACCCTTTCAATTAAAATGAATCATTTCTCACATCAATATGTATCGATTCATTTGAATAAGTTTCCTGTGTTCAACGGAAAATAAAATGTCCCGTTAACGGGAATGAAAAAATTGAACTGTGTCTAGTTATTCCTGAGTAGCATCAGTTTGAGTGTCTCTGGTCGTATGTTAACAGGTACTGTGTAAATTGCAGTGTTTGCACATCACATGAGCCACATGTTACCGCACAGTGAAACCATTGGAGAATCTGTAACACTTTAAGTATGTCTTTATATTTTTGTCCGAGTGTGGAAGTTACGTATAGCATTCGGTCTCCGTATGTGTCTATTTGTGCTGCTACCTCACTGTTATGTTCTATCAGGTTTATATAATGCTACACCGACATATTACCTGGACTCAATGAAACATGTCGCCTCGACAAATCAATTACATCGCACTTGTCATTTCTACATTAGACAGTATCCAACAACATTCAATTATTTTAAAGACAGCTATGCCCCAGTATCCAACAACATACAATTATTTGAGACAGCTATATGCAGCACTCCATTTTGTATGTTATATTAAAAAATATCGTTCGATAATATCATAACTATATTTAGGACCACCTTTGAATTTATGTTCGCCATCATTGTTATCATAAGTATGTCACATTTTCCGTAGTCATCATTACCTCATCAACAACATCTTCATTAATTCGTCAATATTAACATTGCCATAATCGTCGTCATCATAGTAAGTGATTTCAACGTCATAAAGTAAGAACATACGCATCTGAATAGGGAATACATTGAAATGTATTACTAATGATTAGTAGACCTACACTTTTGTTTAATAACTTCACTGATTCGGTGATTTGTGTAGCCTCAACTAGCTGCTGTTGGAAAAGTAATAGGGGAAACCCGGGCAATATGGGAGAATTAACGTTCCGCTGTTCGTCGCACCCACATTTTGTGCATTAGGGTAACAGTTGGTTATGTATCGGCCAAACACATCAAAACACCTTATGGCATAGAACTGTTTTTTGTTTGTTTACATCAATTGTTTTTGATAAATACAGACTATAATAATAACAATAATTTTGTTGTTGTTATATTTTCCTGTTTTACAGGGATTTTGATCCAGGAAATATGGGATGCATATATAGTTGTGTCATTCGCTAATGCGACGTGGTCCTACATATTCAGAATAGTTATTTTCAGTAACTGATATATTAGAACTAGTAAATTACAATAGGAATAGCCAAGATATGCGATATGGTAAGGTCGTGTAAGCAAAATGTCATACTTCTTTGTGACTTTGACTGCCGTACCATGGGCGGATTACTATTCCTGTATAATTATGTAATCCATAAGCTTCACATCTTTATGTAACTTAGTGAGTTACTAGTTACATTAAGCGGTCTACAGAAACAGGCATATTGACAAAGTAAATTGCATTTTAAATGTTTTTCAAAGATAACGTGTATAACATGCACAACGGGATGATCCCATTTTGCCCTCTTTTGTATATCCCATTTTGCCCGGAATAGGGATGGTCTAATCAAACTGTGATATATTAATCATCGCTCACTCTCACGAAAAAATATTATACGCTGAAACACTCATATGCTAATACTATATCCTCACGACGTTAGAAGTCGAACTATGACAAGTTGTTTCTTAGCAAACTTAGATGGATCGTCAAACAAACAATTTAGCAAGTGGTCAAAGCTAAGGATTACTAACCATTGTTTCAATCCGTGCGAATAATTGCATACCAATTGGTTTGTATTGTAGTCAGCAGATGCCGCTACGCTAGTTGGAAGCGAATGTACGCTTTGTAGCAGCACTATTCTTTGCATAAATAGTGCTGCTACAAATTTATTTTCCTATGTTACCCGAATATCCCATATTGCACGGGTTTCCCCTATTGCTGCATCGACTGCCAACAACACACCAATGCCTGCTAACCAGACCCTGCAGAGTGGCCCTTTAAACAACGCTTACAGACGTTTAAAACGGGGCGTTTAGTGATCACTCAAATATACAGGGAAGAAGCAAAGACGAGGTTTAAAAACACCTCCACAGTGATATAACTACGTTGACAATACAGCACGTTAGCCAATTTCCAGAGGCAATAATAATCTGCACATATACATATATGGTAAATATATGTCTCCTAGCGGTTTATGTTGTTGCCCCTAGGTGCCAGGACCCGCCAGGTAGTCTAACGCGTGTGATTCATTCAAAATTAAATATTGTCTAAGTTCGCGCCATGTACAATTGACAGTACAGCCACCTCGCAAGTATGACAGCCTAGTAGCAAGGCGAAACTCGTCACTGATATACAGAAAGGTTATGGAGAACAATAAGATTACTGGGTCAGTTCTTGCCTAGTTTCTATGGTGACCGTAATGGTGAACTTGCACGGTATGCAGACGGGAATATGTCATTGTAAGTGATACCGCAGTATGTTGGTAATTACACGCAGGAAGCACCTATGCACATCTGCATTAAAATGGTGGTTGATTATAAAAGCATACTTGTATTTTCTTGTTTCTAATATAATGTTGGAAGGGGTTGTTTATTTGTTTGTTAGTTAGTTAGTTAGTTAGTTAGTTTGTTTGTTTGTTGGTTGGTTGGTTGGTTGGTTGGTTGGTTGGTTGGTTGGTTGGTTGGTTGGTTGGTTGGTTGGTTGGTTGGTTGGTTGGTTGGTTGGTTGGTTGGTTGGTTGGTTGCCATATTATGTCAAATGTTTTGCAGAACGGCGGCATCAGACTTGCATCATCAGTTGTGGTTCGGCCAGTTAACTGATGATCATGTGTGCTATTGACTTATGGAGGCAATATCTTAAACATACCGAAAACAGTCTCCGCTGTCGTTTAGTTCCCACAACAAGCCTGTTTACACATGAGCATGAGTATTGTATACTTCCGTGAAACGATGTGTTTGTGCACACGGGAAGCGTGGTTGTTTATTTTACAGTGATTAAGTGTGTTTGTGTAATGCTAAAAACGAAAGCCGCTGAGCAACACGACGACCATCATCACCACTACAATAACACTGAAAGATATATCAGTATGCGTAATCGAACAGATTCGTCGAAGTAAGGGTCGAAGGCGGATAATAAATGGACCTTCTTATTTTAGTGAGGAATTTGAGAGGTAGCTTTTTCTGGACTTAGGACATCATATTTTACGTTTTGAAATGGTGCATTACCTGTATTTGTTCGACGATTGGAAAACCAAAAACGCAGCATTTCGCTCTTCGTGTTAGTGTTACGCCATTACGCTGTTATATAGATTCGAATAGCACACAGCCAGCAGCAATGTATGTGCTCCTCTCAACTGCCTTGGGACAGGCCTGCGTTGTGGATTTTTGCCAGCAATAGACTTTAACCCCGAATCTTGTAGAGATTAAGATAGGATAGCTGAAAACAAAATTAGGCAAAACGTTGATCAGTTGGTACTAAATTTACTAAAATATCGTGTAACATCGACGAATAGGTACACCAATCTTAAAACTTGATTAATAATACAATCATATCTATCAGTGTTTAAAAGCACACACATGTACGTTTCATGGGCCTATACGTTATTATTTACTTCATTAGTAGTAGGAATCGATGTTCTCATGTTATCCCCGAATAACACGACCACATTCTCAGTTTTTAGGGTGCGGGTTGAAACATCTGGATGCAACGAGGATGTAAACAAAGGTACAGAGTGCAAGTTTGCGCAACGTCTGGGCGAATTTCACAGATAAGTAAACATGGAGATCGGTTTGCACATCGCATTAACTCGCTCCCTGCAGACGGAGTGGTTGGTGTATATATAAGACGTCGTACGAAGATGCTCATTATGTACGACCATTGTCTTTATATATACCAGACTACTCTACATATACAGTCCTACGCACACATTGACGGAAACGTAAAGGCGGGTTTACACTACGCAACGCGGTTGCATGCAACGCGGCGATTGAGAAAGGTCAAGGGTCAGCGATGTTGCTTGCAACGCGGCTGCTTGCAATTCGGGGTTGCTGTGTTTGGCAACAAAGCGAAGTAGGTCGCGCATGCGCACGGTCGCGTAGGGCAGAAAGCCGTAAACAGCAGCGGCGCTAAGCCGGGGAGTGCTGTGTTATGTTGGTTAGTCGTTCGTTTTGTGGCTGTTATAACTGTTATTAATTAACTTCTTTTTGTGCGTCGACATATGTGAGTAATGGCACACTTGGCTGACCAAATAAACCATCTTGACAGTGTGTCATTAAATCGCTATAGCGTAGACACTGTCATTATCGGGATAGATGTCCCAGACCCGTACAGTTTGGAGGCTTGACACTGACAGGACGGAATGGGTAGATGATGTGACAAAGTGGCCCTCTGTAGATTATGGCTGCATATAGTTCATAAACACTCCGGGTATGTACACTGCAGAAGCCCTGAAGTCATTCAGAAATCACGATTCGTACGCACCGTATCTCGCAGCACATGTGCGGACTGTGGTGTATCATGCATGCATGTGGTGTATCGTACATATGTTACTGCTAACATTTTAAATATCCCATACTAGCATTTGCTATAATTTGTATTTAAAAAGTTAGCAGTTAAACTGAACCTACGCATACTATATGTATCAGGATCGTCTGCCATTGGCTGCATTACTACCATATATTTTAATAATAATTTATCATCCAATTGTAGCTACTATTTGTACATTTATGTGAAGCGCCTGAGAGCAACACTATTGATTCGGGCGCTATACAAATAAACTGTATTATTATTATTACCAAAGTGTCTGCCTTCGACAAATTCTGCTGCTGTGGTGGTCTCAGATTCGACTCAATCCAGGATTCGTCTAAACGCATATCGCGCATGCGCGCGCATGCGCAGTGACCGCTTGTTAGCTGTTCTGACGCGCTCTGACGTAGTGGCAACAGCATACGTCATGCCCGGGCCGATATTCGTCTAAACGCACATTGCGCATGCGCAATGTATGTCAGAGCCCGTTATGACGCAAGCTTGTTGCAATGACACTTCCCAGAGGGCAGAGGCTATTCACACAGATGCTCAGCGCATACTGGTAGGACTAATATTCGCTCTATCTAGGCTAAATCACTTTATTGGTACTACACAAAACAGAACAATCTTTCACAGTATATCAGTGTGCTATCCATCGTATGCATTGCATGGATGCCCAAAGTCAAAGAGCACACCAGGATTTGTTGCATCGTTTGTGCACATTTTTGTAAATTGGTGTTGTTATGTACAGTATATCTACACCACAACTCATCCACACATAGTGGTTTTAGTTTATTGTTTTGCTATGATAATACAGTCACAATAGTGTTTTGATAATATAACTATAGGCGTTCATTATATTCTGATAAATATTCCCTTTGCAAAAGAAAACTATTGATTTTTTATACAATATTTTATAGGATGTTTTCATTTAGTTTTCCATAGAATTATATAGAATAGTCTATAGGTTTTTTACTATAGAAAACCATAGGATATTGCGTATAGAAAATAATATTTTATAGAAAACCATAGGATATTTCGTAGTTTTCTATGGAATACTTCCTACAGGGAATATCCTACAGAACATTTCCTATAGAATTGTTAAAAAAAGTCTTTATAAAACTATAGCAAATATTATATTGACTGTCTATTGTCGTTTAATTCTTCACATTGTCATGAACCAGAACACGTATCGGACATGTTGATTCATATAAACCACGCATTATTAAAATCACAGAATGATATAATACTTATCATGACTTTGTGACGTTCGCTCTCAGTACAAAAACAGGACTGTGTGATAATAATAATATTTATTATTTATAAAGCACAATAGCCAGCATGTTCAAAGTATTGTATACTAACATATCAAATTACTCATTATGTAATATAAAATAATAATAATAAATATAACCGTCAAAATTATGTTCAGAAAAATAAGTATACACATTAAATTAATCATATTAAAACTGTTAATAATTTATTAAACATAGCAAATAAGTAGACTACTAAAGTCGATGCATGACTAGAAAAACCTAAAACTAATTATTACACTATTTACATGTGAAACACATACTAAACATTCGCACAAATAAATAAATACCGTCAAAAACAATACATAATTTTTATGTATAAAAATAAGGCAAGATAAAATATTTAGATCAATGTCTAGAAATGCTAGTATGGGATATTTAAAATGTCAGCAGTAACATATGTACGATGCACCACATGCATGCATGATACACCACAGTCCGCACATGTGCTGCGAGATACGGTGCGTACGAATCGTGATTTCTGAATGACTTCAGGGCTTCTGCAGTGTACATACCCGGAGTATTTATGAACTATGTGCAGCCATAATCTACAGAGGGCCACTTTGTCACATCATCTACCCATTCCGTCCTGTCAGTGTCAAGCCTCCAAACTATACGGGTCTGGGACATCTATCCCGATAATGACAGTGTCTACGCTATAGCGATTTAATGACACACTGTCAAGATGGTTTATTTGGTCAGCCAAGTGTGCCATTACTCACATATGTCGACGCACAAAAAGAAGTTAATTAATAACAGTTATAACAGCCACAAAACGAACGACTAACCAACATAACACAGCACTCCCCGGCTTAGCGCCGCTGCTGTTTACGGCTTTTTGCCCTACGCGACCGTGCGCATGCGCGACCTACTTCGCTTTGTTGCCATACACAGCAACCCCGAATTGCAAGCAGCCGCGTTGCAAGCAACATCGCTGACCCTTGACCTTTCTCAATCGCCGCGTTGCATGCAACCGCGTTGCGTAGTGTAAACCCGCCTTTACGTTTCCGTCAATGTGTGCGTAGGACTGTATATGTAGAGTAGTCAGGTATATATAAAGACAATGGTCGTACATAATGAGCATCTTCGTACGACGTCTTATATATACACCAACCACTCCGTCTGCAGGGAGCGAGTTAATGCGATGTGCAACCCGATCTCCATGTTTACTTATCTGTGAAATTCGCCCAGACGTTGCGCAAACTTGCACTCTGTACCTTTGTTTACATCCTCGTTGCATCCGGATGTTTCAACCCGCACCCTAAAAACTGAGAATGTGGTCGTGTTATTCGGGGATAACATGAGAACATCGATTCCTACTACTAATGAAGTAAATAATAATGTATAGGCCCATGAAACGTACATGTGTGTGCTTTTAAACACTGATAGATATGATTGTATTATTAATCAAGTTTTAAGATTGGTGTACCTATTCGTCGATGTTACACGATATTTTAGTAAATTTAGTACCAACTGATCAACGTTTTGCCTAATTTTGTTTTCAGCTATCCTATCTTAATCTCTACAAGATTCGGGGTTAAAGTCTATTGCTGGCAAAAATCCACAACGCAGGCCTGTCCCAAGGCAGTTGAGAGGAGCACATACATTGCTGCTGGCTGTGTGCTATTCGAATCTATATAATAGCGTAATGGCGTAACACTAACAGGAAGAGCGAAATGCTGCGTTTTTGGTTTTCCAATCGTCGAACAAATAGAGGTAATGCACAATTTCAAAACGTAAAATATGATGTCCTAAGTCCAGAAAAAGCTACCTCTCAAATTCCTCACTAAAATAAGAAGGTCCATTTATTATCCGCCTTAGACCCTTACTTCGACTAATCTGTTCGATTACGCATACTGCTATCTTTCAGTGTTATTGTAGTGGTGTTGATGGTCGTCGTGTTGCTCAGCGGCTTTCATTTTTAGCATTACACAAACACACTTAATCACTGTAAAATAAACAACCACGCTTCCCGTGTGCACAAACACATCGTTTCACGGAAGTATACAATACTCATGCTCATGTGTAAACAGGCTTGTTGTGGGAACTAAACGACAGCGGAGACTGTTTTCGGTATGTTTAAGATATTGCCTCCATAAGTCAATAGCACACATGATCATCAGTTAACTGGCCGAACCACAACTGATGATGCAAGTCTGATGCCGCCGTTCTGCAATACATTTGACATAATATGGCAACCAACCAACCAACCAACCAACCAACCAACCAACCAACCAACCAACCAACCAACCAACCAACCAACCAACCAACCAACCAACCAACCAACAAACAAACAAACAAACAAACAAACTAACTAACTAACTAACAAACAAATAAACAACCCCTTCCAACATTATATTAGAAACAAGAAAATACAAGTATGCTTTTATAATCAACCACCATTTTAATGCAGATGTGCATAGGTGCTTCCTGCGTGTAATTACCAACATACTGCGGTATCACTTACAATGACATATTCCCGTCTGCATACCGTGCAAGTTCACCATTACGGTCACCATAGAAACTAGGCAAGAACTGACCCAGTAATCTTATTGTTCTCCATAACCTTTCTGTATATCAGTGACGAGTTTCGCCTTGCTACTAGGCTGTCATACTTGCGAGGTGGCTGTACTGTCAATTGTACATGGCGCGAACTTAGACAATATTTAATTTTGAATGAATCACACGCGTTAGACTACCGGGCGGGTCCTGGCACCTAGGGGCAACAACATAAACCGCTAGGAGACATATATTTACCATATATGTATATGTGCAGATTATTAGTGCCTCTGGAAATTGGCTAACGTGATGTATTGTCAACGTAGTTATATCACTGTGGAGGTGTTTTTAAACCTCGTCTTTGGTTCTTCCTGTATATTTGAGTGATCACTAAACGCCCCGTTTTAAACGTGTTTAAGCGTTGTTTAAAGGGCCACTCTGCAGGGTCTGGTTAGCAGGCATTGGTGTGTTGTTGGCAGTCGATGCAGCAATAGGGGAAACCCGTGCAATATGGGATATTCGGGTAACATAGGAAAATAAATTTGTAGCAGCACTATTTATGCAAAGAATAGTGCTGCTACAAAGCGTACATTCGCTTCCAACTAGCGTAGCGGCATCTGCTGACTACAATACAAACCAATTGGTATGCAATTCTTCGCACGGATTGAAACAATGGTTAGTAATCCTTAGCTTTGACCACTTGCTAAATTGCTAAATTGCTTGTTTGACGATCCATCTAAGTTTGCTAAGAAACAACTTGTCATAGTTCGACTTCTAACGTCGTGAGGATATAGTATTAGCATATGAGTGTTTCAGCGTATAATATTTTTTCGTGAGAGTGAGCGATGATTAATATATCACAGTTTGATTAGACCATCCCTATTCCGGGCAAAATGGGATATACAAAAGAGGGCAAAATGGGATCATCCCGTTGTGCATGTTATACACGTTATCTTTGAAAAACATTTAAAATGCAATTTACTTTGCCAATATGCCTGTTTCTGTAGACCGCTTAATGTAACTAGTAACTCACTAAGTTACATAAAGATGTCAAGCTTATGGATTACATAATTATACAGGAATAGTAATCCGCCCATGGTACGGCAGTCAAAGTCACAAAGAAGTATGACATTTTGCTTACACGACCTTACCATATCGCATATCTTGGCTATTCCTATTGTAATTTACTAGTTCTAATATATCAGTTACTGAAAATAACTATTCTGAATATGTAGGACCACGTCGCATTAGCGAATGACACAACTATATATGCATCCCATATTTCCTGGATCAAAATCCCTGTAAAACAGGAAAATATAACAACAACAAAATTATTGTTATTATTATAGTCCGTATTTATCAAAAACAATGGATGTCAACAAACAAAAAACAGTTCTATGCCATAAGGTGTTTTGATGTGTTTGGCCGATACATAACCAACTGTTACCCTAATGCACAAAATGTGGGTGCGACGAACAGCAGAACGTTAATTCTCCCATATTGCCCGGGTTTCCCCTATTACTTTTCCAACAGCAGCTAGTTGAGGCTACACAAATCACCGAATCAGTGAAGTTATTAAACAAAAGTGTAGGTCTACTAATCATTAGTAATAAATTTCAATGTATTCCCTATTCAGATGCGTATGTTCTTACTTTATGACGTTGAAATCACTTACTATGATGACGACGATTATGGCAATTTTAATATTGACGAATTAATGAAGATGTTGTTGATGAGGTAATGATGACTACGGAAAATGTGACATACTTATGATAACAATGATGGCGAACATAAATTCAAAGGTGGTCCTAAATATAGTTATGATATTATCGAACGATATTTTTTAATATAACATACAAAATGGATTGCTGCATATAGCTGTCTCAAATAATTGTATGTTGTTGGATACTGGGGCATAGCTGTCTTTAAAATAATTGAATGTTGTTGGATACTGTCTAATGTAGAAATGACAAGTGCGATGTAATTGATTTGTCGAGGCGACATGTTTCATTGAGTCCAGGTAATATGTCGGTGTAGCATTATATAAACCTGATAGAACATAACAGTGAGGTAGCAGCACAAATAGACACATACGGAGACCGAATGCTATACGTAACTTCCACACTCGGACAAAAATATAAAGACATACTTAAAGTGTTACAGATTCTCTAATGGTTTCACTGTGCGGTAACATGTGGCTCATGTGATGTGCAAACACTGCAATTTACACAGTACCTGTTAACATACGACCAGAGACACTCAAACTGATGCTACTCAGGAATAACTAGACACAGTTCAATTTTTTCATTCCCGTTAACGGGACATTTTATTTTCCGTTGAACACAGGAAACTTATTCAAATGAATCGATACATATTGATGTGAGAAATGATTCATTTTAATTGAAAGGGTTTGAGCTTCTCAACGATCAACATATTCTACCATTGCAGCAGTGATGCCATCGGCGATCGTAAGCTCGTGTTCCGCAACAGGCTGCATTGAACGGCTTGCTGCTAATCCGGCCACCGCAGCATATCTTCCATCGTCTGTCGTAAGGCTGGGTTCCGCAACAGGCTGCATTGAACGGCTTGCTGCTAATCCGGCCGCCGCAACATATCTTCCATCGTCTGTCATAAGCTTGGCTTCCGCAACAAGCCGCATTGAACGGCTTTCTGAGAACTCGCCCGGAGCAGCAGATATAGAATGTCGGGTTGTACGTACGAAACCCGCACACCGACCTTGACGTGAACAAGCTGTTTGCCGTCGACGATATGGCGACAACCAGCAAGAACAGTGCCAACGGGAATCTCATAACGCCACACCTGGAACATATTGCAAAGCCTCACACTCTCTAATACAGCATGCGATGGAACGATTATGGCAATACATTCATTTTGGTAAATATTGTTGTTATAATCTGCGAATAGGACTCCAAGTACTGACATTATATATAACTGTGTGTGCCAGAGTGTGGCAAAGATAAATATGCGATCGCTCTACATCTATTTCACTGGATGTCGGAAATATATCTGCATACTTCCTAGTAAGTGACTGAAGTTTGGAAGTCGTCACCGCTTATCTAAGGCGTCAACTCTGCCTGGTGCACGTTAGCATTTAGGTGCGTATGAGCATGCGTAATATTGCCGGAACACGGTGACACGATATAATGCAATTCTAAACCGTATTGGTGCGGCAACATCGCTGGATAACTCGGCTTCTTCTTCTTCTATTTAACCAACCAAATTCATCATTTTGAAGATACTGGTTGGTATTTACCCATCGGAATAGAACTATAAGAGATAGACAGAAGATACAATTCTGCAGTTGCATGAAACGAATTTGACAAATATAGGGAATACTAAAATATGGAAGTGGAAGGGAACAGGGGAAGGGCGAATTGTATTTACTGGGAACTGAAATGAGCAGCAACTCAAACCTCAAAGCAACCAAAACTGGAATTTAACAATACTATCTATGGAAATTCTTCCCAATCTAGCTAGTAATATTAATAAAGTAACACGTACTTACATTATGCGTCGCTGCTCACACAAGACCTTTCGGGTGTACACTGTATGCCTGGTTGGGTGACGACGAGGGGCGTCTTATATACTCTCACAGATGTATTAATGGACACATTTTATGGCGCATTCCTACTGCCAGAGCTGCATGTCGTCGTGACACGATAAACATCTCTCAAGCGAAAACTAATCGCTCGTCACGATCACAACCTTCACAGCCAAATCAATCAGATGGATCATCACCTCTACTTAAGTCAATCGCTTGGAATTAATACTATATATTAGGAACTAAAAACCCAGATGATACAAATAATAATAATAAAACACACCCAAGTGTTATGCATGCATTTCACAAATAACTAAAACACAAAATTACAAAACAAACAAATATAAGTGTTTGTCCCCATCATGCAGTCTCATAACATATATAACCATCTTGACAAAAGTCCGAACCTTACCTATCTCGGACTGCTGCCAACGCAACTATGAGATTCATTCACAAATTGCACATGCCAAACAGGCTATTCACAGTATAAAAATATATATCATTTGAAGTGAAAACGTATACTACAATGCTACATACACTACATATATTATATGATCTACATATTGACAGGGACTGCGGAGGATAGTAGATTTACACAGTGTACATGTAGCAGGTACCACATTGAAGGACTATAGTAGTCTTAGAGCTGTCACTGTGTGGCGGCTATAAAGTAAAAAGGTTTAGTTGACACCTCAGCCAGCACATGGAAAAGGTCAACCTAGCAGTGTCCTACTACTGGCTAGTGAAGCCGCAAGTATGTTGAGGTGATACAAAATCAATTTTATATTGAAATATTGGGTATAGGATCATTACACCTTTTTACAGGTGTAGAACTGTTGACAATGGTCGCTGGGCGAAACCGCGAGATACGCATTACTTGATGACGCACGTATGGCTTATTCTAGACGGTTGTGTTGCATGTCAAGATGACACACCTGTCTACGAGGGTTTTCAAGCGCACAATATTCCCTGCCTAATTGCATAATAAATTGAACCTAAAATTTCAAAACGATCAGCGATGATCACGACGTCCCTCCAGTGCCCAATCCGAGTATACGCTTAAATGATCAATAATTGTCCGTGGGTCGTAAAAGGTGAGTGATGTATGCGTAAGTGTTTGAAGCGCTTCGGCCGCCCAGGAGGAGGTAAATTGCACCGGAAAGTTTAAAGGAGAAAATATAATGTTTCACTATACATAAACCACAATCTCGCTCGACTCCATACTGATGTACATGAATGGACTGACAACGTCTACGACAGCGACTGAACAGCTATGATAATATACGGTTATTACTCTGCACAAATTCATGGGTGCGTCAACTCTCTTAATGGCAACCTTAAATTCGTAGTGCAGAAATCGTGATGAGCAAGCCGCTGCAATACAATGTGTACCAGATGACGTGTCCTCGCATTGCTTATCCCACCGCTAAACATGTGTGCGTGTGGACGTGTGGGCGTGTGGGCCCGCACATGCGTGACGGCGTGTGTGCGTGAGTGCTCGCATGTGTGTGTGTGTGTGTGTGTGTGTGTGTGTGTGTGTGTGTGTGCGTGTGCGTGTGCGGGTGCGGGTGCGGGTGCGGGTGCGGGTGCGGGTGCGGGTGCGGGTGCGGGTGCGGGTGCGGGTGCGAGTGCGAGTGCGAGTGCGAGTGCGAGTGCGAGTGCGAGTGCGAGTGCGAGTGCGAGTGCGAGTGCGAGTGCGAGTGCGAGTGCGAGTGCGAGTGCGAGTGCGAGTGCGAGTGCGAGTGCGAGTGCGAGTGCGAGTGCGAGTGCGAGTGCGAGTGCGAGTGCGAGTGCGAGTGCGAGTGCGAGTGCGAGTGCGAGTGCGAGTGCGAGTGCGAGTGCGAGTGCGAGTGCGAGTGCGAGTGCGAGTGCGAGTGCGAGTGCGAGTGCGAGTGCGAGTGCGAGTGCGAGTGCGAGTGCGAGTGCGAGTG
>OZ024854.1:13856180-13871180 GCA_964017155.1 Oasisia sp. SBJ-2009
GGGTCAAGGCAATGAAAGAATACCCAGATTCGAATCCTGAGCTGGTGTGTGTGTATATATATATATATATATATATATATATATATATATATATATATATATATATATATATATATATATATATATATATATATATATTATACATATGTATATTATTATGTTTGTCATGTATATTTAAATAGTATTCTCAAACAGCATTCAAGTTGGCGCTTGCCTTGGTCTTCTTTGAAATTGTTCGGCTGTTGTCCTCTCATATATCTGACATCTGACGATGATGTGTGTGTGTGCATCTGAGAAAGCATTGTGTCTTATATACACACACATGCCAGGACAGCCTATGCTGCAGTGACTCAACTCGCCTTTCTCCGTATCTGACTGGTCAAATGTTCATCATGTTGTGCAATACATTTTGTGATACTTACCTTCTTGTTACATCACAGTGATAATTTTATAATATAGGTTCATTCCTTATAACATATCTACAACGATTTTCACACATAATTACTTGATGCAAGAACTTCCCTCAAAGAGAAATATGAATGCCAATGTTATTATTAATACTAATACAATGATGACATTTTACTCCTTTTTCATGACAAATGTCTCAACTATTATGAGATTGTACATGTATATTCATGAATAAACTAAACTATAATTTCATAGAAGTTTCCATTTGTTGTTTACCGATAAGTCAACTTTCACCTTCAACTGACCTTCAGCATCTGATCTTGGCCTTGAACTGGAAATTTAACATCAGAAATGGATTTAAAGTCTAGCCAGAGGCCATCTTGGAATTGGGAGACTTTATATGTCAGTTTCAAGCTATGATCGCTAGGTGGCGCCAGGTAAACGTAAACTCCATCGGCACGACGTAAATAAGATTAGCCTTTTCATCTATTTTTAGTACAAATTATCATCGTTATGTCGCAATATGAAGAAATGTATTTAGGACATCTCAAATATGAACTGAATAAACATGTTGGGAGAGTTACGGGAAGAAAATGGGAATTGTTTCAGCAAGCTACAACTGCCGAGTTGATGGTGTCTGTCTCACATGTCTGATGCTAGAACATTATTTTAAGATTGCTTGTAATGTCAATTTTTCTACGCGTTTCACCCTTTATGTTAATTTATAATTATCTCAAATAGCGTATAATTTTCACTATTTATTAATTAATAGTTTACTAGTTCACATATATTTAAACTATAACAATATCATCTCTGATTAATTATAGTTTCTCTAGTTCAGTTTTTGTACAACAGTGATTTAGTTATACGTATTCATATGCTTTTACTTACTTTTATTATATTTATTTCTTATAATGTTTTACTACTGTTTTAAACACTACTGAACAGAGTTTGTACTTTCGATTTTAGTGTGAAAATAAAGTGTTTTATTATTATTAGAGCAACCACACTTTAAAAAGAAAACTGTTACCTATATGTTGCACTCGAAGGATCTGTAGTTTGAATCCTACGTGTGATAGAGCCACCACAGCAGATTAACTTGACCAGAACACCTTGTCTCAGCATAATTCATTGTTCACGCAAAAAAAACGATTCGTTTCAGTTATTGTAGCATATGCATGACGTGATGAAACACCTAAATATGAACATTGCTTTGCATGAAGAGCGTTTGCAGAATTGTGTGAATATATATTAACATTCCATGGATTGGTGGGACAGTCAACTGTTAATATTGCTGTGTGCCTATATCATGTCAGCTGTATTCTATTTACGAAGTGTTGAACCTACAGTGTGCTGCGAGCAATAAACTATAGCTATATATACAACTACAATTAATGTTTAAGTGTTTCAATAAAACATTTATTGAAAGAAAATACAGCTAGACAATTGTTGGCAATTCTGGTTTCTAACTGATGAAAACTTACAAATTGCCTTATACTGCTACCTTATATTATTTTATATAGGTATAAATGTATATGGGTAATAATAATAATAAAATATAACACAATATATAACACATTTTGTACTGGCGTGGGCAATATGCCAGGTACAAAATAGGACTTGATAAAACTCCGTCTGCAATGAAGTCTTATTTTAACTCTCTTTCATACGCTATGGAAACAAATTAACATACGCCAAGCTATAACATAAGATTTATTTAATTGAGTACCACGAATTTATTTTTACCTGCTTTGAATAGTGTGAATGCGACGCGCCTCCTCCCTCCGCAGGCACAAATACAACTTGACAGGTTACATGAAATTAAAGCCGTACTATTGACGGGGAATTCTCACAAGATTGCATCCATCACAAATAATGTTTTCAATTTATAATCCGTCGTTTTGAAACGAGCCTTAAACCACCTAAAAGGCCTGTTATCAGTGTTGGCTTCCGTCATTTTCCATCTGCCTCAGATCGACTAACTGCTATCACCTAGCATTATATTTCCTTTTATATTTGGGGAAATACTGCTAAATCCGTGAACAGAACAGGCATTTATAATCCGTTATAAGTGTCAGTAGATGTCTTATTGTTTGTACACACAGGCATGACTGATTTAATCTGGAAAAAAACGGAAGTAGCTTCTAGGCCCGGTAGCACCTGCCATCTGGCGGATAGTTGCATGAAGAATAAGTCTCCCATTGCTCAAAGTTGGCCTTTGGGCAGTCACGCTGAATTTGATCTAGAACCTGACGAACCAAAACGTTCCTAGGATAGAACATTTATAGGTTAACTATTACAAGTATGTATTTTTAGCAAACCTCATCTGTTTAGCCCGTATGCGTTGTTAATTTCATGTTTTTGCTACCCTAATATATATATATATATATATATATATATATATATATATATATATATATATATATATATATATATATATACATATATGTATATATACAGGTATATATATATATATGTGTGTGTGTGTGTGTGTGTGTGTGTGTGTGTGTGTGTGTGTGTGTGTGTGTGTGTGTGTGTGTGTGTGTGTATGTTTGAGTATTAATTCCGGGCACAGAACAGCCAATCAACGTATATATATATATATATATATATATATATATATATATATATATATATATATATATTATATATATATATATATATATATATATATATATATATATATATATATATCTGCCTGTGAGGATGTACACTGGGCCAGAACAAAAACTAAAGATACTTGAAAGGATAAAACAAAAAGCTGGATGGATGGACAAATGGATGGATGGATGGATGGAAGGAAGGATGGATGGATGGAAGGATGGATGGATGGATGGATGGATGGATGGATGGATGGATGGATGGATGGATGGATGGATGGATGGATGGATGGATGGATGGATGGATGGATGGATGGATGGATGGATGGATGGATGGATGGAGGTATATATATATATATATATATATATATATATATATATATATATATATATATATATATATATATATATATATATATATATATATATATATATATATGTATGTATGTATGTATGTATGTATGTATGTATGTATGTATGTGTGTGTGTTTGTGCGTGTGTAGATACGATTGTTTTGAAACATGCTTGTGTCATGTGTTATAGCTACGATTTCCAATGGTTTCCAGATTGATTCCAAGATCACAGTCTGTCACGCTTTTTGTTGCACTCATTAATACACACCAATCGTGCAGACCGCTTCATCATATAGGATGTCCACATTAACTAGGATGTCGTGTTGATCTCCTGTCGTCACTGCCTCGCATGAACACGTGTAGTCAGGCCACATGCAATAAAGGGTGAACGGAAAAGGACCTATTTCCTTTCCTGCCCGCTGTTAGTTTGAGTCATTAATTTGCATCCCTGGCGAGTACTGACTTCCTTTTTCACGTGATTTATATTTACACAGTATAATAATAAGACTATTAAAATTCCTACTAAAATGTTTTGTACACTAGATAAGACTGTTAAAATTCCTTCTAAAATGTGTTGTACACTAGCCATTACGTCTTGACAATGACAGGCATACTCTTATTTCGACTATCTGGAATTGTCATTGTAAAACGTAATAATAATAATATATCTTCTATTGCGCCTGAATCCTTAGAAACTGACTCCGATATTCCCTTACTAGAAATCGAGATAGACGCAGAAGTTAAGCAACTGAAAGCCCAAAATCAAAGTGCAGCTACAGGCCCAGACGAACTTCTGGCTACTGCTAGAGTTCTCAAAGAAGTTGCACAGGAAACAACCCCAATTACCACGCAAAATGTTTCAGGAGCCATACTTCCAAATTCCCAGGTGATTGGCTCCAAACACTAATAACACCAATACACGAAACGCCTCCTGAAATAAGACCCGGCAAAATACAGACCAATTTCACTGCATCCTCTGCAAAGTTGAGCAGCACATTATTCTTAGCGATACGTGGAAACACACAAACCCAACATCATACGCCACTTCCAACACGGTTTCCAGTTAGGGCTGTCTTGTGAGTCCCAAATCGAGACAGTGCATGACTGGATAACAGCTACAAACTCAACACACCTAATAGCCAATTTTATTACCAGCTGATTGTGCTAATGTCGTGTTTTAAAATAAATTCAGCACACCTCAGAAAGGGTGCATTCACACAGATAAAAAGATTTGGACTCTCGGTGAGCACAAATACGTCATTTTCTACCAGCCAGCTGTAGTTAATTCTGTGGTTGGAAATATTGATAAATATGGCGGACACAATATATAACTATTTTATCGTATTGAAGAGTGCGAGAAGAAGTCGATAAATACACACGTATTTTCTTTATGTCCCTACTTAGTCAACATGTTATCACTGCAGTTTCAACACGGAATTCACGAGTAATTTTGGATGACCACTTATATTTTAGAGATCACATTTCTCATATATACTACTCAAAATTTGCTATGGATCACTATTTAGGGCGGTATTCTATTTTTTTCGGCATGGGTATCACACAAAACATAAAAATGATATGTATTCGAGGACATGTTTATTTCCTGAATGATGAAATTCAGGAAATAAAAATGTTCATTTCCTGAATTTCATCATTCAGGCAGTTAACATGTCGTCGAATACATGCCTTTTTTTGTGATACCCATGCCGAAAAATATAATACCGGCCTAAATAGTGATCCCTAGCCAATTTTGAGTAGTATAGTTATCTAGCATGGTATTATATTCATGATTTTCGGCGTATTCGTCGGTATTTGCCTCTTTCTGTTGATAAAGCTATTGCAACTGCGTTAGTCGCTAGTATGTTAAACTACTATAATACATTTTTAATATTATACTTCAGGAGATCACTACTCGATGCCTGCAATAGTTGGACTACCTAGCATAGGCCCTTGTATATATATATATATATATATATATATATATATATATATATATATATATATATATATATATATATATATATATACATATACAAGGGCCTATGCTAGGTAGTCCAACTATTGCAGGCATCGATATATATATATATATATATATATATATATATATATATATATATATATATATATACAAGGGCCTATGCTAGGTAGTCCAACTATTGCAGGCATCGAGTAGTGCATGCACCACAACATCGGGTACATTTTGTTTGTAAGTCTATTTTCTCTCTCGCGAATACTGCTCCAAACGTAAAACACGTCGGGTTACTAATGTCGACAACTGTGGAGTAAGTGAAGGTGTCCATCACTTCTAGTTTCAGTTCTTTCACATTAATTAAGGGTTGAACACATCGCTTCAGCTTGGGGAGATAGACTGGCTGACAGATACCTTAGACTTCTTCATGTTTATTATAATGCCGAAGTTGTTAAATGCATTGGAGAATATGTCAGTTTGTCCCACATTTGTAATAAGATAGGGATGTCGTATTATGTCTCATTAAAACAGCCCGATCGTGCGGGCCGCTTCATCTGCATTAATGAGGATGTCATGATGATCTCCTACCTGCACTGTCTGTCACGAACATATGTAGTCATGTCATGTCCTATAAAGGCTGCACGCAATAATATATCTATTTCCTACCATACCCGCTGTTTGCTTGGGTAATTAGGTGGCACCCCTGACGAGTACTGACATCCTTGTTTCACATGATTTATATTTATACAGCATAACAATAAGTCTGTTGGATTTCCTTCTAAAATCTCTTGTACAGTATTCAATATATCTTATCATCGAGAGGCATATTCTTTTTCGACGAACTGGCATTGTTATTGTAAAACGTAATACTTATAAGACGACTTCTATTGCGCCTAAATCCTTGGAAACTAAGCTCTGATGCGCATAAATACAAAAAGGTGACTCAATCTCGGAGTCTCTAATCAATTGCAGATGTCAACAGGCTGATTGATACGCCAGAAGATAGACACAGTTCTAAAGGTATGTTTTAAATTATGGGGGAATTTAGCAATATTTTCAATTGACCCATTAGTAGTAGGAAACATATTCTAAAGAGTAGGTGCAGCTACGATGGTTGCTTACACTTTACTTTACAGTTACAGGAAAGTGCCTGGTAAGTAATACAGATCTGATAGGTGATACGATATCCGACAGGAAGTCAATGCAGAGACTTTAGATGCGGCGCAGAACGAATAAAATCTAGTCACAACATTTGCTATATATATACCTAGCATAGGCCCTTGTATATATATATATATATATATATATATATATATATATATATATATATATATATATATATATATATATTCATATATATATAACATAATAATACAATATATATCATATAAATATAATGTAATGTAATGTAATGTAATGTAATGTAATGTAATGTAATGTAATGTAATGTAATGTAATGTAATGTAATGTAATGTAATGTAATGTAATATAATGTAATGCAATGTAATGTAATGTAATGCAATGCAATGCAATGCAATGTAATGTAATGTAATGTAATGTAATGTAATGCAATGTAATGTAATGTAATGTAATGTAATGTAATGTAATGTAATGTAATGTAATGTAATGTAATGTAATGTAATGTAATGTAATGTAATGTAATGTAATGTAATGTAATGTAATGTAATGTAATATAATATAATATAATATAATATAATATAATATAATATAATATAATATAATATAATATAATATAATATAATATAATATAATATAATATAATATAATATAATATAATATAATATAATATAATATAATATAATATAATATAATATAATATAATATAATATAATATAATATAATATAATATAATATAATATAATATAATATAATATAATATAATATAATATAATATAATATAATATAATATAATATAATATAATATAATATAATATAATATAATATAATATAATATAATATAATATAATATAATATAATATAATATAATATAATATAATATAATATAATATAATATAATATGATATGATATGATATAATATGATATGATATAATATAATATAATATGATATGATATGATATGATATGATATGATATGATATGATATGA
Source organism: Oasisia sp. SBJ-2009 (assembly GCA_964017155.1). Classification (NCBI taxonomy): domain Eukaryota; kingdom Metazoa; phylum Annelida; class Polychaeta; order Sabellida; family Siboglinidae; genus Oasisia; species Oasisia sp. SBJ-2009. The sequence goes on from OZ024854.1 coordinate 13,863,638, forward strand.
TATGATATGATATGATATGATATGATATGATATGATATGATATGATATGATATGATATGATATGATATGATATGATATGATATGATATGATATGATATGATATGATATGATATGATATGATATGATATGATATGATATGATATGATATGATATGATATAATATGATATGATATGATATAATATAATATGATATGATATGATATGATATGATATGATATGATATAATATAATATAATATAATATAATACAATACAATATAATATAATATAATATAATTCGGCACAATTTCCCATATTGAACAAAAGATCCAGAACGTAGTAAGAGCATTTTTTGAATAAGCGCTGCTTTTGCTAGTTTCACACGTTTTAGCTACGTTTCTTCACACACTGATTTGGTGTTTTGTCAATGTCATATCTTTTCAGGATAAAAATTGGGAACTCTGTTAAGCGGCTACGCTGTCCTACTGAACTCTTCCCGTGGCTCAGCTCTGGGTAGAAGACTTGCTTGGGTGGTCTCGTGTCGGACATTCGAAGTGTATTTCGGATCCGCCACAATTGTTGTAGCATGATGATGGATTCGATGCTAATCATAATATGAGCCTTATCGAGAACACTGCTATTTGTACTTTAATCCTGCGACATGCATTATCTTTCGTAAACTGCGTTGATGATATTGTTCTAACGCATCTATGTGTCGTGTATACGGCGTCCGTCATTCGATCAGCTTCATAACGGATTGTGGGATATACAACACGTTTATAAACCTTTAGTTTTTGGTCTGGTCTAATGACTACTTACATAAACACATCGGCACACGCACACGCACATAATTATAAATATATATATATTTATAAACACGTTGATTGGATGTTCTAGTTAGCCAATCATTTGCACGGAGTTAATACTCAAACATATATATTTCAGCGATTCCATGTAGGTGTTGCTTAACGAATCAGCAGAGAAATGAAAATGGACGGAAACGTAACTGACGACGCGCTGGATATCGACGTAACTATTCAAAACCAGACAAATCAAGCCAGAGTACTTCAAGGATATCAGGAAATGCATATCCTGACCGCAATCAAACTCGTTATTGGCTGCACTGGAGTCGTGGGAAACGTACTTGTCGTCATCGTTATTATGAAATACCGCAAACTCTTCCAGCAGGTAAAGTCGGTCTATATTATCAACCAGAGTTTCATCGACGCTGTTGTCTCGGCACTCCTGATCCAGACGCTCTTCGTAAGAAAGTTAACGGTACCTGTTGCATTGGCACAGAACAGTTTATTCTGTAAATTATGTCTTTCACAATTTCATTTGTGGGGACTGATGCTTTCTTCAACGTACAACCTGATGGCGATCTCCATTGACCGTTACGTGGCCATAATCCATCCATTGTGGCATAAGGTTTCGTTCACGAAGACTAAGGCAAATGCGCTTGTGGTCTTCATCTGGTTGTTCGGTGTTCTCTTCGTTGGATCATTCACGATCCCGACAAGTGGCGTTCTGAGAGGGAGATGTTTGACGACGTACTTCTGGCCGTCTCGGAAGGTTGCAGCTGTGGTCGGATTGTTATCGATGTTCGTCAATATGATATTGCCTATTATAGTCCACTGCGTGTGCTATTTTAGCATCCTGAGAGTTTTGAGGAAACGCACCAGCCAGGTGACCCAGAAAGAGAATTGCGACAAGGACACAGCAACCACGGGGCAAGGAAACCTGATGTCAGACACCGATGTCTTGGCGTCAACATCTGCTGACGCGAAACCATTTCAAGCGACAACTACATCTTTGCGCAAGACAAGCACAAATCTTAACGAGGTTGCGAAGAGAAACGTCATCGAAACGTTGGCTATTGTCACTGCATGCTACTTTTTGTGCTGGATCCCAAACAAAATCTACATAATCATGTACATGATGGGCAAAATTACTATTTTCGGAAATATCTACCAAATCACCGTTGTCTTTGTGTTCATTAACTGTTGCATCAACCCGATTATCTACATTGCCAAGTACGATGCCTTCAAGAAAGGTGTGGCCATGTTGTTTCGACGCCATCGAATCGAGTAATGTACTCATAACATGTGAATTTAATTGCAAGGAACAAACGTTATTAAAATAAATTATATTAGATACACGATGGTAACGATGAATGAATATATGAAGATAATGACTAAATTACTTTCACTGCACAACTTATCTTACAGAGTTATATAAATTAAAAAAACAGAGTACTTTCCAACTACTAGGAATCAACAAAAGGAGTATTTTTATCGAGATATATGTTAACGAATATCAAGATTTGATTAATATAAAATGCATTTTATTACATAACGCTAGAATGTGACATATGCGAAACTACCACTTGTATTCTTATGTCATAATGTTTGCTAGATGTGAGCAATGATATGACGACATAATATATTGTGTGTGAGCTTTGATGTGATGTAGCTAGAAATAATCTCCGTGATATGTTATGAAATGGTGTGATGTGTCAGGACATTCATACTGTGAGAGTTTTGCTACAGCATTCCTAAGGATAGTTTCCATTCACAGTTGCATACCTAGAATGCAATAGCATTAGATGTATGTATAGTTTATGGGGTTATCCGGTGTGACACATGGTTACTTAATGCTCGTCAGTGAACTAGAATTGTCGTTGTCTGATCGAACCAATGTAAACCAGACTTAAGCGTTGTTCACTTATTGTATATTTGGTGAACTCAATTACTGTAGAAAGGTGAACATTGAAGTGAATGCATGATGTGTTGTATCTACGAAGAATTAACTGTGACAATTGCCGTATGTACTTAATTATTGAGTAGGATAAGACAGATGTACACATGTATTTGGTGTTTATTCTTCAAGAAGACCAGCAGTGACATTTGACCTGTCCACTTGACATGTTGTCTTCACGAAGGATCAGTAGTGACCACAGTCGTGTCAACTCAAGTCGTGTCATGTAGTTTCTACGAAGAACCAAAAATAACAGTTGAAGTGACTACTTGACGTGTTGTCTTCACGAAGGACCAGCAGTTATCGTTGCTGTGTCAACTTGTCGTTTAGTCTCTTCGAAGAAAAGTTCATGTGACCTGTCTATTTGATGTGTTATGTTCACGAAAGACCAACAGTGACCGTTATCGTGTCTACTTGTCACATAGTCTGTACGAAGAACCGAAACGAACATTTAACGTGACTACTGGATGTACAGTTGTCGAGTCTACTTGTCGTGTAATGTTTTCGAAGAACCATGACTTATATTTGACGTGTCTGTTTGATGCCTTGTATTCACTAATGAGCAACAATGCACATACGCACGCATGCCCGCATTCACGCGTGCACGTACAAAGGGTAGAATCGAACTTGTAGTAGTATTGTGTTAATTCAATCCTGGTTATTATATGTAAACTGTATAGTTGTTATTCAATTGATCTGATGTATGTTGCTATGTCTGGTATTGTAGAGAATAAAATGTTGAAAATGCTATCTTATTTTATGCGTTTAATATGTGGGTTATAGTCGAATAGCTTTTTTGAAGTGACAAGGTTTTAAATGAGACTTGAACAGTTTTTCAAACACCGCCGCAGCCCAACATCTCATTCCACAGGTGCCCAACATATCATTCCACAGGCGCCCAACATATCATTCCACAGGCGCCCAATATGTCATTCCACAGGCGCCCAATATATCATTCCCCAGGCGCGGTGCCGTCAGTGAAACCCTATGCCGACCATATCGCTCTAATTTGTGGCTTAAATGTAATTCTATGTCTTTATTTCATTACAGTTATGATTTATCAATCATTACTAACCACGCCATATATGGAAACTCTAGGCGGATCAAGCCCAAAATAGAAACTTCACCTGGGCGGAGTTATTTAGGGTACGAAAGGGTTTCTTTCTATGTATTCTTTGTATTATCAGGGTCATTAGTGATTACTAAAATAAAACATAACATATTCATATTAATTTTAAAATGTGTACATTACAAAGACCTTTTCACTCTTAAAGAATCCCATTACAAACGGACAACACGGACGAATCACGGAAGCACGTGGTCGCTCAACGGAACGGGTAGACGTCACAATACGGAAGGAGAATGGTCGCATCGGTACAAGCCGAATGTCACGGGAGTTTTACTGAGCTCAAGAAATAGTTCAACGTTGTCAAATTGTAAAATATAAATTGATGTTTTTCGTTTTAGTTACTTTAGTGGCCTCCAAGCGCCGGAATCCAGTTGACCATAACTATGCCTTCCCAGAAGCTGCGCTCGGGAATTTCCAGAATCTCGGCCAGATTATATGTATTTTGTTGCGTCTAAACACACATACGCACGTATGCAAACATGCATACGCCCAGACGCGCGCGCGCACACACACACTCACACACACACACACACACACACACATATACACACATATATATATATATATATATATATATATATATATATATATATATATATATATATATATATATATATATATATATATATATACAAACTCAGACACACACATATAGTACATACCCACATACATACATACTGAGAGTTACAGACAGGCACCCATACAGACATACACAAATAACTCTTGAGATGTGGGTGATTTCGAAAACATTGTGCAGCTGGTTCGTATTGATACGATAGTACCCGTTTTGGCCCATGACATGACTACCACTAGACAATAGGTGATATCTTTCGATTTTGAAGGACTGGTCGTTTTTTTCCTGCATTTTCGAATCCCCATTTACATCCGGCCCCAACTGGTAAGTGTTATAGAAGCAGCGATATAAAAACAATACGAAGAACATTTGTTGATTTATATTTATTTATGTATTGATCAATGCATTAGGAAATTTGCGCTACATCAGTTGCGGTTACACTAAACACCCCTAATAACTACATGCAATGTAACCAGAGAGTTCAGTTCCTCTAAGTAACTTGGTGATTGGACATTTCATCCAATTGACAATGTTAGAATAGACATGGCTAATATAATGTCTGACACGTTTCCATGTTAGACATTACTACACGAAAATTGACGATAACCGGTGAATTGGTGAATGACCATCTGCACCTTCCGCGTGACGTCTCTGGATGACACAGGCCTACGCTTGCGTCCTTTTCGAGTGGCGTCATGTGAAGACATGACGTTATAATGGTGTCCTCAGTAAGACCTTCTCTCGTCAGACGCGCCCCTGTCAGCGTAGTTCCTGCCGGTCCGGGGCCTTGTTCCTTCTTCCCGGTTGACATTAGCCCGACACGTGGATGAGTGGATAGAGCAAACCTTGTCGTTGTCGTCCCACAGGAGTCCCTTCGGACAATGCATCAGATGCATGATGGGAGTCTCGAGTCGCGGGTCGTGAATGCACGCGACGAATGTGGCGCACTCTGTCGGGTTGCGGTAGAACCCCGTCTTGACACACTGGATGCGGGAGGCTGAACGAATAGAGGTGTGAGCATTCAACAGTGTGACTATCGTAACAACACTGGCTAAATGAATTGTGTGAACATTTTATCCAGCATAATTCACATGCGTATTGTTTTGCTTGTCTTTGTGTGCGCCCGCGCGTGTATTGTGTGTGTGTGTGTGTGTGTGTGTGTGTGCGTGCGTGCGTGCGTGCGTGCGTGCGTGCGTGCGTGTGTGTGTGTGTGTGTGTGAATGCGTGTAAACGCGAGTGTGTCTGTGGGAGGAGGCGTGCGTGTGTGTCTATTATACAACACCAACAGTAGTTTCTTCTTTAACCATACTCTCTATGCCATCCCAACGGAACAGTCAACACTATCGAACACGAGCAAAAGGTGTCATCATTTTCTCCGTATTCTCGGCATTTATTGTTTATCACAGCTATTCATTATTCATTAAAGAAAACAAAAAAAACGAACGTATCCCTTACACAGTTATTCATACTCACATATCAAATGTTCACCTACCTAAATCCTTCGGAAAGCGTGGATACATGGACGCTGCAATGTCCCCGTATATAAAGTGCGAGTTGTGGCGACCAAGAGGTCTCTTGTACCGAGCATCTGTCGGGTCTCTGGCCCCAACTGTTGAGTCGTCGTCTGACTCACTTATATAATGCGTGTTGTCATTGTGCCCGTGTTCATCGCCTGTAACAGTCGCCTTTTCGGGGTATCGACGACGGAATGCTTTGCGCATTCCATGGTATGACTCGTCGTCGTTATGTTGTCTTTTACGCCCGTAATCTGGTTCCATCATGTGGTCGGAGAACGGAGAATTGTCGGAGTACTCTGAAGCAGTACGGTGATTCAGGCATTAATACTCCAAATGTATCCGTGACATGTCACTTTTGGCATCATCAGTGAAAGTGGCACTTATGTACACTGTTAATCAACTATAAAACTAATTAGACTATTCGTAATTGGCATTATTTGTTTACATTAATTTCGTTGGAAGACGAAGATACATGCTTCAAGACATCACTCGTCGGCAGTAATGGGTATCTTTGCCCCTATGCGTGTGTGATTGAGTGATTGGGTGCGTGCGTGCGTGCGTGCGTACGCGCGTGCGTGCGTGAGTGCGTGCGTACGTGCGCGTGCGTGCGTGGGTGTCATTTACTTTTCAGCCAACATATAGTCATGGTTGGCTTCAGTCAGCCAACATCCGACGATGATAAACGACGATGACAAAAATAAATTTATTGTATACAATATATGTTCTCACACTAGTACCTGACCGAGCGACGCTGTGGTACCGACCGCCGCGACTGCCCGCCGTGTGAGCGTACAGAGGCCGTGCGTGTGACGAAACGACGGAAATGTCGTCGTGCGGCGCCACTGGCGTGTCTGGCTTTCGGTAGACGTATGGTCGGGAACTCTTCGGGTACGACTGCAGAGTATATCCTGCTGATTAAATAACCATTCTTAGACATCTGCATTGGTCGAGTGCGCAAACACGGTTATATTTGAGTAAATTTATGTATTTTTATGGTAATTAAAGTGTCGCCCTGCATCAAATTATAACATCCAGTTCAATCGTATGGTACTGTAAATTCATGTTACTTATAACAATTAACAAAAGTGTGATAACATACAATACGTTTTAGTATATACTGTGATCGTTTTGTGCTTATTAAAATTGACTTTGCCCATCAGCTGAGTGGACCCGTATAGTTCGATATTGCACACTGTCCAGACATTAGTCCATAACTGTGCAAGTGCTGTGTATGAACGGGACAATAAAACGGTAACTGCGATATCTAATTCGGACAAGTTAGATCTGGGTGAGAATGTAAACGTACCTTTCAACACGGCTGCGTTGTTTGTCGCTCTATAACCGTCCACAGGGCGTCTGTAGGATCCGACGCGACTGCCGCCGCCTGTAGATAGGTGTACGCCGCCGTCCAACCTCGCATCGCTAGGTCGTCTGTCGTACATATGTTCATATATGGTGTCTTCATATGAACGCTGATTCGATCGAGTTCTATCAAACACTGCCGTGCGTGGCTGCTTTGGATCCACAGCTGGTGTACGTCTGGCCTCACCGTACAGCTCACCAAGGGAACGGGTGGACACCCGGCCAT
>OZ024854.1:13876180-13893680 GCA_964017155.1 Oasisia sp. SBJ-2009
TGGACCAGGCCTGGTAACTGGCCGCTAATTACCCAGTACGTCGGCTGATTTACTCGTCTTCGTCGCGCTGTCGGTGTCTTCTAGCGTGACACCGAGAGAATGTCGCTACGTGTGTTTTATTGTGGAATGTGCGCGTGTAGACATATTTTACTGTTTTATGGGAAAATAAGTGATTTCTTTATACACAAAATTATCGGAGCAGTTTGTCGCTTCTTAATGCTGAACTGGTCTATTCGACGGTTCCAAGTCAGGCAGTTCAAGTACCACTGTTGCCTTTCGCTGCTCCATATGATCGAACCTCCTTCCTATTCTCGTAAACTTTCGTCTTTCTAAAATTCTTCATGAACATAGTCCTCACGTCTCATATGCAGTCGTCACTTTCTTTCGACATTCGTTACTTTTCTTGGTGCCTTCACATTCATTTGATTCTACGCTCAGCGCGTCACCTGCCCACAATGTCCTACTTCTTGCTGCTCAACGCCCGCGATAAGTCCTTGTGCATAAACGATACACATAAGCACCACATACACACACGCTCACGCAGAGGCACCATTCACAGGCACACACGCTCACGTACAGACACCACTCACATACACACACGCTCACCTACAGGCACCATTCACAGGCACACACACTCACGTACAGACACCACTCAAATACACACACGTTCACCTACAGGCACCATTCACAGGCACACACACTCACGTACAGACACCACTCAAATACACACACGCTCACGCACCATTCACATACACACACGCTCATGCACACGCACCATTCACATACACACACGCTCACGTACATACACCACTCACATACACACACTCACGCAGAGACACCATTCAAATACACACACGCTCACGCAAAGACACCATTCACATACACACACGCTCACGTACAGACACCACTCACATACACACACGCTCACGTACATACACCACTCAAATACACACACGCTCACGTACAGACACCACTTACATACACACGCGCTCACGTACAGACACCACTCACATACACATACACACACGCTCACGTACAGGCATCATACACATACACACACGCTCACGCACAGACACCATTCACATACACACACACTCACGCACAGACACCATTCACATACGCACACACTCACGCACAGACACCATTCACATACGCACACGCTCACGCACAGGCACCATTCACATACACACACGCTCACACACAGGCACCATTCACATACACACACGCTCACACACAGGCACCATTCATATACACACACGCTCACGCACAGACTCCATTCACATACACACACACTCACGCACAGACACCATTCACATACGCACACGCTCACGCACAGGCACCATTCACATACACACACACTCACGCACAGCCACCACTCACATACACACACGCTCACCTATAGGCGCCATTCACAGGCACACACAATCACGTACAGACACCACTCAAATATACACACGCTCACGCACCATTCACATACACACACGCTCACGTACATACACCACTCACATACACATACACATACACATACACACACGCTCACGCACAGACGCCATTCACATACACACACGCTCACGTACAGCCACCACTCAAATACACACACGCTCATGTACAGACACCACTCACATACACATACACATACACATATACACACACACACACACACACACACACACACACACACACACACACACACACACACACATACACATACACATACACATACACACACGCTCACGTTCAGGCATCACACACATACACACACGCTCACGTACAGGCACCATTCACACATACACACACGCTCACGTACAGACACCATTAACACACACACACACACACACACACACACACACACACACACACACACACACACACACACACACACACACACACACACACACACACACACACGCTCACGAACAGACACCACTCACATGCACACACGCTCACGTACAGACACCAATCACATACACACACGCTCACGTACAGACACCACTCACATACATAAACATACATACATGCGCGTGCACATATTAAATCCTTCATAAACACTCCAGTAACTCAGCTGTATGTACGAGGCAAAACCAATCTCAGTTTTAATAGTTAATGTGCCTTAAAAAGTTACTTATTTTTGGACTCAGATCCATGCCCTAATTATAAGTTTATTATTATGTTATATTACCTTATAACTATGTGAAAGAACCCATAATTGTTTTTTTTAGTTTCGAATAATAAAGTTAAAAATAGCTAGTTAAAATAATAAAAATAGCTAGTTAATATTACTGAAGGTCAATTACAAGACATGCGCCCAGACATTTACTCCAAATCTATATTAAAGGGAATCTTTTGAGAATTAAAAACTCTTTGTAATGTGTGCAGTTTTAATTAATCATGTTAACACAATTATATCATATAATTCTATGCCTGCCTTTCATTGCAGGTGTATATTATTAATCACTTATAACGGAATATCGGAAAGATTACTCCGCGTTTCTAGTTTGTGCTCCGTCTATACTATATAAGGAATGGTCATGAATATTCGGTACAAGTCGCCGAAGTTCGGCTTTATCTTACATGTTCACTCTGTTTTATAATACAGCATCGGACTCTCTACCGTGGCTCGAATTCTGTGCTGCAATGTAAAACATTGCGCATTTTATTCACTCTACATTGCTCCAGTTCACTCAGCTGTATGAATGAAGACCTTGCTATAGACAATGGTGACTATTTCTGTACGAGTACTTTTCGTGAATTAATTGCCGCAACTGAATGCTTCTCAGAGAAGCCGAGATGGTGTTCGATTGAACAGATCTTCCAGGGAGTAAAGTGTAAAGCGCTTTGAACAATCCTGAGGATTGAATACTGCGCTATATAAGAACTTACCTTACTTTTCCTTTTTCAAAGTCAAAGGTCACTGCGCGGTTTATTGCGCGTTCGTGAATATTAATTATAATTGGGCTGCCTAATTAACCACCCACGCGGCACAAGTGTTGATAACATTTCAAAATAAACATGTTATGTTAGTGCCAAGAACAATAGTGGGAATTTATAGCAAAATCTTAGTGCGTTAAGATGAGCTACAATTTTTGTTGTGTCACCCTCTTAGAAAACGTAAAATAAGTCACGTATATTTCACAGAGATAGGCCTCCGAATAGATTGTGTGACTTTTGTAGGAAATAATATAAACTCAGTAGTTGATCGCGTCTGCCGTCAGACACCAGCTGGTGCCGACCGCTAGAGGGCCTGCATGCCAGGAGGCACAGCTTGTGTAAAACGTCCACGTTGGACAACGTACAGCGGTATTTCTTCACGCCAAGGTTTCCCCGCGCCGAGGTAGCAGATGTGCGTACATATTTCCGCCAGTCACGTGACGGGCTGCTACCAGTGGCGCCAGCTGTAAACGAGTCGGAGCGATCGCGCTTCGACAAGGCTGTCTGACGAACCCGACATTTAGTGTTAGTGCTTTTGAGAGGACAATAACCAAATGAAAATGGATGCGGTCACTAGCACAGACGATGTGACAACACGGTCATGCACGAGTTTAATGATTTAGAAGGCAATGCAGATGCATTATCTACACTCCGCTTGCAATAAAAGACGTTTGGCTTCAATGTCGTCCATGAACTATATGTAATTTGGAAACAGCCGAAGACAAGGTAAGACATTATGTATTAGAGTTTGTCTACATTGTTTACTCTTTTCGACACTGTAATCGCTATTCTTTAAAATGCATGCACAGGTTCTTACACTCTAATGGAAATGACACTAACTGTGGCATTGCTACAAGTTTAAAAGGCGGCAAATGTCTTCAAATTATTTTTAATTTACTAAGATATATTTTCCATATAGAGCATAGCGATATATAACATTGCATACATTCTAATCGGCTTTTTAATACGACAAACGACGTTGTATCAAGACTCGTTTACACGAGCGATCTAGTTTTATAACCTTGGGCTCTAATGTCGTTGGTCTGATCGTGTCGTAGACTTGGCATCGTAGTCGTCTGGGCATTGCATCTGCGATATACTAACACGTGCCAGTCCCAACGTGGGTTTTAATTATACTAAAATTATACAATAACGAGCCCTGCTCCTTTCGATCGTTGCAATTGGTGGTTGGATCCTTCTGCGACAATAGCACTCGACTGTCGTTTAGATACAACTGGTAAGCTACTTATGCTAGGCCGCATATTACATTAAAGTGTATTAATATTACAATATTACAATTATTGGATTAATTCGCAGATTTTCGTGTATAATAATAATAATTAATGTCTTAATGTACGTATGCTTTTGACAACAACACTAAGTTATAAGGGATCTGCGCACAAAATAAAAAGTATAAATAGATGGAAATAAAATAATGAAATTCTTAAATGTTTGTTTATTCTGTGCGTGGCTAGTTTCAGGATAAGTTAAATTCTGAATTGTGTTTACAATATTATAGTATACTCTTATAAAAGGTTACCCTTATTTAATTTATTTCAAACTCGGCCTCAGAACCAATCAACGTCTCTACCCTATTCTGGGGATAGGCCCTGGTGGTAACATTGATAGAGCACAATCCCAGGCGGATGTGAGGGGCTATTAGGTTGTCCCCCCACGTCGTCTGGGTAACCGAGGCTAGATTTTTTCGGGTAGCGGAACGGACAAGCTTGCTTTAGCAATACAGTTACCAGATTATGAATGTACACGGACTGCACACTGGCATCGGGGCGAATGTTATATTGCGGGACTGAGCCGGAGCTTCAACGTCGCTCCTCTGTCGCTCTCAGTCGGATAATGACGTGATAAAGTAATTGAGTTAATAACTGTTTCATCTAGAGCAATAATTGTGTGTAGAGATATATGTTTTAGGGGACAAGGATTTCAAATAGTTATTTTTTAATTCTCCGGTTTACACCTCCGCCATTTTTAAAGATGGCGATCGTCAATACAAATGTCACAATATCTGAAGGAAAAACACACGTAACATTGAGCACTGATGTTAATGATATTGGATACCTTCGTGGATAGCGTTGTAAAACAATTTAAACCTGACTACCACTGATATTCATATATCAGCCATTTTTAAAGATGGCGTTCAGATAAGCTATTTACCCATATGTTAAGAACTAAGTAATCTAGAGCCACATAAATCAATGCCACAATGTAGGGTTTTTAGAAATGGTCATTTAAATTGTATTACGTTTGACGTTTATTGGCATTCAAATATCCGCCATTTTGTAATATCAACCATTTTTAAATACGGCGCCCGACAAAATCTATGTTGTAGAAAAACCAAGTTTGCCTCTCTCCGGCTCATTTGCAGCCTCTACTAAACCCTCAACTTGGTCCCCTTTGGTGCCTACCAAAAACATATTCAGCCTCCCCCAATGCTCCAACTTGCACACAAAAACATATCCCTTCCTTAAATATTAAGAGTAAGTCAACAATTTAGACACAAAGAATGCACACTCCTTTCCTATATATTATGAGAATAATCCTACCTTCAATTTCCCACCAAAATAGTTGGGACTCACATACTCTAATCCCCCATTTCCCACGCCAATGTACATTTTTAATTATGACGGCACTACTTTATGCAACAGTGTTTTGAATATGAAAACATCATGAATTTAGCTTCATAGACCGACGCTGTAAATATGTAATACACACTACCGATACAACTATCTGTGTCGTTATAGTAGACATTAATTGCTCATTAGTTGTACTAATTTGTTATAATAGCTTCATTATGATAGTGCGTTCGTGTTAATTACACCACTTATTTAGGCGGTTCTTGTAATTATAAAACGCCTCTCAAACAATTAATTTGCTATTAGCCTTGTGCGACAATAGACAGATTTCAGCAGATAAAATGCCGACGGCGAGAACATCGATAACAGCAACTTAATTTATAAACATCTCTGGAGGCAGTAGCCGGTGCGCGTTATAATAGGACAACTCGCCAACTGACAATGATAATGGAATGATAATGATAATGATGTGGTTCAGGAAACGTCCTACTAATAATCACACAGAACTTCGCCTTAGTTTACATAATTATTTGTAAATAAATATGTTTGTTTGTTTGTTTGTTTGTTTGTTTGTTTGTTTTAAAACATAGAGCGTGTTCATGGTTTTGTTGAAACCATCAAAGTTATGAATCGTTTGGATCACTAACAGGTGGAGTAATTTTTAACGTGTTAATTTCCACACTATTAGTAGCATAGTTACACACACGTGCGTTCGAATTTTAACTGGGCCCATTCAAGCTGTCACTATTTGTCGAGTGGCTTTAGCAAAACAAAATAATATAATTGCATATAAATAAAAGCAGCCGAAACTTTGTATGAGTTTGATTTGTCTCGAACCTATCCCAAAACGAGGCGATAGAAAACAAAATGGCGGAACAGCTTTAGTGTTTATGACTATCTATTGAAAAAAATGGTTTAGGATATACTCTTTAATCAATTCATTCCGTTAAACGAATGTATTTCAGTATTTTATTAGACACCCGTTTTTCTAATCTGCCTAATTTTCGTACCAGCTGCAAAGATGCTGGCCATGCGCAGGCGCAGACAGCAGCCGCCGACAGAGGAGCGAACGGAGAGCTCTAACCAAGACGCTCAAGTCTTGTAAGTATCACACCAGTGTCTAGTCTTGTAAGTATCACGTCAGTGTCTAGTCTCGCTTAACCGACTATCAGTCGGCTGCGGAGCCACGCCGAGAAGATAGTCTGGTGACTTTGTCGGTTTTTGAATATTATCCATGTGGAGCTAGACAATGCTGCCACCTCACGGATACTGCCCTAATGCAAGTTTGTATTTCTATTTATTTTGTGTTAGTTTAAGTTTAATTTTGAATAGTTTGTATAATACAGCATTAGCTGATAAAAAATACCGATATTTAATTTGTTATTTCAAATTCGGCATGAGAACCAATTAGCGTCTCTACCCTAATCTGTGGTAAGGCCGCCCTGGCGGTTACAACCACTGATCTATACACAATTATTTTTAGATCAGTGGTTACAACTGCAGCCCATTAATTCCCCAGAGTTGAGAGGCTTAAAAGTGCTGCCACCTCACGGAGCCTGGGTAACCGAGGCTAATCAGTGTCATACATGGCAGAACGTCGGAGATTCGAATATTATCATTGCCCGTTGCGAAGTCATGACAATTTCTTTCAGTCACATATAAATGAATATCAGGTTAAAGACAGATAGGCCTATGTTTTGTGGTAAAAAGGTAAGTTTAAAAGGTAAAAAGGTAAGTCTTTATGTAGTGCACTCCGACCGGTGACGTAATGAACGGGTTGTGCAGTGGGACGAAATGTGAAAGGCTGTGAGTTATTTGACAACATATATATATAGCATGGATAATAATGTACAACCGAATGATAGAAATAAAACATCTCGTGATTGCTTCGATTTCAGTAAACAGTATGTACATAGCTTTGTTTCTCCCACTGCGACACTCACAGATAGACACGTCAGACGCCAAACAACGTTCTCTTGTTCTAATAGCCGCTACACGCAACAACATATGTACTATTTCAGACAGATGAACACGGACGCCTGGGACGTGTTTATGACGGTGTCACGTGACAGCGGTATAATAGCGGCCCAGTGTTTCGAAGGCCCTGTCCGGATCGTCAAGTGCTTCGTCTACCTCGTCTTCTTCGTCGTCATCCTCAGCGGCACGCTCGCCAGTAAGCTCAGTCTGCTCGCCATGACAACTGGCGCCGGAGACGTCACTAAGGTATGTTTGGTTATGAGAATTATCATGGATAGCCTTGACCACTGGCGCTTGAACGTGTTGAATATGGAGCGCTAGGGTCCCCAAAACTTCGATTAGTGCCTCCATTGAGGCTCATAAAAAGGTGCACCCTCCTCCTACACTCGCCAAAACACCCAATTTCAGGTTTGATTTGCACACCCCTGTGAGACTTGCCAAAGTAACATAATAGAAGTATCGTTCGCATAAACTAACAATACGGATACTTTGACAGAAGTATTATGTTTCAACTTTATTGATTCTGGCTTGTTGTGCAATTGAACCTGAGTTCTTGGCGAAACCCACTTTCTGTTATTTTTTAAACTGGCACTTTTGTTCATACGAAGTTGTCCAGGTTTTTCGAAACCGACACGGAAGAAAGCCGATGTTTCGTTTACCTGATCTCGGTGCTTCGGAGTGCAAAAAAATCACACACACACACACACACACACACACACACACACACACACACACACACACACACACACACACACGAGCACACGCGCACGCGCACGCGCACGCACACGCACACGCACACGCACACGCACACGGACGGACGGACGGACCGACGGACCGACGGACCGACGGACCGACGGACCGACGGACCGACGGACCGACGGACGACCAATAAACGGGCGAACGAACGACGAGTAAACGAATGAAAAAACTAATTTATGGTCGTAAGTATGAATGAATGAAGGTAATAAGGAGCGAAAGTACGAACAAATGAAAGAATGCATGATGAAATGTGATCATGAGTACCAGCGTGGACGACAGGTTAAGATTGCTTTTTGTGTTTCAGACAAAATTCGAGCAAGACCTGATCATCGTGATGCTGGCGCTGTCCATGTGTGCGTCCAACGTGTTCATCTTTATCGAGAGCCTCATCAAGTCTGTCTTCAGTCGCAAGTCGTGGCCCACCTTCGGCACCCTCATCATCGTAAGTCACCATCTTCGCGTTTGCCATTCTAAGTCACCCCGCTCATCATTGTAAGTCATCTTCTTATCTCGACCACTGCAAGTCCATCTGTATCATCATTGTAAGTCATCTTCTGTATCCCGTCCACGGTAAGTCCACCTGTATCATCATTATCGTAATTCACAATCAGCATCTTCATCATCAAAATCACCATCAGCATCGTCATAACTGACTTTCCGCATCCTCGTTACTGAAGTCACATTCAGCATCCCCATCATCTTATATCACCATCAATGTCCAGCGTCATCATCATTCAACAGCCGCCACCATATTATCACGTCCTTTTCGGCGTCCTCATTACAACAAGGCGTCATCGGTTACCGCCTTTGTTATCTAGCACTTATATGTGTGATCACAACTGCGTGTTTTATCAAGTACTTACATGTGTGATCACGACTGGGTGTCTTATCAAGCATTTACATGCGTGATCACAAGAACATGCCTTATCAAGCACTTACATGTGTGATCACAACTACTTGTCTTATCAAGCACTTACATGTGTGATCACAACTGCGTGTCTTATCAAGCACTTACATGTGTGATCACAACTACTTGTCTTATCAAGCACTTACATGTGTGATCACAACTGCGTGTCTTATCAAGCACTTACATGTGTGATCACAACTGCGTGTCTTATCAAGCACTTACATGTGTGATCACAACTGCGTGTCTTATCAAGCACTTACATGTGTGATCACAACTACTTGTCTTATCAAGCACTTACATGTGTGATCACAACTGCGTGTCTTAGCAAGCACTTACATGTGTGATCACAATTGGGTGTCCAGTTATAAAACTGTAGCACGTACTCTGACCTTGTAGATATTCGTCGTCGAAGCGGCCCATACATTCGGGCTGTGTCTGTTCGTCTTCAAAGTGCTGCCTCGTTTTGACGTCGTACGCGCGCTCCTGCTCATGAGCGCCACGTGCGTCGTGCCCGCGCTCTTCAAGCTCTTCCTCACGAAAGGACACCGCGGCCTGGCGTCCGTTGTCCTCGATGTCATCGCGCTCGCCATGCAGTGTTCTGTCTTCTTCCTCGCCACCATCTATCTGACGCGAGACGGCGTCGCTATCGAAGACGTCGCCGTTCTGATTCAGACGACCGCGTCACTCGTGCTCATATCCCTCCGCTACTGGGAGAACTTCATCGATCGCGACATCGGCGCGGTGTGCATCCAGTCGGTGAAAGCGAGGCTGCGCATGGGCAGGTGCAAGACGTACATCTTCGCGAGTCTGTGGAAGATCGGCTTGACATTCGCCTTCGTGTACATTCTCATACCGGATATGACTCCCATGGCCGACATTTTTCGGTTGCTAGGCAACGAAACGGTATACTCAAATAACATGAATGGAACATCGCAGGTGGGAGATCAGGTCGACTTCACAATGACATTTCCAAATGGCGTCACTTTGAGGACAGAACCGAGAGAGGACAACACCACATCCGGCATCACAGCTAATGGACGGTACCAGGTACCAACGGTACCAACGATACCAACGCCTGGTACGTCCAGTTTTTTGTTTCGATTCCATATCATTCGGTATATTATTAACGGGTCTGCGTGGGATGTGGTTTATCCACATTGACTGACATTCCAAACATTATGTCACGTCAAACGTATTTAGTGTTATTTATCCAGCGATTATCACGTATTTCAAACTTGGAAGAGACTATCCGTGATACTATGTTAAATTGACAACACCACTGAAGGCATTATTTATATAAATGACTGAGTAAATAAAACAACGCATGTTAGTGTGTATGTTGAACATTCCATTTATAACTAATTGAAGCACCAAGAACAAAAACAACATAAGTAAATTTTGTTCCTTTTTTGTTTGGGTACATTTCTGTATTTTAAAACCAAACGCGCGTCATGGGATCAATTAGTACATTAATCACAATACTCAAGCATGTAAGGCAATCATTAAATCTATTTCTGCGTAATAAATAACATTTATCAAAGGTAACTTTTTACTGATTTACTCAACAGTACCAATTGGTGAATTATGTTGTTTTTAATCAGTGTGCTTCAAATATATCCAGAAGAAACCCCATAACACATTATTTACATACTATTTCTTCAATTGATTCTTAATTATTATCTAATTAACACAGGCTATTAATTACACTGAAGTGTGACTGTTGTATTCTTTATCCCCCTCAATTACCATTCATTACGTACCTACGTGGAACAGTTTCACTTATAGCAATCAACGTCATTACGAACACGTGTTACCGAGACACGCCTATTTCCGTTCTCCAGCAGGTAGCGACAGCGCCCCCAGGCGGCGGCGAGCTATCAACGTGACATTCAACGATGTCGTCGGGACGTCTGCCTACCCTCTCACGACCCCGTACGTCAACGGCCAGATCCCCGCCTTGAAGGCAGTCACAGACAACCCCGTTACGACCGACACACATCTACCGGGCACCCTGAACGACGACCCGGTCGGAGCTCCCGGTGACTATTACCTCGACCAGGGGATGAAGGATAAAATGGCGGATAAAGGCGCTGAGATGCGTGGGAGACAACACGAATATGACTACGGCGATTACAACAACAACAACAACAACAACAACAACAACAACAACAACAACAACAACAACATAAATGGGGGAAGAACAAATATCGACAGCAATAACAAAAACGTCGACATGAGAGACAATACAAAACTTCAAAACAGGATTTACGATAAAACTACGGTTAGCGCAAGCAAAAGCGCAAATAGTTATAAAACGACCACTGATCATGAAAACAACAAGAATATAAATATTGATGATAACAATAATAACATTGATGACAATCATGAAAATATCAAGATCAACCCCAAAGACAACAAGGCGACTTTGTCTCCAACGAACAGAGCTGGGAATCGCCCAAACACCAAAGACACGCCAGATGACTATTACAACTACGGCTACGGCGACTACGCAGAATCTGACGCAGAGAAAGAAGAAAGAAAACGGAACATCCTCCTCTATCGGTTCCTTCCGCTCATCGTCAACGTCATTTCCGGTGCTGTCTGCTTCTACTTTGCCCGTGTCGCGTGCAAGCTGTGCATGCAAGCATTCAGCTTCGCCCTTCCACTCACGCTCGTTACCCCGGCAACGGCCGCCATCTTCTGCTACTTGTGTCACGCGAGACGGTGGACACGTGTTAGCATTCCTTATATGGACATAGGTTACTGGCAGTGCAGGTATGTTTGTCGAAGTCATTGCTTTCTTTCATTGCTAGAAAACTGTCCTTGCAGAAGACGTAAAGTAAGCCTACAAGCCACATGTATTCTCCCATTGCCGCAGTGTTTACCAATATAGTTTCACTTTCGATTGCCATTTTGATATCGCACTCCACTCTATTTCTCTGTCTCAATGTTGGTCGTTTTATTGGCCTACTTCCAGACTCTTCTGTTGTGTATTCGTGTGCTCTATTTGCCATTTTACCTACTCTAGTCTCTCTACATGCTCATCTCTGTGGTCTGCTCTTTCTGTTTCTATACTGTCTCTCTTATTATCAACCGTCACTTGTCCCATATCCTTGATATATCACATCCAGACCTCACCCATGCTGTGTGTCCTAGTACGATCACCATCAGTCATGTCCATGTGCTCTGTTGTCCCTGTAGTGAGCCGTACACGGAGGAGACATTCGACTGGCAGGTCGGGCTCGCTCTCGGTCTCTGGTGGCTGTCGCAGCTCTGGGTCAACAACC
This sequence comes from Oasisia sp. SBJ-2009, assembly GCA_964017155.1. Lineage (NCBI taxonomy): Eukaryota > Metazoa > Annelida > Polychaeta > Sabellida > Siboglinidae > Oasisia > Oasisia sp. SBJ-2009. The sequence goes on from OZ024854.1 coordinate 13,888,630, forward strand.
ACATCTGGCGACCGAAGAGTGAGAGGCTGGCCAAAGCAGAACGGTGGGTGACACTCTCGGTGTGGATGTGGATGAAAAAGACAGAGAGGGAGGAGAGATATAGGCATAGAGAGAGATATAGGGGGAGATGGAAAGGAAGATTGATTAGAGAGGGAGAGGGTGTGGGTGGGTATTTGACTGCAAGCGTGAGTGTGAGTGTGTGTGTGTGTGTGTGTGTGTGTGTGTGTGTGTGTGTGTGTGTGTGTGTGTGTGTGTGTGTGTGTGTGCGCGCATGTATGTGCGTATACGTGTGCAACTTTGCGTGTGTATGTGTGTATGTGTGTGTGTGTGTGTGTGTGTATGTGTGCGTGCGTGCGTGCGTGCGTGTGTGTGTGTGTGCGTGCGTGTGTGCGTGTGTCCGTATGTGCGTGTGTTACTTGAAAAATGTTTAATATTAACCACTAAAATCACATGTCCCACACGCTTGGATCCTCAGTAATTTTGGAAATAACTGTTTGAGAAATGGTTTTAATTTGCGGCCCCTTCCACAATACAACGACAGCCTAAATAACACCCCAATGCCATTCATCCAACCGTCTACATCAAACAACTACACTACTTTCACCCCTGCCTCTCCCACACCACGCCGCAGGTTGTTCGTGTTGCCTCAGTACTGCGGTACGCTGCTGGAGCAGTTCCTCATGTTGAACCGACGTCGTAACGACCTCGAGTGCCACGTGAAGCCGCTGAGAGCGAGGGCCAACTCGTCCTTCGAGGACTCCGCCTCGGTGGCCGGCTCCGTCGTGTCGGACGGCGAGAGGGCGCGCTGCACGGACGGGGTCAACGCGCGCATCTACGTGTGTGCGACCATGTGGCACGAGACGGCCAACGAGATGGTGCAGGTGCTCAAGTCCATCATGAGGTGGGTGGCACGTGGAGAGAGAGAGGGGGGGGGGGGAGAGAGAGAGATTGAGAGAGAGATATGGAGAGAGAGAAAGAGAGAGATGGAGAGACAGACAGACAGACAGACAGACAGACAGACAGACAGACAGACAGACAGCCATGCAGGCAGACAGACAGACAGACAGACAGACAGACAGACAGACAGTTAGACATACATACAGACAGAAAGACAGACAGACAGACAGACAGACAGACAGACAGACAGACAGACAAATAGAAGGCTGATGAATTAGTTGTAACATGACTTTTCAAAATAGCTTATGAAGAGAAAGACAAACAGAAGGCTGAATAACTCACTGTAAAAAGGGCTTTTTATAACAGCTTTAACCAAATGTTTTGAAATGTCCTTTTACAATTAGTTCTGAAGATTTCTGCTTGATTTTCTCTTGAATGATATGAAGGTTGTTCTTGCTCAGTGTAAATCGAATTGAATATTGGAGGTAATTTTATTGGGATTCACGTTCTCACTACTCACGTTTGAACACATTTGCTAAGTAAATAGATGAACAAGTGTAGTAGACTTGTATGTTGAGCAGCAAATCTATGCGTATACTCACGCACACACACCGACACGCTCATACACACACACTCAAACACACACTTGGATGTAAATACACATTCGGACGCACGTGTGTGCACGCACACACGCGCGCACACGCACGCACACACGCACACACGCACACACACACCCACACACACACACACACACACACGCCCATTCACCCTCAAATATGTATGTTGTTTACGTGAACCCTCTTAAAGAAATCAAAACCTTTCGATAGGATGGACGTCGACCAGGCAGCACGATGCAACGCCCAGGAGTATTTTGGAGTGAAAGATCCCGACTATTACGAGTTCGAAGGTAAACGCACACGTGCACTCCAACCACGCGTATAAGCGTAAATGTAAATGTATACTGTTATAATCCGTTTTAGATCCTTATTCGTTAATCGAGTTTTTATTGCGTTTAGTAATTGCCATAGCAAAACATTGAACCTCTATGAAAACCATACCGACATTTTTAATAGCATTGTGCCATTATGGAAAGAAATGGTGTTACTACGTTAATACAGAACCAACCATATGTAATGATCCTGAGACAAAACAGCATGTGAATGCATTTCGCGCCAATCGTTTAACAGAAGCATCACGTGACTTGTACTTACAGCCCACATCTTCATCGACGATGGCATGGAGAGCAACGAGCGCAAAGAGCGAGTGTGTAACCGCTTCGTCAAACAACTTGTCAGTGTCATGGAGCTGGCCGCCACGTAAGTGCAGCTTACGTCTCGTGTGCGCTGCGTGAATCACAATCGATTATTACATTTATAATCGAAATGCTCTCCAAGTATATAACATTAGTACGTTACTTATTAAGGTACACTCACTTTTTGTGCATCAAGATATATTTCCAACGATTAGTTACAATTTGTAAAATGCACGAACAGTCATAAGACAAAACATGGATGTAAATACGCGAACGTACACATACACATACATAGACATACACATCCCTATATCCACCCTGATCTTTATATCCCTCTCTATCTCTCTCCCTTACACACAGACACACACAGACACACACAGACACAGACACAGACACAGACACACACACACACACACACACACACACACACACACACACACACACACACACACACACACACACACACACACACAACCAAACACACAAACACACACAATAAATCTGCCATAACTATCTTTACTAATTACCGCATTACTGCATTCGAAAGAAATTACAAGCTACGTTGATAACAAAGATAAAAACATAATAAAATTATATTAATATATTTTACATTTGCACGTTTAGCCGTCTTCAATGTGTTCACTACTGATTATCAATATAATATTATTCATATATTTAAAATGCACAAAAGCCTAATCTTCATCGCTGAGTCCTAGTAGACCTATACTTAGTGACCATACATTTAAATATTTTAAATGGGCACAAGTCTTCGACATTTCCACGTAGGCATATTTTGTCATAACAACCTTGCCTCAGTTCCATACACGAGACACAACTGAAACTGGCTCCGCCTGTGAAGACCCCGACTGCGTACGGCGGGCGGCTCACGTGGATACTTCCCGGCGGGAATCTACTCAAGGTGCACATCAAAGACGCAAACAAGATCCGCAAAAGGAAACGTTGGTCTCAGGTATGTGTCACTGCACGGGACATCTACGTCGATATTATATATTACGTGATATACAGATGGCTCAGGTACTAATTTGTTGGCGGTGAACATATACTACCGGTGTGACAAGTTAGATGTCGATGTAAGTGATCTAGAGGGGAAGAGGGTCATGTTTCGACGTTTGTAGTGTCACGTATGTGATGTTGAACAATCAGTTAATCAGGTGATGCTTCCTGGTACGTTGTGACGATGTACTTGAATTTATTTATGAATTTAGGTATGCACAACAGTATGTTTTACGTTATGCTTGATATGTACGTGTAGTCGTGTACAACATGTTTGGTCTCCTTGTACGTTATTCAGGTGATGTACATGTTGTACGTTGTTCGGATGATGTACGTGTACAACCTGTTAGGTCACCTTGTACGTTGTTCAGCTGATGTACATGTACAACCTGTTAGGTGACCTTTTACGTTGTTCGGATGATGTACGCGTACAACATGTTAGGTCACCTTGTACGTTGTTCAGATCGTATACGTGTACAACCTGCTAGGTTATCTTGTACGCTGTTCAGGTGATGTACATGTACAACCTGCTGGGCTTCCACCTACTCGGCAACAACGACGAGTCGATCTATTGCAACCAGTCTGAGGTCGGCCGGTCGAGTCATCTGTCCACCAACTCTTGCAACATCACACAGCGCAGTCGCATCTTTCGCAGTATGAACCAGAACCAGCGAGCGCAGGTTTGTGGTCAGTGCGTCGACGGTTTGGCCATTCACAAAACGTCAAATTACTTGCAGGCCAAGAACAATTAAAAGTAATGGCAATAATATGTGTATGGATAAATGTGTGGAATATTCCTGAAAGTAACACGAGTACCGTTTGATGACACTTTTACTATTGTTCTCTTGTTGGAATTGTGCGAATGTGTGGTGTAAGAACATAAGGGCGTGCTGGTCCAACTCTCCAACTCACAGGTCTCTTGCGACGCGGTACTAAGACGAGGTGTGACTAATTTTACATTTCTGTTGAAAAATGAAAATTCTCACAAGTCTGATAACACATAGTGTCATGAAACAGTGCGCAATTTAATTTCAAAACCATTATACATACGTCCATACCACATATTATTTAATAAGTTTAAGCGTGTGTCGACACCGCGAGTGCTAGGGCAATGCGAGTAACGTGGCACGACACCGGCCATACAGTCGAAATCACAATGAAATATCGAAACTCGTGCTTCAAACACAGATATGTAGATTATTATAATTGGTGTGCGAAACCATGTGCCCACGAATTCAACAAGATGTGTCAACAGCTGTATTAAGAATACTACAAATACCCGGTTAGGCAGTGAGTGTGGTCACACTCGTTACTAAGGCACCACTAACCATAAGCTATTATATTCAATAGAGGGACCACCAACTAGGATATTATTAGAGCATCACCACTGTGGCCAAACCAAAAGGTATTACATTTATTTGGGAGGGACCACCAACTTGAAAACAGAGTTGAAAGTAATGAGGAAAACTTTTTTTTACAAAGATTACAACACATTGTTTTGTCCCTTCATGTTTTTTTCTGTCGATTGTTTCATTTTAGTTGAGGTACAAACGACAAAAATAATATCTACTTTCATTTATAAATACGCAAGCATGTCTGTGCAGACGCGCATATCCACAAGCACACGCACACACACATATACATAAACACACACACACACACACACACACACACACACACACACACACACACACACACACACACACACACACGCACGCACGCTCGCACGTACACACACACACACACACAAACGCACGCACGCACACACACACGCACGCGCGCGCGCGCACACACACACACACACACACACACACACACACACACACACACCTGTCTTACGTGGACGGATTGTCGATGGATTATTACATGTGACGAATTGACACGTACG
>OZ024854.1:13901180-13966180 GCA_964017155.1 Oasisia sp. SBJ-2009
CGGCCGTCGACGACAAGTTCAAGGACTCAGAGTCTCTCGTCTATGCGCCTGCGCACGACACCGACATGGAAGTGGATTCTTTCTACAGCTGTGTGCAGGTGTGTGAAGAAACCTCTGTATCAACACTCATGACGTCCTTCTACTTTCATCGTCACTGTCGCCGACATACTAGTGTCAGTGTCAGTGGCATTTATATGTACACTGTCACCATCTGTTATCATACCAAGTGACCACTGCATTGTCATTATTCATCATCAATAATGGTAATAATGATGGTAATATCAGCAACACCTGATATTACCATCTACCATAATCATCAAAATGATAACCACAACAACAAAATGTGGTCACCACCACCACCACCACCACCTCCACCACTACCACCACAACCACAACCTCTACCACAAACTCTACCACTACCTCTACCTATACCACTATCACTACTGCTTTTACTGCTGCTGCTACTACTACCGCCACTACCACCAACATCACCACCATCACCCATGCCAACATTACTACCCCCACCCACCCATCCTTCAGAGTGACACGGCCCGGATCCAGCGCGACGACCTGGTCAACCCGCACTGGCTGACGGACCCGCAGCTCGGCCGGGGGCCCGTGCGCTACCTCGACGCGAACGAGACGCGCTTCTGGCAGAAGCTCATCGACAAGTATCTGTACCCGATCGACGACGACAAGGAGCACGTGGCGAAGATCATCGCAGACCTGAAGACACTGCGCAACAACGCCGCCTTCATCTTCTTCATGCTCAACTTCATCTGGCTCTTCGTCATCGTCCTCCTCCAGGTGAGAGCTAGCCTCTGTCACACAGGCTCCGCGAGGTGGCAGCACTTTTAGTCCCTCGCATCCGCCTCGGTATGCTCTGCCACTGTTGCCGCCAGGGTAGCCTGAGCCCAGAATAGAGCTGATTGGCTCTCAGACCAACTGTGAAATAAATAATTAAATATGTATATATATATATATATATATATATAATACTATACTATACTATTAGGAGTACTCAACAGTAAACTTATATTCACACAACATTTGCAGTTATTTATGGACCAGGAATTATGGCAAGATTAGCCTCGATTACCCAGGATCCGTGAATTGCAGCACTTTTTAGAACCTCACATGGATAACATTCAAAAGCTGGCAAAGGCACCAGACAATCTTCTCGGCGAAGTTATGCAACCGAGCGAGGGTCGGTTAAGCGACTCCAGGTAAGAAGCAACTCACGCTAGGTGGCGCCAATGTGGCGTTTCGACTGACTCCCATTTCGCACCAGTTCGTGTTTAATAGGAATTACTGCGCATTACCCAGTGAAAATGTCAACATGATCTACTTAAGGCGGACGGGGTGAAAAGCCTGAACGACCTCTGCCAAAACATGAGAACATATCGCCATCATTACATTAGTGTAAATTGTAAATAATTTTAGTCATAGATATAACACGTCCTTCGTTTGGTCAGTTGTTGGCATGACTGTGCATCGTTGGAGTAAATATCGGCAAAATAAGCTTAAGATATGCATCAAAAACTACTGCATTAAGGTGCAGTACAAATATTCCAGAATATTACCCGAATAGATCGACTAGAGCAGGCACGACGTCATGGCCGCACTGACCTACATGTCCACGTATCTCACCACAGATCGTGCAGGATCAACTGAAGGACACGCTCTACATCCGGGTCCAGAAACAGGGCTCGAACGAGGAGATGCAGTTCGAGCCCCTGAGTGTCGCCTTTCTTGTCTTCTTCGCCCTCATCCTTCTCATCCAGTTCATCTCGATGTTGTTCCACCGCTACGGCACCTTCCTCCACATTCTCGCCTCCTCCAGCCTCCGCTGCTGTCGCCGCAAGAAGTACAGCCCCGTCGGTGTGCACGACATCGTCGAGACCGTCAAACTGATGCAGCAGATCAAAGGCAAGTCACGTGGCACGCTCACGTCATCTTCATCCTCGTCATCGTTTCCTCGCCGTCATAATAGAGAGTAATAGTAATGGGATTATTGTTGCTGCTAGCCGTACTGGGGGATGGATGTGGCTGTGCACAAAAATGTGCATCTAACCAACGTTTCATATATCATCAATAAAATAAAGTCAGTAGTTTGCTAGGAAATGTTTGTTGAAGCAAAAGCATGTATGCATAACCCATCGTTATCCATACATTGCCGCTTAATAATAATAATACTGTTTTTTTCTATAGCACCAATTCCCGCATGGCGGATCGATGCGCTGTACAAAAAATAAAATAAACGAAGTTTTATGTTCCCGCTTAAACGAAAGAATTAGGTAAATAGTAATGTTAAACAAAATAATATATAACATGTAATAATAATAGTAATAGTACTGGGTCCAAACACGCGGTCACGTTTCATTCAAAACGACGTAACCGATGCCTATATATGCCTACCAGGTACATTCGACCACGTAGTGTCATTTCTGACGTATCATTGCGATTTAGCGTACCTTTCGGAGAGGAGAGAAATCGTTGCCAGTTGATGACGTGTGTCTTGTCGCCAGGTATGTGTGACGAAGACGACGACGACCCGGAGCCAGACTACGACGTCCTCGGGGACGACCTGGACGACATGAATCCGGACATCGTGAGCTGCGGCGCCGAGAGCTCCAGACGCAGAAAGGGCAATAGCTACACGAGCAAGACGCTGCGTGGCGCCTTCGTGAAACGCTACAACGCACTGTCGAAGCGTAGCTCGAACAACAAGCCAAAGAACCAGAGGCCGGCTGTACACCACGTGTTTAATAACGTCTCGTACGAAGACTGACAAATTATGTTTTTACTGAGCAGTCGTTGGTCCTATATGCCTAGTGTAGGTACACATACATTTTCGCGATGATGCGATTAGGGTCTATGTCATATTTAGCATACTGATGTGTATAATATATATACACAAACGATTTCACACAGACTCACGCATGTACGCTCTCATGCTCGTAACTCAACCAGCCAACCAACCAACCAACCAACCAACCAACAAACAAACAAACAAACAAATAACCACTCATTCGCACGCACACAGACACTCATACAATAAATAGAAATACGCCAGTACTCCAATGTGTGGAAGTCCACTCGATTCTGTCACGTCACTGGCCTCAGTGGACCAGCGACAATTGACCTACGTGTTGGCATTTTCTTTTTTGCACTAGACTACGATCTAACCGATGTTGCACATATCATCAACATTATCACGTCATTAGGAGATGGCCTATGTGTTATCCACCTGCATGTTCTGGAAATACTGAAACAGTTGTTGAATTGAATGTTCTTTACTGCTCTAAATGTTAGCCAGAAATTCAAATCTTAGATGTTAGAACGTTGCCAATCGTATGTCATCCTACGTCTCAGTGATTCCGTTTTCATCGTAACTGCGATGTGTGCTTGTGTCAACGTATTGTCAAACTGGAGAACAATAAAACAGCAGAATAAACATAATTGTCTTGTTATATATGTTAGTTCTGATTTTCGTAATTCCTGTATGTCTGTTGTGGATTTGTTACGTATCACTAAGTTCTGTGCCAAACTAAAATGGCAGTCAACGACGTCCAGATGCGGACACCTGCAAATGACGGCACTGACTGGAGGGCGGAGGTGTTTGAAATAGTCAACAGGCAAGACACGCGAAGAAACATTATTGTTGGTATGATTCTTTGCCGATATGTCAGTTTGTTAAAAGGTTGCGCGTCGTCGTTTCAGCTTGCTATGTGTATGGTTGACTTCTATAACACGGGCATACCACTTTTGTGGTGAACGTAGGGTAACTAATCCAATAATTATAGACTTATGACTTGTGGAAACATACGGTGTAACGTAGACAATAAAACCCTGCGCGGGGCAGTCATTTAGTCATTCTGAGACCATTCATGTTTTAAAATAAGAGTCATTGCAGCGGCCCAACAGCTTATAACATTAATATGCTGATTACACTCTTTGTGAAGTGTGTTCATTTGCTTAGTTGACGTACAAGGGGTAGATTATTCTGGAAGAGCTATTACTGAAGACAACAGTTGGGATCTTGAATATAAATGTCGGCGCCTTGAGAGCTTGCAGCGCTGGGCCTCCTTTCCTATTAATCTTGATCAGCTCTCTTATTGACAATTTCACAGCATATGTACCCTCCATAGACAGAAGTTCAGTGAAAAATTCGTGAACTTTTAATACCTCAGGCTCCCACAAAGTTCATTCAAACCTTACACCCCTCCATTTCTGCTTGAACCACCCACGGATTGCCCCTGATTATATCACCAAGCAAAATGACAAATGTATTAATACGCAGAAATGCACCGAATGACAGCTGTCATAATTTGACAGCTCTGATGTCACGCTGTACAAAAACGTCATTTATAATCACTCCACACTACATATGTGCTCACAGAAATTCAGACAACATGCACAATGCTGCTTTTATAGGGTACCCTGCGGTCGGGGAATGGCAGACGTGCACCTTTTGGCGGTCTTACGCCACAACGCTATGCGATGCCAATTAATCGTTGGCGCAAATCTCGCACATAAACCCGCCACGCTCATACCCGGCACATGCATGGTGTGTCCATCGGCCACACTCCACGCAGTATATCCAGCTGTCGCATTTTCTGCTGTTGAAATACAAATCCGAACAACACAGACAAGGCGTAGTGTCAATGTTTTTCTTCTGTTTTGTTTTACATGTTCTAAGCTGTTGTGTGCCCTCTCTTCTTTGAACCGGTTGGTTGTAGGCATGTTACTAGTCTTGCCGTGGCCTCGACGACATTCTTGTAAGGGCTGCCTGTAATGATCCAGGTCGTCCCTCTGTAGCTTATTGCACTGTAGCCCCATGGGGCCCACTTTGGCCGCCACCATAGGTTATCGGTTGGACGCCATTTTGGGATTAATGCATTTATTCATTTCAAGCCAAAATTGCCCATTCAACTAGCCATGGCCTATTGCTGCATGGACTACATTTACAGTTATGTACCCTGACAATATATGAAAATGTGGTGTTTATAAGGCACATCAATTATTTTAATAAAAGTACCTAAAACTCAAATGTTCTCCTCACCATTTTGCATTCGTGCCAAAGAAACAAATACGACGTTGAGATATGTCCACTGGAGTGCCTGTAGATACTCCTACTGTTGCTTTAACTACATTGCATACCAGGAATGCTGTGACATGGAGGCCCACTTTGGCCGAGGAGCCCACTTTACCCGCCCTTCCCCTAGAAAGGCACTCCCAATTTTTTTTTTCTCCATAAATATGCACTATTGTATTAATCTAAAACTTATTTCAGGTCAACTTTAACTCTAAACCTATTAAGTGTAGCTTATTTTCGTGGGAATATTGTTTGTTCACTCTCCTTAGCAACATATTTGGTCCTTGGATACATACCCTAACATTTAATCAAATCTGAGAAAAAAAATCAGTCAGCCTCAGAGAATCCAGAAGAAACGTGTTTGAAACTAACCAATCACAGCAGGAACAAATGAACATGGCCTGAGATACTTCCTACTGTAGATGTCAGGGCCAAGATAGCTGAATGTTGCCTTGTCAATTGTTTCCACTAATTACTCCGACTAATGTAACCATCCGATATCATCATTATGAACATGGCCTGAGATACTTCCTACTGTAGATGTCAGGGCCAAGATAGCTGAATGTTGCCTTGTCAATTGTTTCCACTAATTACTCCGACTAATGTAACCATCCGATATCATCATTATGAACATGGCCTGAGATACTTCCTACTGTAGATGTCAGGGCCAAGATAGCTGAATGTTGCCTTGTCAATTGTTTCCACTAATTACTCCGACTAATGTAACCATCCGATATCATCATTATGGCAAATGTGCGAAGGATTTGTATTTAACTGAGCCATAGCAAATGAAAATGTGTGGGAAAAGAAAAAATGTATACGTGTGTACGTTGGTAACCTGTGTATTCCCCACCAGTGCTGCGGTCGCGATGAATTTCCTCCCTGGTAACGTTATTTTTCATATAGTCGTCCATTTGACTGGCATACTGGCTTGGTGTGTCCTTTCTGTTTACACTTGTGACACTGTGCATCTCTGAACCTGCATTCATCAGGAGTATGTCCATTCCGTGCACATCTGAAGCATGGTTTTCGGTACTGTCTCCTGTTTTGCATACGTTGGATTTTGTGCATAGCGGCACCATCTCTGTACTGTCCAAGCTCAGCAGCATCCTTCGTAGCCGTCTCTACGGCTACAGAAATGTCCACTGCACGGTCAAACGTCAGGTTTCTCTATGACAACAACCGCTTTTGTGTTTGTTCATTCTGAAGGCTACACACTAGTCACTAGTCTATCTCGAAGACAATCTCCCAAGCCTTGCAAAGCTGTCTCCGAATTCACAATATTCTGACAGCTTTCTAATTTGTGCAGCATATTGCGTGACTGTTTCGCCATCCTGCTGGTCTCTCTTATGGAATCGAAACCGTTCTGCTATCACGAAAGGCTTAGCCTTAGATGATAAATGTTTGCCGGGTATGTCAAGACTCAGTCAACTACGTCTACGGCGAGACTACGCGAATCGCCGAATGTCTTAGACTTAGTTGCTGGCTTAGCCGGTGCACACAGTCACAGATCTCCCAACAAGCTGTATGTCTTTCCACAGATAAGATTCAGTAAAGCTGGCTCTTGTTTCGTCATTTGCCAGAAAATATACTGTTCCAAACGTTCGTATTACGCTGGTCACGACTCTATTGACTACTGAACTTTCGAAAGTTTCAATCAATGTTTCCAATTGGCGCGCCCATTTCTGCGAATACGCCACGTTTTCACCGCGAATTCCAAGCACGTCAAATTTCGACATACGTCAACGCACACTTGCCACAGCATGACTGTTTATCACGTAGACCTGTCCAAGTGGATTGACGAGTCCTTCCAATCCCATCCTCGTCGCCATTTATTATGTTTGTGTTATCAAATCATCAGAAAACGACGTTACAAACTACGCACATGTATTCGCGCGCACTCTGGTCTCCACATATAACACGGTAATCTGGCTTCAGCCTACGGAACATACATAAAAGAGTAACTCGATCCGTTCCAACCCAACCAACAGAACCGGTACTTTACACTAGAGTTATCAGAGAAATGTAGCAAGCTAACAAAGTATGTCGGTTGAGTAGTAGTACGCAATTTAAATTTAGTTCGATATACAACTCGAACAAAATGCAAGAATGATGATGGCTTCTCATATCGGGTGAGTAGGCAAACATGACATAAACTGGAACATCAACTGCATGGCCATGGGACTTCATCTCCTCGTGTGCGAACGAAGGTCGATCTAAGAGCTTGTCACAATGTTGGCGGAATACACTGTTTGAGAAGAAATCCTGAGTTGACGATTTATGTTTTAACCGGTCCTTGTTCTCCTGGACGGCTGTCACTTTGTTATGTTCGAAGGTCTTTATTCATTACGCACCGATGACACAGAACTTTGCTCTGAGCGGACCTGGTCATAATTTTTAAGCTGGGTATACGTCTTCACAAGGGGTAATGCTCACGATACAGCATTTAATATTAATATAGCCTTCAGTGTCTTTGTAGGCCTATAATTTAAAAAAATCTTTCTTGGTCATGCTTACTTGCTTCTAATGTTCGTACAAAAGCATCTTTTGAAATCGGAAATCTTCCATACGAACAAAATGTCTAGTCCATCGAAAGCGAAGTAGTCTACTTGATAACTAGGCTTTCAATGCTTGGTAGGCCAATTTTTTTCAAGATTTCACTTAAGTTTGCCTTGCCATCTGATGTTTCATTGATTGAACATTTCTATTTTAGTTGCGGGGTGTGGCAACGGTATAGGCATGCATAGTCCATATTATTGCTGCAGTACTACAAAACATTGATTATTGCACTAAACATATAGTTGCACAAATACGTAGTCTATTTGTGAGTCGATCGGATGCCATAGTCTTGCTAATATCGTTGTGCGTCTCCCAAAAGCACCACTGGCCGTGGAAATTCGCGACATCACCTCGATCTGTGTCCTGGAACAACAAACAACGCCGGCCATTGTAATGGCAATGCAAAATGCAAAATGTCAGCGCGATAAATAAAGGAGATGTGGGGGTACGATCAAACAAACAAACAAACAAACAAACAAACACACAAAGGTACAAGTCTATACAGAGCTCTACCGCTCACGCAGACGCGCACACACGCACGTGCATACGCGCGTTTCATAATATAGATAATTGGTAAACATGTAGACGCAATGGTCATATTGGCTAACACAGGTTTGGAAAGTATACGACGATAATAGTATTACACAAACGAAACACCATCACCACCATATGTCATTGCAGTCTTCAGCAGCGTTCGTGTGCGTTGATTGTGGTAGGATTTCAAATTAGGACGGTTAATGGCCAGTTGACTTGGGTACGTTTTGATTAGAATACGCGTTTTACTTCAAAGCGGACGCTGAGTATTTGCTTTCCAATTGGTGAGATTGAGTAACGTAAATCTATCAATTATTTCAACTGCATAATGGTATTTTTGTAAGCCATCTTTTGCATTTGAATGTAATGAAACAGTAGTATTAGTTTGTTTCATGATTGCTTAGTCGTACACGTAACCTTGAGCCGGATCTCGTTGTTTGATCTACTGAGTACGTAACATTGCCGACATCGACTGAGTGAGTCTTAATTAGTCATCGACTCATTGGCTGATAGTGGTTGACAGACGTCTAGTCTAGCAACGTTTTAGTTCGCGATATGCAGGTTGTGTTGCACATTTTACCTTACGGATTTACAGTGCAAAGGATCACATTGAGGTCAATATTTACAGGTATAATTTGACTAATTATGTACGACAAGAGTGAAGGGACTCGATTCAGTCTCAGTCTCAGACTCGAGTCAAGGCTTGTCACAACACAGCGCTTCTGGTCAACCAGGTTCTGTCAATGTGTGTCTGATTTCGTTGGCGTTGTTAGACTTGTGCTTCCAAACCTTGAAAGATGTAACTGTACTTGTCCACACATTTTTAGACATAACTACTAGTTCTTTTGCATGTATTACTGTTTATAAATTATATGCACTAATATTACTGTTCTGACATATAATTTTTTGATATTGCACCTTAAAAGGCTTAATTGCTCAGAAACTAGGGGCTTAAGAGGTTAAGAAAGAAGGACAATTTATTATTTTAGATTAAATAATTTTTTTAACTAAAATGTGTTATTGATAAAACCTAACATTTGCAGATTGTTTACATTGAAAACAACATGAAGCCCAAGTCTTGTGATACATTTGTGGCGTTACCTTCAGCAACTGCTGGTGGTTGTACGATCTTTGGAAAGAACTCTGACCGACCGTCCAGTGAAGTCCAAGAAGTCATCTACCTACCTGCCGCTGATCACCCAAAGGGGACGACAGTACAAGTAAGACCACATCTTGAATAGATTATCTAGTGAAACTTTTCTGGATCTTTTGGGTATTTTAACTGGTCATTTGGTGATGCTGTAATCTCTCTTGCCATTATGTCATGTTATCTAGAATCAGTTTCTCCATATAACTGTGATAACATAAACAGTTTCTTACTGCCTCTTATTCGATGTATGTTTTCTTTTATGACATGGCATGGCAGCTAGATAGGGTATTTTTAACGTACAATTAAGTTATTTTGTGCCCAAGTTGTAGAAATGGTCTTCATGAGTAAAAAAATTAAAATCTTTCTGCTCAACCCAGTCCCTTAGCAAACAAAATGGTCGCAAAATAATGAAATTTATGCCACTTCTAAAAATTACAACACTCCAGAAAAAAAAGTTATACAGTATACTGTATACTGATCTGGTTTGTATTGTGTTGTCATAGATATTCATCACAATTCATATAAAAAACATTTCAGTTTTTAAAATATTTTATTTTGAATTTTTAAACGTTTTATGCAAACGCAACATTTTCTTGTAGGGGCGACCGGGGCCAGTTGGGATCAAATATTAATTTTGTCAAACCCTTTGATAATAAAGAGATGGTGCATTGGGACATCTGAGGGTCATTCCGAGTGAACAAAACAAAAATTCCAGAAATTGGTTGCTGTCATCTCTTAGATTTTTGAATAGATCAGTATGGTGAGAGCCTTTGGTAAGATTAGTAAGAATCCAACATTTTTGCGTTCTAGCTCAACTAGTTTTCAAGTTATAGCTGTTTAAAATTTGGGACTTAGACGTTTTTCGACAGCTTGTTAAAAATAAATAATGTTATTCACATTTCACTAGTCAATATCTTCTGCACTGTTTAGCCTGTGTCAGTGAAATTGTGTGCAGTTGTTCTCTATAGTATAAAGATTACATAACTACAATTAGAACATAAACAAGGTGTATGGTGAATGTGCAGCAAGTTGATAAACATCTTGATTTATTCAAAATATCACACGCGGGAGGGTTTTCAGACCCTGATTGTGTTTTGGAAATGTTGTCATTGAAATTCACAAAGTCATCCAATTCGTCATCATTTGTGTCATTTAGGATGGAGAGCCTTTTTGGCAGGACCTTTGATGTATTTTTCGTTTTCTTGACCTGAATGGCTTTCATCTCCCTCTCCAATTGGTTTTTAACTGGGATGTCTGTTAGAATTAAAATTTTGGCCCTCGTGCAATTGTTGGTTGACTTTCGTACTTGCTATTTTGGGGAATGGTCTTAGATCTTCTGGCGATGTGTATTGTACCAGCACAGGGCTGAGGCTGTCGCCTTATGGGGTGCCTATGATAGTCACGAATACGAGGCAAT
This sequence comes from Oasisia sp. SBJ-2009, assembly GCA_964017155.1. Taxonomy (NCBI): domain Eukaryota; kingdom Metazoa; phylum Annelida; class Polychaeta; order Sabellida; family Siboglinidae; genus Oasisia; species Oasisia sp. SBJ-2009. Next base: position 13,911,939 of record OZ024854.1, read on the forward strand.
CGCCTGTTCAGAGACGCGTTTCGAGGGAGGTGTCAGCGAGAATAAGGCGGACCCTCCGTAATTCCGAGTCATCGAGGAATGTTTGCAGCTTGTCGAGTAGCTTGTCGCAGCATATAGTGGTGCAAATGGTCGAAGGTGCAACTCCGGTTAATGCCCAGAAAGTTGAGTGTCACATGCTGCACTTTGGCAAAGAGCCAATGGTAACCAAAAACGACATCGGCCATGCTGCATCCGGGTCTGAATCCGGATTGCGACAGCGACAGGAAGACATCAATTTTCAGTGTGATCCTCGTTAGTACAATTAGCGACAGCTTCTTCCGAAGCACCGATAGTGATACTATCGGGCGTAAAATTGTCAGCGGACCTGTTGGCTTGCCCGGTTTCTGTAATAAAATTAGCACACATTGGCCAAGTTTGCGTTGTTCGTGGACTTCTAGTGCTTCATTGAAAATGTTGGCAATTGTATGCGCTAGCATGTCCATCGTACAATTGAAAAGCTCAGACGGTATGTCGTCATACCCGCTAGATTGGGCGCTATTTAATTTGTCGATCACACTGTACTTCTTTGGGAGTAATATGTTCTGCCAGTCGAAGAAGCAAAAGCTGGCAACACTTCTACAGTGAGGTCACTGAACTGTTTTCTGAAGTGATTCATTACAGGCACATTGAGTTCAGCAGTGTTGCACACGTCCGGCTTCGTCGTGAATAGTGAGTTTTGCAGCTTCCTCGACATTTTGCGAACAGCACAGACATTTTTTGGCCGTCATGGAGGCGCGCAATGTTTGACGTCAGCTTGCGTAGTCTCGCTTCGGCATTGCTGTGAGCTTTTCGGCGCATAGTGTGTAGGATCTGTTATAGTCAACGACTCGACCGACAGAACCTCGTGCTACAACGCTAAGGGACGAATCCCGATCTTTATTCTGATTGGATGATTATTACAAGCATTAGGTTATGGTGCGCCATGCATGTCAACTAAACAGTTAAATGTATTATCTGTAACATCCCCCTTTTTTCTAAGTGTTGAACATTTTACAAGAAACACTTCATCAGAATTAACTCTGACTGATCCAGCATAGCGTATGGTACCAAATGGATAATTACATCATCTCTAAGACTTTATAACTGATTCACTGTAGCTAGTCGGTTTCCAAATAGATATGCAACTACTATGACAAACATACATTAGCAAACATTTACGGCTTTTAAGCATCATCTTCTAAGACTTTAGACGCAACGGTATATTTCAAAATATAATAATTAAGTGGTAAATCGCAGTATATGATCAACGTTCCTAATGTTCATTGCACATACAGTAATTAAGTAGCAATTACAGTCCACTGTCAATGTTCACAAGTTTTGTAACGTTCTCGTGAAATGTTCACTTCACCGTTTCAGCATGTTCATAGTCTGCCAACCAAGCTGGTGGTCGTTTCTGCCGGCATGACCTTCTTACAGGCATTGTCTCTTGGGACATCTCATTGTTTGGTGAGTTAGCAGTCTCACACTCAGCTGACAGTCCTGGTTGCACAACTTCTGGGTTATGCGGCGGTGGTGTATCATGTTGCTCATACTGTTCGTCAGTATGGTCGTCACCTGCATCTTCCATCAAGATGAGAGGTGGCGGCTCCGATGACTTGTGTAGCCACTTTCGGTTGCGTCGATACACACGACCACTCGCAGTTGTCACCATGTAGGATCGTGGTGATGTGTGCACCGCTGTCACAGTCGCTGGTGTCCACGTCCTTCCAGACTTGATTCTGACTGTGTCACCTCGGTCGAGTTTAGACAGTTTCTTCGTCCCTCTGTCGAAGTATGCCTTCGCTTTCTTTTGTCTTTCTCTCAGTCTGGCGTACGCGTGTTCTGCAACTCTGGGCTTGAGCAACGACTCAGTTGTTGGTAGATTGTCGCGTAACTTCCGGCTCATCAGTAGTTCAGCTGGCGAATATGGCATGCCCGCTACTGGTGTGTTTCGGTAGGCCAATAGAGCTAAATGAGGATCTCGGCTCTCCTCGTTTGCCTTTCGCATAAGTTGTTTGACCGTTCCGATCTTCCTTTCACTCTGCCCGTTGGATGCTGCGTGTTCCGGACTGGACGTCTTGATGGTAAACCCATATTCAGCAGCAAACGTTTTCATTTCGTTACTGTTAAAGGGCATGTTGTCTGCGATAAGAATTTCTGGCAGTCCGTGTCTCGCAAACACTGTCCTGAAACGGCTGATTACCGCACTGGCTGACTTTCCTTGTAAGAGACACACCTCAGGATACTTGGAGAAGTAGTCCACTATTAGGAGATACGCATTTCCTCCATACTCAAAGATGTCTGCTCCAAGCTTCTACTTTGGATGGGTCTGGCTTCACTCCGTTGGAACCGATTATGTTGCCCATGTAGCTCACTTCCGATTTCTTGAGCTGCAATTTCGCGATGTTGAACTTCACGTTCTTCTCCTGGGCTCGCTTGAACAACTTGATGAGTGTGTGATCAGCTTCTTCTTCGCTGTTGGACGCAATGATGATGTCGTCTGCAATCACGTGCACATCATCAATGTCACCAAATGTTTGGTATACTCTCTTCTGTAGGACTTCTGACGCTGAACAAAGTCCCAAGGGCATTCGCTTGAAGAAATATCTTCCAAACGGTGTGTTGAAGGTAGTGAGAGAGGCACTCTCTTCAGAGAGAGGAACTTGCCAGAATGCATCCTTCAGATCGATCACCGTGAACACCTTCTTGCCACTTAGACGACAGGTTACATCTTCCACGGTAGGTATCTGGAAGTTCTCTCGCTTGATAGCTTTGTTCAACTCTCTGGGGTCTAGACAGAGTCTCAAAGATCCGTCTTTCTTCTCCACAATCACAAGATTGTGTACCCAGTCTGTGGGTTTGTTGACCTTCTGTATGACCTTGTGTTTCTCCATCAGATCAAGTTTGAGTTTCAGTCTGTCCTGAAGCCCAAATGGAACCCTTCGAGGTGGTTCTTTCACTGGCACTGCGTCTCGGTCGACTACAATGTGGTATGGTTCTTCGAAACAGCCTAGTCCATTACACACATCTTTGTATGTACTGTTGATACTTTCTGTTGTGACTGCTTCTACGCCTTTCACTCCTCTGGTTATCAATCCAAGGTCTTCACACATTGAGAGTCCTAAGATCGGTGGTGATTCAGAGTTGACAATGTAGAACTCACATTGCTTGTTGCGGCCATTGACTGAACAATCGAGTTGACACTTCCCGATGTGTGTCACTCGTTGACCTCCATACGCTCTGAGCACAGTATTTGACTGTTTTATCTGCGGTCTTGGTGTGATTTTTCTGAATGTTCCTAACGGCATCACATTGGTGGCTGCTCCCGTGTCTAATTTCACTTTCACACGTGTGTCATTGCATCTAATGACAGCATGCCATTCATCCGCTTTCTCAATGTTGCCAACGAAGAGCGTGTCCAGAAAGAATTGATCATCGTCTCTTTCATCACCTTGCACTAGTTCTTTCACAGACTTGGTCCTGCACCTTTCTGCGAAATGATTTCTTCCACCGCATTTTACGCAACTCTTGCCCCATGCTGGACATCTTTTTGGAGGGTGTTGTCTTCCACATCTCCCACATTGCATGGATTCTCTTTTCTTTTGCTGGTAGTTCGCACTGGCAGGTTTTGATATATGTTTGACTCGTGATTTGGCATTCACGTCATATACTACTTTCGTGGACTCAACCGGACCTTTCTTCATGGTTTGCACTTCCTTTCTGGTGACCTCAGACGATTTGCATATGTCCACCGCTCTTTTAAGTGATAGTTTTACTTCCCTTAGCAGACGTTCTTGAATCCGTTTGTCCTTCATCGAAAACACGATCTTGTCTCTAATCATATTCTCGTGTTCTTTGAATTCGCAGGCATTTGCCAGTGTGTGTAATTCTGTGATGTAGTCGTCAAAGTGCTGTTCCTCCGGCCTCTCATAAATCCAGAATCGATATCTCGCGAATACGACGCGCTTTTCCCCAACAAATTCAAGTTCAAATCGTTTGACAACGTCAGCGTAAACATCTGAACTCAACACGTTGCGATTGTCATTGGCTTGAGCGGCATTATTTTGAGCAGGTTGGGCGTTACCTTGTTGGTCGTCATCATCAGGTACAGGTGGATTGTTTGGTGGATCGTTCGGCGAATCATCCCATTTGAAATGGTTGTATCGCTCCAACGCATCCGGGCCAATAGCGCTGAGCAAAATGGCAATCTTCGTGCGATTCGGTTTCGAGTCCGCTTCGATTGCGCGCATGTACAACTCGAACCGTTGATGCCATCGCCTCCAGTTTTCAGCAACATTACCTTGAAGGCTCAAGTATTCCGGGGGTTTTAAACGAGCTTCCATCATCGACTTATATTCGCTAAATCCCGCATCTTGACACCATGTTATAGTCAACGACTCGACCGACAGAACCTCATGCTACAACGCTAAGGGACGAATCCCGATCTTTATTCTGATTGGATGATTATTACAAGCATTAGGTTATGGTGCGCCATGCATGTCAACTAAACAGTTAAATGTATTATCTGTAACAGGATCGTGTTGCACTGGCACTTCAGTTCACTTCGGTGGATGACATATGAGATGTTCTGTAGCCACAATTTGAGTTTCCGTTGCTCTGCTGACATTGCTGCCATTTCAACAAGTGTGGTACATCTTGTCTGGCTGGCGGTGCGATCTGACCAAATTAGTCACTTCTGCCCCTGAATTAAGGCCCTGTGTTAGTCTCCCATCGTGCACTGGCAGAGGTGTTAGTGTTGATTTCCGGCAACACGTCTGACACTGCTTTGCGAAACCGTGTGCGGTATGGCTCACTAGCCAATAAGTCCATATTGTATCAGGCATGTTTCGATGACTGCGACTTCTCAATACACCAAGACGTTAAACATTTGTCTGTGATCGAGTAATGTGCCAGCGCATGATCGCGAGTCGGTCAATAGCTGTTTGTGTGTTTGCTGGCAGATGACAAAATCAATCACGTATATAGGCATAGTCTGACCTGTCACATCATGGCGCAAATAGGAAGGAGCATCTGCTTTGTCGACATTCTCCACCCCAGCAAAGGCAGTAGAAACAACACCATTCACTGAAAATCACACAAAGACAATCCCAGCCTTGTTTGAAGAATCTATTGTTCCAATTACTGTTCAGCAGGAGAAAGTGTACATTCTCCAAACATTGCGAAAGGTCATGTTGTTCGACCTCAGCAATGGCGTGTACAAACTCTCTGCAGGCTTTCATATTGCAAGAGAAGTTCCAACTTCCAGTCCCTTCCATGCATCAAGGATGTACTGTAACACGTCGGAGAAATTACGTTAATGTTTGCCTGAAACATAACAACATTAATAAAATATAACCAACGCATGTTTTGACGGTGTCGGGCCAGTTCGGGCTACCAGTTTTCATATTTTACTGGTCTGACGGGCCACTGGTTTCAACAATCGAATTATTCACCATTGTTTTAGATAGTTTCCATCAGTTGTCACTCCCTATGCAACAATTAAACATAATCTGTAACAGCCGAATCCATGAACTTGCGTTATCAGTCGAAACTAGTCACCATCTTGTTTACGAGTTGCAAGTTCTCCATAACTCTGCACGGTTTCGCTACTGGCAACACAAAGCAGACACCTCCCTAGTGAATTAGCTAAGATAATGCTTTGAATGTTTTAGTAATGGCCGATGCAGCTGCATTTCTGCCGAAACACGCCGTTTTGCCCCCGAAAATTCTCGTTTCGTACATACAAGAACAAGAACAAGATGTTTATTTCTGACCCCAAAACAATTACATTAAATAATAGCAATAATACGCACATGAACAAATGTCACCATAAGTAATTAAGAATACATATGAAATTGGGGTCAGTGACTCCTGCTAAGACTAAAAAGTCGCTATCACAGGAGCCACTCGGATTATTATACATTATTATATTTGTATTCATTCAATACGATGCTTGTCTCTATGTTATGTGTAAATCTACCGTATAAGACCGTACAAATTGAAACAACGAAATGACAATACTGACAAATACATAAGAACATATAACATTTGTTTGCATCTATTCATTTATATGTAAATTTGAGTTCTAGTGATTTTGTAGACTTATCTGACATACATAACAATCAGATATTGTACATGCGTAGTGATATCTTTGCAAAATATATGTTTTTAAGTAATACGCAAACCCTTGTAAACTGTGGGTAATAATCTTTTCCAAAACTAATTCTGGAGTATCGTTTATAGTATGAGGCAAGTTGTGTTTAAGGTACTTTTTAGCAAATTCATGTCTTGTCATAGATGTGTGTATATTTGTTGCTTTGCGAGTATCATGACTGTGTATATTGTAATTGGGTATAATATTCCAATTTAATAAATAAACAGGCAAAATACCGTGCCTATATTTATAGAAATTTTTTAGTTCTTGCGCTTTTAATAGATCATCTATTTTCAATATTTCGAGAGTTTTAAAAAGTGGTTCAGTATGTGAATTGTACCTGTTCAATGCTATTATTCGAACTGCCTTTTTTTGGATTTTCAATATATTCGGCTACCTTTGTATCCCCAAACTGTAATACAATAATTAATATGTGATAGAATTAGAGAATTATATAAAAGTTTTTTAATGTCTAGTGGTAGTACATGCTTTAGTTTGTTTAAAACGCCCGTAATCCTAGAACATTTATTTGCTATTTTATTTACGTGTTTTTTCCAAGTAAGATTTGTGTCCAGAGTTAATCCTAGAAAATTAAATTCATCCACCTGTTCGATGTTTATATTATCGATTTTAAGAGTAAGAGTTTGAATCTCTTTTTTAGGTACATGAAAAATCATATATTTAGATTTTTCTTTATTTAAGGACAATCTATTTATATTTAGCCATTCCATAACTTTACAGAGTTCGTAATTTATTAAAAATTCTACACTTTTGTTTTGATGTGTGCTATCAATAAATTGGTTTAATGTACTAGAGAGTGTTGTATCATCTGCGTACATAACGAAGTTAAATATATTACTGACTTCTGGAAAATCATTAATATAAATAGTAAACAATAAAGGTCCTAAGATTGAACCTTGTGGAACTCCGATATTTATTGGAAGGATTTCTGATTTCATTTCATCAATAACGACATACTGTCGTCGGTTACTTAAAGGGAAAACAAAGTCAATGTTTGGATCATATGGGATTAACAGAGTTAATAAAAAGTAACAACTTCCAACAACAATCATATTTTTAACGTCAGTGGTTTACCAGGAAAAAAATGTAAAACACATAGACATAGAAAGTCTACAGACTACGCCATTTTAGAAACAAAATGACGTCAGAGAGTCTTCTTGGTCGGCGTGAACTGTGCATGCATATTATTATCTGTTACTTTCTAACCTAACCACGAAAACGACCGCCAACAGCCGCCAAACTTCTCCCCACATTTCTTACATACATATACATACACTACATTACAAAAAAATCACTTGTATTCGTCTAACGAAGAAAATTCACAACAGAAACGCAAATCTTGGCGAACGGCAACTCGACAACTTCGACTACCGTAAACTCGCTATTATAAGTTAGCTTTACACAAAATACCGCTAGATGGCGCGCGAATATTTATTAACCTTACTGCATTCGCACGCGCGAATTAGTTTAATTAATTATAAATAATATAATAATAATTAGCTGCATCACTATGATCTGCAGAAAATGTTAAACGGCAAACTAAGGCAACGCTTTGGTGATATGGGTCTAATAGAGTTGATAAAAAATAACAATTTAATATACAAATATATAATTTTATTAGTTTATTTTATATAGCGCCAAATCCACAATTCTCTTCTCTTCTATTCAACATACTGTTATTAAAGTATATGCAATAATAAGAATGCTACCCACAGGTAATATTTAAAAATAAATATTAAAAATACATGTGTCTGCATAATTATCCAAAATTGCCTATTAGTTATAAAAGAAAAAGGAAATTATGTGTTTTTCAATGAAGTCACATTGTTTATTTTATCAATATTTCTATAAACATCCCGCGCGTACTGCGAGCATGCAAGCTTATATTACATAAGCGATGTTTTAACAATAATAACTAAAACAATAACATGTTAATATTACTGTTTTTAAATCCTTCTTTTTCTACCACCATAATATTTCCCATATATTCATATTCCTTTTTACATTTTAGAGATTTATTGTTCCGATAATTAATAAAGTGTCTTGTTCAAAAATAATAATTATTACATATCTGATGGTGGAAATGTCATTCATGAGTAGAACAAATAGCTTCAGTAATATGTTCTTATGCATAATGGTTGTGTATGTGCTGAATGAAAATTATTATTACGTCGTACTTATTTTACTACTTTAATTATTTATTACTATTAACCATACTTTTATATTCATTTATTTCAATTGTTGTTATGTAATTTGTATGTTTATTTATGACTGATAGGTCAGCTTAGTTAATGATATAGAAACATGTATTTTCATTATTTATTTTTAAATAATATTATCTGTGGGTAGTTTTCTCTTTATTGTATTTTTAATAGCATTATTTTGTGAAGCGCCACAAACAATTATGGATGTGGCGCTACATAACTAAAATATTATATTATAATAAAAACAATTGTTTGTTTATTTAATATAGCGCCACATCCAATTTAAACTTGTTCATGGCGTTTTACATACATTAAAATGCTAAACAACAAATACACACCAGAAGAAAAAAAACATAAATATACTAGAAACATATATGAACAATTATAAAAATAAAATATCAATATAAAAATAATAAAACTTATAATTTCCTGCAAACCATAGTGATGATAATAATTAATTATTATTATTATATTATTTATAAGTAATTAAACTATTTCGCGCGTGTGAAGTAAAACAATTAAATATTAGCAGTCAGAAACGTGGCGTCTAGCGGTATTTTGTGTAAAGCTTTTAAAAGCGATTTTACGGTACCGCTGAGCGGCCGAACAAGTTGTACTCGAGGTCTGCGCGTTTTTGTGTGTGAATTTTCTTCGTCAGAGGAATGCAAGAGATTTTATTACATAACGTAGTGTATGCATATATATGTAAGATATGTGAGGAGAAGTTTGGCGGCTGTTGGTGGTCGTTTTGATGGTTAGGTCAATCAAATCGAGTCGTCTAGGATCCGCGCTGTGTCTGTGACTGTCCAAACGAATCCACCGAACTACTGTTTCAGTTCTGCTCGATTCATAGGTTAACAAGAAGACATCTTACTGATACTGTCTTTCACTGTACTATTACTATAAGCGTTTGAGGAACAGTGTGGCATATTGATGTCGCGATTTCGTTGTAAACCGACGTAAGGCAACTTTTAGCGTACCGCTTGGCTCTCTGTTATGACAGCTGAACCAGCAGACGACTCTCTGACGTATTACTTTTCCAAACTGCTGGGTTGTGATTGGTTGCAAGATCCAAGATGGGCCGGTTCATGGTGTCGGTGATTTAGCTAGATTTTCCCACTTTAAGACCACTTTCTGAGGTAACCACTAAGGTGAAAAATTGGATTGTAGATGCAAATGATTAGCTAGTGTAAACTCTTTTAGGTGCATAACACTAAACTGTAGCCTTTTTTTTCACTTTAAATAACTTTCAAACAAAAATACTGTCGAATCATCCAGGCCATAAAATCTTAATTTGTGTAATAAAATATTATGATCAATGGTATCAAAGGCCTTTGTCAAGTCAAGAAATATGTTAATTGGTACCTCGTATTTGTCCATGTGATTTATTATTCTGTCTACTAATTCAAGCGCAGCAAACTCAGTGCTGTGTTTCGGCCTAAATCCATATTGGTTATCGAAAAATAGCTTGGCTTCATTAAAGTATGAAGACAACTGGGTAAAAATTATTTTCTCTAGTACTTTTGATATTGATGGTAGCAGGGAAATTGGTCTATAATTTTTAAATAATGTGGGATCATCCTTTTTAAATATAGGAATTACTTTGGCAATTTTGAGTTTATCTGGAAATATTCCAGTACTTAGCACCTGATTTATGACCATAGTCAAAGATCTTAAAATTACAGGTTCAATTATTTGTAACAATTTGGAGGAGATACCGTCGAAACCACAACTATGTTTTGTGGGTAGATTGTGTATTATTTTCTTTACAGCTTCTTCATCAACATTTTGTATTTTAAAAGTTGAATTTATTTGTCTATTTAGATAATAGGTAAAATCTTTGGTACCTTCATACTTTATATCATTTACAATTGTCTGAGCTATATTTGTAAAATAGTTATTAAAAGCATCAGCAATGTTTTGTTTGTTTGACATTTGATAGCCATTGTCTTCAAAATAAGTTGGGAAACTGTTGTTTGTATGTTTTTTTGAGAGACATTCATTTATGGTTTTCCATGTATTTCGTATGTCATTCCTAAAAAGTGAAAACCGAGATTCAAAGTAAATTTGTTTAGCCACCCGAATGTTTTTCTTTAATATGGTGTTATAGGTTTTTAGATTAATTTTAATAGTTTCGTAATTGCCTGAGGTGGGATTTGTTAATTTTAATTGTTTGTACATTTTGTCTCGATATCTGATTGATGTTAATATACCCTGTGTCATCCAAGCAGATTTCTTATGTTTGTATCTATTAAATTTCACTCATTTGTTTGGCATATGTTTAGTTTTAGCACATGTAATTTCTTCATATATTATATCATAATTATAATTTGGGTCAGCATTTGGATTTGTATTTAATTTTTCATAAATGTTACCTAATTTTATTTCATTCATGACATTTATCATTGCATTCTCATTTAATGTATTTATTTTTACATATTTTGGCGGGGACTGCAATTTTACAGTATTATGCATAATCATAAAATATGGTTGGTGATCCGAAAAGCGCTTAGTTAATATCCCTGCGGTATGTATTGATTCATGAAGTCTACAAAATAAATTATCTATCAGGGTTCCGGTTGTTCTAGTAAATCTAGTGGGTAGGGTTATTTGAGGGTAAAAACTATGTGAGATCAGCATGTCGAAAAAGCTACTAAACATTTCGTTTTCATTTAGTTTAAGTAAGTTAATATTGAAATCCCCAGCAATAACGATATCATTATTACAGTTTTTTTCCAAACTTGATATAATCGGTGTAAATTCATCTATAAAAGCGCTTAGGTCTTCACTTCGCGTTCTCGGCGATCGATATATATTTCCAATAGTGACAGTCTTTGATAAATTACTCTGAATGACCCATTGTTGGTATGTATTGAGATTACATATTACTTTTGATTTATACTGGTCATATATTATCAACCCTCCTTTGCTGGTACATGTTTTACCTTGAGATATACAGTCATAGCCTTGTAAATGAAATGGTGATATGTCCTCACTTTCATCTATCCATGTCTCTTGAAGACATATTACACTAAATTTAAAGTTTATCATATTAAAGGGAAAACAAAGTAAATGTTTGGATCATATGGGATTAACAGAGTGAATAAAAAGTAACAACTTCCAACAACAATCATATTTTTAACGTCAGTGGTTTACCAGGAAAAAAATGTTAAACACATAGACATAGAAAGTCTACAGACTACGCCATTTTAGAAACAAAATGACGTCAGAGAGTCTTCTTGGTCGGCGTGAACTGTGCATGCATATTATTATCTGTTACTTTCTAACCTAACCACGAAAACGACCGCCAACAGCCGCCAAACTTCTCCCCACATTTCTTACATACATATACATACACTACATTACAAAAAAAATCACTTGTATTCGTCTAACGAAGAAAATTCATAACAGAAACGCAAATCTTGGCGAACAGCAACTCGACAATTTCGACTACCGTAAACTCGCTATTATAAGTTAGCTTTACACAAAATACCGCTAGATGGCGCGCGAATATTTATTAACCTTACTGCATTCGCACGCGCGAATTAGTTTAATTAATTATAAATAATATAATAATAATTAGCTGCATCACTATGATCTACAGAAAATGTTAAACGGCAAACTAAGGCAACGCTTTGGTGATATGGGTCTAATAGAGTTGATAAAAAATAACAATTTAATATACAAATATATAATTTTATTAGTTTATTTTATATCGCGCCAAATCCACAATTCTCTTCTCTTCTATTCAACATACTGTTATTAAAGTATATGCAATAATAAGAATGCTACCCACAGGTAATATTTAAAAATAAATATTAAAAATACATGTGTCTGCATAATTATCCAAAATTGCCTATTAGTTATAAAAGAAAAAGGAAATTACGTGTTTTTCAATGAAGTCACATTGTTTATTTCATCAATATTTCTATAAACATCCCGCGTGTACTGCGAGCATGCAAGCTTATATTACATAAGCGATGTTTTAACAATAATAACTAAAACAATAACATGTTAATATTACTGTTTTTAAATCCTTCTTTTTCTACCACCATAATATTTCCCATATATTCATATTCCTTTTTACATTTTAGAGATTTATTGTTCCGATAATTAATAAAGTGTCTTGTTCAAAAATAATTATTATTACATATCTGATGGTAGAAATGTCATTCATGAGTAGAACAAATAGCTTCAGTAATATGTTCTTATGCATAATGGTTGTGTATGTGCTGAATAAAAATTATTATTACGTCGTACTTATTTTACTACTTTAATTATTTATTACTATTAACCATACTTTTATATTCATTTATTTCAATTGTTGTTATGTAATTTGTATGTTTATTTATGACTGATAGGTCAGCTTAGTTAATGATATAGAAACATGTATTTTCATTATTTATTTTTAAATAATATTATCTGTGAGTAGTTTTCTCTTTATTGTATTTTTAATAGCATTATTTTGTGAAACGCCACAAACAATTATGGATGTGGCGCTACATAAATAAAATATTATATTATAATAAAAACAATTGTTTGTTTATTTAATATAGCGCCACATCCAATTTAAACTTGTTCATGGCGTTTTACATACATTAAAATGCTAAACAACAAATACACACCAGAAGAAAAAAAACATAAATATACTAGAAACATATATGAACAATTATAAAAATAAAATATCAATATAAAAATAATAAAACTTATAATTTCCTGCAAATCATAGTGATGATAATAATTAATTATTATTATTATATTATTTATAAGTAATTAAACTATTTCGCGCGTGTGAAGTAAAACAATTAAATATTAGCAGTCAGAAACGTGGCGTCTAGCGGTATTTTGTGTAAAGCTTTTAAAAGCGATTTTACGGTACCGCTGAGCGGCCGAACAAGTTGTACTCGAGGTCTGCGCGTTTTTGTGTGTGAATTTTCTTCGTCAGAGGAATGCAAGAGATTTTATTACATAATGTAGTGTATGCATATGTATGTAAGATATGTGAGGAGAAGTTTGGCGGCTGTTGGTGGTCGTTTTGATGGTTAGGTCAATCAAATCGGGTCGTCTAGGATCCGCGCTGTGTCTGTGACTGTCCAAACGAATCCACCGAACCACTGTTTCAGTTCTGCTCGATTCATAGGTTAACAAGAAGACATCTTACTGATACTGTCTTTCACTGTACTATTACTATAAGCGTTTGAGGAACAGTGTGGCATATTGATGTCGCGATTTCGTTGTAAACCGACGTAAGGCAACTTTTAGCGTACCGCTTGGCTCTCTGTTATGACAGCTGAACCAGCAGACGACTCTCTGACGTATTACTTTTCCAAACTGCTGGGTTGTGATTGGTTGCAAGATCCAAGATGGGCCGGTTCATGGTGTCGGTGATTTAGCTAGATTTTCCCACTTTAAGACCACTTTCTGAGGTAACCACTAAGGTGAAAAATTGGATTGTAGATGCAAATGATTAGCTAGTGTAAACTCTTTTAGGTGCATAACACTAAACTGTAGCCTTTTTTTTCACTTTAAGTTCTTCTACGAATGCCTCAAATTCAGAAAACTTTGCATTTATTGACTGTATATTTGTACTTAAAATACTAAATGAATTTTTATTTTCCTTAGCTAACTTACTAAATTGATCGAGATCATGGTATGATGAGCGATGAATTAGTTGTTGTTCGTTTATGTCAGTTTCATTTTCATTGATATGTAATATATTTGTTAAGCAGTTGTTTAGCATGCCTCCTGAAAAGGAGAGGAAAGCTTCATCGGAAGTCATTTTCCTTGAATTGATATGATTTCATTATATTATCATTATAGATATTTTGATAGACGTAATACATATAATACATACAATACATATAATACATACAGTTAATTGATGTGTACACTTCGAAACACATAGCAGTTCTTAGCAAAGTATTGCTATCGACTAAAACTTGTAATTGAATAGAGACAACCATCGCATAGTTTTCAGTACAAAAACATAAAAAAAAGAAAAATGAAAAGCTTATTAGGCTTGGAGTGAATGACATCATGAAATGTTCACAGGGAGGATATAGTGAAATTAACATCTCTGTTGAGATTATTTAAACAACAGCCTGCATGAAACAGTAGCGCGTGTCAACAAAATGTGTCTGTGTATAGTGAAACAACCAAAATTATGTACACATAATTGCAGTATTGTAAACAAAACTGCATCCACATAAACAGTCTACTGAACCACACAAATAGATTTCATATAATTGAACAGTACCAATAGCACCGTTTACACAGTTTAAGTAAACTCAATCATTTTGGCAGTTGACATAACCACACAATGTGTCTACACTGTCAAATAAAACGAAATTATCATAAAATGTTCGCACTGCTAATAGAACCACATTTAGAAGAAGAAAAATAAATGTACATCTACATATAATGGTAATACTGTAAACAAACTGCATCCACGTAGACAGTTTAACAGAACCACCCAAATATATTACATATAATTAAGGGCGCAATAATTAAATATACCGGTAGCTCAGTCAACACCGTCTAAGTCAGCATAATAATTATGCAGACACAACCACACATTTGTATACACTGTAAAAAAACAAAAACTAATTATGAACACGCATAAAAAGTTACCACAGTTAACAGAACCACATTTAGAAGTCAAAAAAATATATATTACGTATGCTATAACTCATGGAGCTCCCAAAAAATAATAATAATAACTGAAATGTTGATATCATCAGATTCAGAGTTCGCTGGGTCAGTACCCAGATAGGTCAATGTCGGCCCGGATTTCTTTCACGGTTCCGTCTATAGTCTTTACTAGGACTTTTCCGTTGAATGTCCAACAGTCGGTGATTTTTTTTTCTTTCTTCAGTTCTCGAGTCTTCTTTGCCAGAGTCTCCGTCAATGGTACATTGTTCACCACACAGAACTGGAAGACAAGGTCCTGTGTGTCCGCTCGTGTTAGGCCATAGAGTGCATTTTCAAAGTCAAGTATGGCTTCTTTGAGTTTAGACTCCTGTTCTGTACTAAGTACTGTCTTATGACCCAACTGCTTTTTCACTGGAGCATCTCCTGCTGCATGGCGTCTTAAGGTATTGCGGGGAACATGGAATCTTCGTGCTACAGTTTTCAGAGGTTCACCAAGTCTGACTGCATCAACAGCAAGTTGCATCGTCTCTTCAGACCACAGCACCCGCTTGTCTTGTTTCTTGTAGTTTCGCACCATCTGCAAAGGAATGACTGAATTAATCCCTATAAAATGTAGCACTGCCACTGTTCTAACACAATCTAGGCCTGAGAGGAAAGCAAAACAAAATGATGCAATATGGTTGAAGGATAGAGTTTAGGCCTACATGTTGTTAGTTAAAATTTAAGTATTGGCAAAGCTGTCCTCCACAACTGTGCAGCAAGTGTAGGCCTATAGGTAATAAACAAGAAGTAGCCCAGGGAAACAGGCCTATAGCCTACGAACATACGTGGGAAATATGGACCCTTGTGTGGGGAATATGAACATATGTCCATATTACACACATCTCAAGGGTCTATATTGCCCACATCAAGATCACATGTTGTCAGTAGGCCTGGCTCTCAGATCTATTACAGTGGCAGTTTCTACATGTGGGTTTCCTGAGGACAACTATCCAATGAAGTCATATATTTGTCATCATCTATCTGGCAAATACAATCCAGCTAGCAGTTCAACATCTCCCACCTCAGTCAATTGAAATATTTACGGTGAAAAACTTGAATTGGGCCAGTACTAACCTTGTGTATTGTTGACAGATCTTTTATTGTTCAACCACGTGTTCCCATCATGGCCGCCTCCTTCCCAAAATGTCAAACTGAGGCAGGCTGCAGTGCATCATGGGTAATTTGTAAGCGTCTATATTCCCTGAGGGTCCATATTACTCCCACCTACCCTATACTGGGTGACAAGCTTTCTGCCTGAAATGTGTCAAGCCTCCCTAGCAGATAATCAGACAACAAACGGGTGGCATTTTATATTTTAATGCCCATTGGTGCCAGTTGTCTAGTGTTACAATCTGCAATGGCATGAAAGTGGTCACATAAAATATACATTTAGCACTTCTAAATTGTATTTTAGGTTCACACACCATACTTCGTTTGAATGGCAAGAAACTACCATACCGTATGTATTATTTTAGCTGCAGAAATTAAATTTCAGGCAATAATGTAATTTTCAATACATTCTTGATCAATTCATTCTGACTTTCATTCCGCTTATAGCATCGACTTTGAACAATATGTACAGTGAAGACAAACATGTATTTTGGCCGATCAAACATAAAACACAACTATCCATAAATGACGGTTTGTGCACTTTTGAACTGTCAGCACAAAATGATAGTGGCATAACGATTTCATTTGTGCATTTTGTGTTTATCAAGCGCAGCTAATAATACATTTTAATAGTACACAAATCATTTTTGTGGCATCATCCTTCGGACCTCAGCATTTGTCAAACCACCTTCTGCAACTAGAACCACTGAACTACCAGTACCCAGGTAATTGTCATGCATCAGATTTTGATTATGATTCATGGCCAATTTGCCAAGTTCCTTGTCCTATGTTATCTTGTTGAGTCCATTGAAGCATTGTCTGCGGTTGTCTCGAACTGGTTGTGTGAACCAGCTCCAAGTCATGATCCCTCTTTTCATGGTGTTGTCAGTTCTGGGCTCAGATCAATAACATTCATAGTACATTCAAA
Source organism: Oasisia sp. SBJ-2009 (assembly GCA_964017155.1). Classification (NCBI taxonomy): domain Eukaryota; kingdom Metazoa; phylum Annelida; class Polychaeta; order Sabellida; family Siboglinidae; genus Oasisia; species Oasisia sp. SBJ-2009. The sequence continues at coordinate 13,929,067 of OZ024854.1, forward strand.
GTACATTAAATATAAGGATAACACCAAAAAATGCAGACACTTATTTCCATCCAGGTTTGGTAAGGTGGCCTTGCTCTTCATTGTCTGGTTGAGACTTGAGACCGTCGAATGCGTTGCTGCAATCGTCAAAATTAAATATAAGGATGACAAAAATGCAGACACTTATTTCCATTGTGGTCCCTAGTTTCCTAAGTACTACAGATCCAGGTTTGGTAAGGTGGCCTTACTCTTCATTATCTTGTTAAGTCCATCGAAGGCGTCGTCTGGTATCGTTTCGATCTGGTTGATTCTGACACCCTATCATTCCATAGTATAAACTGGACACGGACCAGTTGCCTACTAGAGATACAGGTTTGGTCAGGTGGCCTTGCTCTTCATTATCGGGTTGAGTCCATTGAAGGTGTTGTCTGCAATCGTCTCGATCTGGTTGATCCTGACACCCTGACATTCCGTTGTATAAACTGACTAAAATAGGTTCGGATGCGGACTGATTGATTGATTTTGTTTAATATAAAATGTAAAACATTGTACAAATATACATAAAATAAGGTACATTAAATATAAGGATGACCCACAAAAATGCAGGCAGTTATTTCCACTGTGCTGACAGTCACCAGTTGCCTACTAGAGATCTAGGTTTGGTAAGGTGGCCTTGCTCTTCATTATCTGATTAAGGCCATCGAAATTGTCTTCTGGTATCATTTCGATCCATGAATGGTTGATGCTGACACCATGACATTCCATAGTGTAAACTGGACATGGACCAGTTGCCTACTAGAGATACAGGTTTGGTAAGGTGGCCTTGCTCTTCATTATCTGTTTGAGTCCTTTAAAGGCATCGTCTGGGATCATCTTGATCTGGAAGATACTGAAACCCTGACATTCCAGTTGTTTAAACTGACTAAAATAGTAAATCAAACTGAATTGATTCACTCAATGGCATTATAATGAAACTAAAGAGTTGCGCATAATACGCGAAAACAAAATAAGTCATAACATAATACAAAAAAGGTGAATAATAATCAAACCTGTCCGAGGATTCTGGTTAATATAATTCACGCATGTATATGACGATGAGAGTCGATTGCTGGACTGGTATTTACGGACGCAGTAGAGTACACGAAGAGTCAGCAGCACATTCATTCAGTGCCAGCTGGCAGTGCAACATTTGTGTAAATGTACCAGCCCCACTCAACTACACTCAATTACAATCATCAGCTTTAAAGTACCTTTACATAAACCCAGCTGGAGACACTTGTGGACAGACCACTAAGGACATACTACTGCCCCAGTTGAAGATGAGGGTCCAAAATTCAATGACCCAGGAGAAAGCCAGTGGGATTGGCAGAAGTTGCGAACGGCTGGAGTGTCTTACTGTAGGGTGCAGGACTGACCATCCACAGATCTCCATGGCACAGGAGAACTTCTCCATGAGCATATCGTGGCATTTTATTCGAGACCTCCAAGTCCTATGACAAACTTGAAGAATATGTCCCAGGGTCTTGGTTTGCTGGCAAATATCACATCTGTCATCTGCTTGAGGCCTACTCTTTCCTGTGTCACTACAGAGGCACCTTTAATGTGAATACAGTGGATAAATGAGGCCCTGGACATCAAGACTGTCCAGTCCACTAGCCATGAATGCCCATACCAGATCCTGGTGCATGGCTTCAGACCATAACCATGAGCAGAGGTGTGAAGCAATTCAGCAAGCGCTTCTTTGGCCAATCCTCCACTGGTAACAATGGTCCTGCAAACCCTAATAGGAGGGACTAAGCACCATCACACCTCCTCCTTATAGCAGCGACAATACGCTACCATGTTTGCTATCACCAGGTCCTGCACAGCAGCTAGCCATCTCAGTCTGTCCCATGTCATGAACAGGATGGACAGCCTGAGTGCCTTGACCTCCAGAGAGTAACTTGCTAAGTCCACTGAATGCGTCTGCTTGGATCATCTCGAGCTCATTTTCATGAAAATATAATCCAATAGGATCTCACAGAGACCAGAGAATGTCTCTGGTTTATTTCAGCTGTAGTAATTCTGATGTTTGGAAGTACCTGTGTAACCATTTGTCTTTGACATCAATAACAGTGACGGCAGCATTGACCGGCTTTTTTCTTAAGTGTAAAATATGTGGACTTGGATGACTGCACATTGTCAGACGAGACTATTGCTGAAGACACTAAGTCTTGTCTTTGGAGAATTGGTCATACATTTGTAGCAGCCTCAAGTCTTAATTAAACCTGGTCCAGTCTTTCAGTTAGCTATTCACCTGCCGGACATGGGTCCGTTTCCACTGCCACTTCGCCAGTGTATCGCTCCTGTCATCTCCCAGTGGAGACATTTACTCAAGATACACTTCTCGTATCAGTGTCACCATATTCTTGATTGTGGCCACACCCGCCTCTGTCAACTCATTACAGCTTAGACTGTAATAAATAACATTGTACTCTCCCAATGGAAGCATTTACTCAAGATACACTTATGGTCTCACAGACACCAAACTGATTCTGGCCATGGCAGTTTACCATTCCCACCAAGGTGCAATGTAATCTAGATATAGACGGAGGCTCTTTGATGTGATGCTATCAAAATACATTATACTGATGTTTGAATATGTGTTGTTGAAAAGTCATCCATCTTAATCAAAGCAAATATATACGGTTATCATATGATGGAACTTCAGCACTGGGAAGAGAATGCCAAATGTGTCAGTTGAGATTCAGCATTGAATGAAGAAATGTATATATATATATATATATATATATATATAGTTCTTTAACTGGTTCCATCTGAAGAAAACATCATTAGACATCTTTTCTCTCTCATTATAATAGAAAAGTAACTCTTAACAGAGTATTGCCACATCGTCGTTATACTGATGTTTGAATAGGAGTTGTTGACAGTGTCATCCCTCTTTTTTCCAAAGCAAATATACAGGTTATCATATGACAAACTTCAGCACTTGGAAGAGTCCCAATCTCTCACACATATACTCAGTACAACATCTGTCTGATGTTTAAATAGTAAATCAGTATTAGCTGGCAATACAACTAACTGTCCATTTCTTCAATATAATTTTGCTAGTCATTTGCATGCATTCATTTCTGTTGTTGTTTTAGTAAAAATAGTAATTTGGTAAATGCAGACCAGTAACTTCATTGTTGGGCCAGCAACTTTTTGAAGTTGCTGGTCTGTTTGTCTAGCAAGCAACAGTTTCCAGTAAAGTTGAAAACTCGTCAGGTTTCTTTCCAGTGTGGGTACGCGCATATCTCTTCAGCAGGCACAAACAAACTCAAACTGTGCCTTACAAATGTCACATTTGTCAAGTTCGACATTACGGAATTTGACCCACTAGCTGAGATTTGTGTTGTTTGATGGTGTCACCAAAACACATACTGGTAGTTGTGATGCAAACTGAATTGTGAATCTACTGATCTCATGCAAATGAACAGGTCCATATCTGATCACTCCACTGATCATGTGTTATTATTTTATTTCATTCAGTACATATGTACACATTTTCCTTAGATATTCGAGATACCTGTATAGAATATTTTCCTAACTTATCGCTTGTTGCTGGCTTCATCTGCACAACAATACTGTCCTGAAGGGCGTTTGGAGTGTAATCTAACAAAATGTAAACGTACACCACCTTGTCATTGTTGAAATACTACCATTTTTCTATTGCATCTCCAACGATTACATCTTTAGAGGCATTTGAATATGACATGTTGTGCTTTGTGTGTGAAGGATATGTTCTGCTTTCTTTAGGATGCTTTGCAAACAGGTTTTTGGGTATAGCCATTCAAGAAAGAAATAAAATACACCATAGTAATTAAAGATCACCATGGGTTTTGTTTCTTTATAATACAGTGTGTATGCAAAGTGCTTTAAATAATTTATTAACTTCATTTGGCACTATAAAACTGTATTTATCTTATTTATTTAGAATTGCATTTATTTTGCACACTCACACTTTTCTATAGCGTAACTCTTGCACTTGATTCCATTGTTAGAAAATCGTCAATAAATTCCTGCATCAGAGTAGGATTACTTACACCTAAGTACCATGCTCAAGTTCTTTATATTTCTCTGTCTAGTTAGATTGATCATGTGTCAATATGTGCTGGATATATTTCTGTTCAAATCAAACATGTGTCTTGATATTTTACCATTAAAAATGTAGCTAAAATCCCAACATTTAACATTTGGATATCCAATTATCACATTTTGAAAGGCATTTAAACATGATGATTTGTGTCTTGTTTGATACTGTTGCAAGTCAGATCTAACTGATGCTTTATTTGCATATCTGACATTCTGATTGGTTTGAGCACAGCTCGGTTCCGAAATCTTGTCTTTAATTTTTGGTATGTTGGGGACTTATGGTAGAAACTTGCGAACACTGCATCGGTCATGGCCGCCAAGTCTCCTGTGTGTGTCCGGATTGCCAACTCATAGTAGCGCTGGAGTTTCGTAATTGTGGGCTGGGTAAGCCTACCATAGCCACGACCACCGAGGGTGACACCTCTCTTCTTGCTCTCAGTCGAGAGCTTGCGGAGAGCAGTTCCGAGTCGCTTCCCCACATGGTTGATGCACTCCTCCTTTACGATCGGAGTGTCCCCGTACACCTTTAGACTGCAGAGGCGGTTGTGCGTCTTCGAGGCTCCGTCAGCCAACATTGTCGTGTAACGGAAGTTGAACTTTTCGAGGGAGCGTTGCCACAGCGCCTCAGCAGCCTCAGCCTCCATCCCGCCAGAGGCCAACGTAGTTGGTGTTGCAGTTGGTGTGCGAATCCTTCCAGGTCTTGTACTCTTCTGTGTTACCACCACCATAGTGTGCAACTGCACTAGCACAACTATGGCAGTATGACGACATGACAACAAAGTCCAGAACTAGGCCAGTCTCGATCTCGATGACACACCCCAGTCCATACTTTGAGTTGTGGCCACGTCGCATCCACGACCCGTCGTAACTGACGGCAAGGTCAATGACGCCGTCTTCCGTCGGAGTCGAGAGTCCCCGCTCAATGTAGGGGTTGCGGACCACCTCCACTGCATTGTCAAGAAGGGATGATGCAGCCACCATGCTCGCACTAGCAATCACCTTCACATGGCTCGTGTATGACTTGCTGGTCATGGAGTGCATGTCAAGATGACGACACAGCTTCACCAGTCCACCATGACCCACTCCCATGTCCATGGTTGCTGACACGACTGATCGAGTCACAACAAATGGCACGTTGCTGGCTGCTGACTCGATCACTACTGTACGTAGACTTTAGCACGGTTTCGCACGATGTACAGTACGTCTCAAGGAGACATACAAGTCCGAGGTTGCACCCGACTGAACGAACAACAAGGGTGCAACAACCGCACAGCGAGCACTCCAGGCCTTCAACCAGTGTGGACAGCACGGCACACCTCAGGATGGTTGTCTTTACATCAGTGGAGGAATCACCACCTTCAGTCGACTCACTCACATCTGATATCTGGCGATACAAGAACTTCCTCTTCGTTGCAGATGACAGGGTGGCTGATGGTGGAGTTGCTGATGTTGACGGGGTCGGCTGCTGACAAAATAAATCACATTGATTAGTGGTAATCAGCTTAGAAAAGTTGTGACATTGCACTAATGTATTTTGCATATCAATTCACATGAATAACTAACATGTGACATTCAATATCCCTATAAAATGCCATTTTAGCGGGTGACACACTGACAGTGTCACACCAGTCAGATGACAGGTGAAACTACAATAAGTGCTGCCTATTGCTTACTCAATTATGTATAACATATTGTTACATTTTATTGTATGTGCAGAATAAAAACATTCAGATTCACTCAGTGCTCAAACCCATCATCATGATTTTGCCATTCCCAAATCGATCTCAAAATTCAATTATGGCTGCCACATTGATTGGTAAAATAATAATGGTAAAATAACGAATTATTACCTCTTGTGATTCATCATGATCAGCTGGCAGACTAGCTGCAGGCATCGAGTCTCCACTGACATGGGGCCAGGCAGGCTCAGCTCCAGGGGCCACAATGCTGCCGCTGTCAGCGTCACATTTTCCGCCTTTTTCCTTCGCTGCACGTGCTAATTGCAGCTTCTTCCGCATGCTCTGTTTCTTTGTGCCGTAACGAGGGTGCGTGCTTCTTACCGGGCAATGTCATGTTGACGATTTTCTAGCTAAATACAATTGCTAACGCTGAACAAAATGTCGACTCACTTGTAAACACGACCGGGAGGAAGTGGGCCGAGGTCGAGGTCAGGCAAATCCAGCCAATGAGGCGCGTTGTAAGAACCACGTGATCACAATCAGCCAATCTAAAACGATCTCTTTGTCTAACGGGGGCGATATTTAGAACTCACAGTCCGCATCTTGAAGGGGAGAAACTAAGCTTTCTGGTGGTGGGCGATATGTCGTATCACGAAAAATATGTGTGGTAAAATCACCGTTTTAAATTGAATGTCATTTCGCTTCAGTGCGTAAAACAAAAGACTTTGCAGCGATAGGCATCACATGAAACGTAGTTTATTATATAAATATGTTCATTTCATGAAATAAACAACATAGTAAAAGCAAGTTAGATAACTTAGGTAACTGAATTTAGAGTTTTTTTTTAATAAAAATCAAAATAATTAAGGATTTCCAACCAGTCAGACCCCTTAACATCTTCAGTTTGACTTTAAAAACATTGCTTTATTGTTTATGTTTTCTAAAACTGTTTATGGAAATATTCTGTTTTCAATATCAGGATAGTGTATTCATCATCATCATATGAAAACGGTAATGAATTTGTAGTTTTGTACTCCACAGATTTTCTAGTTTGGGTTTCTTTTCACAGGCATCATCAAATATCTGCATTTTACCAAGGATGAGAATCGGATGTGTTGTTTTCTATTTTAAACACATGTACAGGTTATGTGTATGCACACATACATACATACATACATGTATACTGGGATATATAATTATAGTTGAAATGTGAAATAAACAATACAACTGAAGGCAAAATATAATTTGTTGCAAAGAAGGAAAGAAAAACGTTGCTGTGGGATGAGAGACTGCTACTAAGATCAAACTGATTGCTATCGTAGAAGTCGCCCAGAAAATATACATTAATATATCTAATCCTACAAAAATGTTATGACATGCACGCACACCGCCATAGAGCCTGTTTTCACTCTTAGTCTTACATTGAAGTTGTACTGGCCAACAGTTCTCCCACTTGCCTGTCTTTGACACACAGTGTTTTATCAACGTAAACAGAGTATTTTATTCTCACTGCATTGTTGTCAATGTCGTGGAAGATGTGTTTTAAAAAGTCATTTATATGACAAGAAGTGGCTCCAGGGTACTGGCTGCGAGTTAATATGGTCAGAAATAGTCAGGAAGAACTATAGCTCCAGTAGTTAAGTTATCATGCACTGTCCACAAGATCCAGTATATGTCCTCTATCATGCATTGACAAAAGTACACGTTAAGTCAGATTGACTGACTCAAGTAGACTCTTGGTCTTTTGGTGTATTCTTCCACTCCAAGTCAAACCAAACACAGTCAAGCTTTTGCAGTCATGTTGTAGTCTGAGAGTGTGTTTCTTCATGTAACAGATGTGTTACTCAAATACTAGGCTACCTACTGGTTCTGATTTAGTCTGTCAAAGTGTATGTTAACAATAACAACAGTTTCAGTAAATTGTGTTTGAGTTCAGTATAAAGTGTTGATGTGGATGTGTTCCTGGAAAGAGTGGGATACTAGACAACCACACATTCGGTTGACTTTAACATTATTATTATTATTATTATTTTATATTACTTACACCTTATATATTGTTCACATCACAGTTACAGTCACAGCAAGGACTTCATGGTTATGGTGATAAGAACATGAAAATTGACAAACTTCCCACCTGTATGAAACAGGTGGGAAGAAACTCTTGCAAGCGCACCGTTGTCCCACTTTGCCCCACAAGCATCATGGGTAATACAGTTTGATCGTATGCCCGCAGTGCACCTACATAGAGATTCCTCAGACGGCACACACCCATGCCGTCATCCTGAGTCGCCCCGCCTGGCTTTGGGGTGCCGAGATGGGGGCAAATGAACATGGAGTATGTATCGGGAACGAGGCTGTGTGGACGAAGGAGAACAGCGAGGACTACTCAACAGAGCGCCTCCTGGGGATGGACTTGCTCAGGTAAAATGACTAATGTTAGATTCCAGCCATTCAGGTTTTCATCACTCAAGTTGCCCTTAATGATTTGCTTGTTTTTTTTCTGGATATTTTGTCAGTTATTGCATATATTGAAATTGGTGTTATTTGTATATAATACATGTTAAATGAAGAATTCATTCTTCAGGAGATGCACATACCACACTGCTAGCTTCTATTTGCTCTTTTTTCATGCATCACAATTGTCCATTTAGAAGGACTGTCCAGATTTATGATTTTTATCAAACTTTGGGTATACAGTAGAACTCCTCATGAATGACCACCCGCTTTTTACGACCATTTTTTCACTGACTGACTGTATACGCTGCATAAACGACCCCTCATCAACGACCACCTGGAAAATGCGACCATGGCAATTTTACTTTTACCCCTGACGAACGACCATCCGATAGGTGGCTAACACGTTTTAAAACCAAAATGTCGCAATGAACTTTCATTAAAGGCATGACTAACGGGGCACAGATGTGCATAATGCCATAAAAACAAAATAATCGCATGATGACGACCATTAATTTTGCGCGTACCCAACGCGGCGATATCGACTTAATTTTAGCACGATTTTGATTTGTGAATTTTATTCTTCGCAGGAATTTAAATGATTTCATTTTATGACCTAGCGTGTGTATGTGTAATATGAGTTATTAGAGGGGAAGGTTCGCGGCTGTAAGAGGTCGTTTTTGTGATTAGATCAGAAAGTAAAAGATCGCTTTGCGCCGCTAGGAAAAAAAATGGCGACCATGGTGCGATTACCCAGACGCCGTGAGGTGGCAGCAGTTTTTAGCCCCTCAGACCGAATTTGAAATAACAAATAATGAGAATACTTGTTATCAGATATTATTTAAATAATATTATTTTTTAAACCCTTCGAAATTAAACTTATACTGAAACATGTCACACATAAAATAATAAACAGAACAGATAATTTTGTTGTTAATGTGTTGTCTCATTTTTTATTTTCTACTTTTTATTTTGTGTATTTTACTACTTAGCTTTTTATCAAAGGCATACATGCTTTATGGACACTACTTAATAAGTTATTATGATATATGCATAAATGTATGAATTGATCCAAAACATTAAAATAACCAAACCCCTCACGAGAAACCACCCCTCTTTTAAGACCGCTTCGATTTGGGGGTGAACGTAAATGAGGGGTTTTACTGTACTGATGATGTATCATGGGGGTGTACTGTGATGTTGATTCCTGTATCCCTTGTAGGAAAGAAGACTTCCCTGTTGTCCCTGTTTGTGTGTGGGAGTCTCACTCCCTGTTGTCTGCTTCCTTCCAGACTAGGTCTTGAGCGGGCAGAGACAGCCCAGCAGGGCATGGATATCATCACAGCCCTCCTGGACGCCCACGGCCAGGGCGGGCCTCGCACCCCTCATCCCTCCTCACCCCCGGGGGGCTGGGGCAGTAGTAGCTTCGTGATATGTGACGGGTGTGAAGCGTGGGTGTTGGAGACAGCTGGTGGCAGTCACTGGGCGGCAGAGAGAGTCACAAGTAGATACCTTCATACTCACTATCGGGGGGCTAGGACTGGATAGACAAGGCCATAAGTTCAGCTTGCTTAAGTCAATGTTCACTTTTTCCACAATCCTGTAACTATAGGGTGCCAATAAGTAGGTTCTGATAAGTGGAACTTATTATGACTCAAACAATTGTCATGATTCCCAGCATGTTCAACATAACGAGTGCACTGTACCACTGTGTCAGTGATGATCCATACGGCTTGGAGAGTTACTTATTTGAACCAGCGTGATAAGTTATCAAAATGCCTTAAACAAATCAGTAAGTGCAACATGAAGGTATTGTACAATGGAATGCAGTCGTAAAACGAAACCAAGATCCCATAGAGTTCCAACACACATTTGTCTCACAACAGTGTATTGGTATAGACTCATTTTGTGTAGCTATCATATGGCTGGATCCTCACCTATGCTGTGGCAGTTTCACTACGACTTTGTCACTGTTGTGCAGAAAGGATACACTTCTGTACAGAGTGTATTTATGTTCAGAGGTGCAACTTATATTAATTTTTGACTAGTTCACTTCCCTGTTATATCTACAAAAATGCAGTTTTTGCATGTTATATATGGAGCAGAGCACTGAAAGCTAAATCTGTGTGCCAGTTGGCCCATGCATCAACATGGCCATGCTTCTTTCAAAATCAGTGCGCACCATTATCGCAATAAAACATACCAAATACCAAAGCGAAAAATTGCATGCACCATGTACCACCATATGACCACAGCATAAACAGACACCTCCCTCGGACAGGGTCACTCATGGAAATGACATTTTCGAAAAATATGTAGCAAGGGTTTGGTGTTTAGGATGCAATGTATCTAAGACAAACCTTAACAAAGATACAGACATACATGCATGCATACACGCAAGCTCAGTTATAGTTAGATGTTGGATGTTACTGAAACATTTGAGTGTGGAAGCAGAGTCACTCAGGTAGTGCCATCTGCTGCAATTATGTAACAGTATTACCCTGTTTTTAATCATTTAATTGACTACTGACCTACTGCTAATGTTCACATGCGCCATGTCATCACATCCCTTCATCGTACCTGTTCATTCTAGTAGCAATAATTGTAGTCCCAAAAACAGAGGTTTTCGTCAAAAACACGTCATTTCAAAAGTGTCAGTTCTATTACAAAATGCCGTACATTCCAAGTGACTCTGCCTCCTGACTCAAAAGCCTTCACATTATGCATTACTATTTCTTTTGCCATATTTGTCATTATTGCATCTGTGGTTCTTTAGTGATTCTTTGTTTGCCCTGCTTTCAGTTGTGCCTGTGTAAGTGGGTTGGTTAGTGGTAGCTAGTCTTACTGTAGTTGGGTCAGTGACAAAACAGAAATAGTCACCAAGGGACACCATCATTTGGCAGTGTGTTGCATTAAGACAAGTAATTTTATTTGGGTAGCACCAACAAATATGCACATTGAAAAAATTTGATCTTTGTCTATTTTGTTATTAAATATGTTAACTACGTCATGAAGTCTTCATCAGCCTGGAATTTTTGTCTTGAACAGAAACGTAGGATACGAACTGCCAATCATTCTTTTGCCAATTAGACATGTCATGTATCGTGTTGTGGTACAAATACTCCCCTCATACTACATGGTGCAATTGAAATTGTTGTTTGCATTTTGTGGCCGGGTAATAGCAAAATGTCTGTATTAGTATTTGCTAAAATCATGCCACCCATTTATGTCAAGATGAGCTGCCTCATTGGTGGCCCAGAAAACACCATTCACTTCACTCAAAAGAACCCTGAGTTACTTAGCAGCCAGTGACTTGGACACTGCTGACCATCCAGTTGCTCTGTGCCCACACTTAGCACCTTCTCCCTGCTTCTCTTTATTTCCGTTGCTTGTGTGTTGTGTTGTAGACTGGCCCTAGAACGGGCTGACAGCCCTTCCAGGGCCGTTGACATTTTGGGCACCCTACTTCAGGGCCACGGTCAGGGGGGCTCCTGCACTGAACACGTCTCCTCATGGACCTATCAGAATAGCTTTCTAATCGCCGGCCAATCAGAAGCTTGGGTTTTTGAAACTGCAGGACGCCACTGGGCTGCTCAGCAGATAAAAAGTAGGATTTGCACTAAATATTTTTCTTTTATATCTTTATTTATGTCTACAGTTAATATAAAAACATTTTATATACAACATTATAAAATAGGTTTATTCTGATGTTTTGACTGCCAAAATATTATATATGTATTGATGTACCACCATTTTCTTTACACATATTCACCATTATTGGTTTAATAATTAATAAAACAGTACCAGGTTAATATTATGTTGTCAGGAAATTGTAAAAATATACTCAAAATTCAACAAATCTACTGTACTTATCCAGAATGTTGTAAGAGTTAAGTGAAGTGTAAATACTTTTATTCATTTACAAATATCTTCAATGTCTTTTGAGTTTTCATTACTTCTGTTTGTGTGTACACTGTATATTATTTTCCATGCATCACTGGTAAAATAGTATTATGCTATTCAATTCAGTCATCTAACTACTTACCGTTACACTATATTGCAGATACAGTGTTTGTAGTATTTACACACGCTGTGTTGTTATCTTTATAAGTTTCAATACCCAGATATTTTTACTGTAACCAAATTCATCAGAACGACACCTCATGAGGATTAGGAATTACCTCATTTAAATGATATTATAGGGAGCTAAGCACTTGACCAACCATTGCCATAACATAAGAACATACCATTTAGAGGATATGTGATCATGATTTGATGAGTACAGAGCCACAATATATTTAAAATAATTTCTCAAATGTAGATATCATTAATCACTGGGCGCTACTGTCGAGCTGTACTTGGTTTAAAGTGGAGATTTTGGATTTTTTTCCAATTCATCAATAGACATTTCTGCACAAAAGCAAGAACATCTTGTCATATTGTATATGGTAGGCATTCGATACATAAAAAAAATCAGTAGTATGAATGTTAGAAATAAAAAGTTAAATTACAACAATTTACAACCAATAAAAGAATTTCAAATGCCATACCAGTTGATCCTCATTAATATCCATGAAGTAATGACGCGTAAATTCAAATGCCTCCTCCAGCGAAATGGCAGTTATTTTCAACTGCTTTTGTCCCATTCCGTGTGTAACGAACCATTTAAAAGATTTTCATTTGTGTCCATTGATGAAGTAAATCAGTAAAATCATAAATTTACACAGTTAGGAGCTAATCAAACCAAGTGCAGTTTGAGTGTAATATGGTGGCGCCCAGTACTCGATGATATCTAAGTTAGAAAAATATATATAAAATACAGTGGCTCCATGCTCATCAAAACATCATCAGATATCCTCTAAATGATATGTTTGGGCAATGATTGTTCAAACGTTTCAACCCCCCATTAACTTACATTATTATGATCTTATTGCCGTCTTTGATTTGGCTATGCCTCGGTAATAGTTGTCATTCCAACTGTCCACCAGGTGGCGTAAGAAACATTTCCAACCAGCTGACGATCCGTACAAAGATCGACAAGATGTCTGAAGGACTCAAGGAGCATGCCCAGGCAAAGGGCTGGTGGTCACCTGATGACGGAGAGTTTGACTTCGCCAAAGCATACTCAAGTGACTTTGAAGAGACGGAACTAGCACCAGGAGAGACACCTAGTGGCAGACAACTGTGTGGCACGAAACTACTGCAGGAGAAGTCTAAGGGAGGTGAGTTGTTGTTGTTTAATTGCAACCCTAGAAGTTAAAAAATGTTAAGTTTGTTAGGTATTCAGGGGTTAATCAGTTAATAACAAAGCATTTCTTGTTATGTAATCATTATCTCCTATGAGTGTCCGTACTTGCATCATAACCATCTCCTCTAACTGTTCCCACCTGCATCATTGTCTCTCCTGCATCCCCTACCTGCATCATCACCATTTACTTTGCCTGTCCCTACTTGTAACACTGCCTGCTCAGACTGTCCCTACTTGTAACATTGCCTACTGTAACAGTCCCTACTTGTAGCATTGCCTGCTGTGACTGTCCCTACTTGTAACATTGCCTGCTGTGATTGTCCCTACTTGTAGCATTGCCTGCTGTGACAGTCCCTACTTGTAACATTGCTTGCTGTGACAGTCCCTACTTGTAACATTGCCTGCTGTGACTGTCCCTACATGTAACATTGCCTGCTGTAACTGTCCCTACTTGTAACATTGCCTGCTGTGACTAGCCCTACTTGTAACATTGCCTGCTGTGACTGTCCCTACATGTAACATTGCCTGCTGTGACTGTCCCTACTTGTAACATTGCCTGCTGTGACTGTCCCTACATGTAACATTGCCTGCTGTGACTGTCCCGACTTGTAACATTGCCTGCTGTGACTGTCCCTACTTGTAACATTGCCTACTCTAACTGTCCCTACTTGTAACATTGCCTGCTGTGACTCCCTACTTGTAACATTGCCTACTCTGAGTGTCCCTGCTTGTAACATTGCCTGCTGTGACTGTCCCTACTTGTAACATTGCCTGCTGTGACGTCCCTACTTGTAACATTGCCTACTCTGACTGTCCCTACTTGTAACATTGCCTGCTGTGACTGTCCCTACTTGTAACATTGCCTACTCTGACTGTCCCTACTTGTAACATTGCCTGCTGTGACTGTCCCTACTTGTAACATTGCCTACTCTGACTGTCCCTACTTGTAACATTGCCTGCTGTGACTGTCCCTACTTGTAACATTGCCTGCTGTGACTGTCCCTACTTGTAACTTTGCCTGCTGTGACCGTCCCTACTTGTAACTTTTCCTGCTCAGACTGCCCCTACTTGTAACACTGCCTACTCTGACTGTCCCTACTTGTAACATTGCTTGCTGTGACCGTCCCTACTTGTAACTTTGCCTGCTCAGACTGTCCCTACTTGTAACATTGCCTGCTGTGACTGTCCCTACTTGTAACTTTGCCTGCTGTGACTGTCCCTACTTGTAACTTTGCCTGCTGTGACTGTCCCTACTTGTAACTGCCTGCTGTGACTGTCCCTACTTGTAACATTGCCTGCTGTGACTGTCCCTACTTGTAAATTTGCCTGCTCAGATTGTTCCTACTTGTGACATTGCCTGCTGTGACTGTCCCTACTTGTAACTTTGCCTACTCAGACTGTCCCTACTTGCATCATTATCTCCTCTACATGTTCCTACATGTGTCTCTTCCTGCCAGGTGAGTTCAGCATCCGTGACATGATGTCCATCCTGCGGGACGACCCGAGTGGCATCTGTATGGACTCAGGCACCACCGGCAGTCAAGTGTCCATCCTCCCACCTGCACAAGCCAACTGCCTTGCTTCTCATTGGTTCACAGCGACCCCCGACCCCAGCCGATCCATGTTTAAACCGTTTCTCTTCTGTGATGGTTCAACAATTGGTGAGAAAACGGTCTCGCCAACCTTTGGCGACAGTGACCCAGTCAAGTGTAAGCCACGATTCCAGACATCGGTTGATCGTCGTCATGCGTTGTATGTCGCCCACGAGAAGTTGCGCAGCATGCTGGGTAAAGGCGAGAGCAAGGCTAAAGCACTTCTGGCACAAATGCATGAGATGGAGGTATTCTGCATCTCCGATGTCAATGAAGTGTCAGGTTGTGTTGATTCTGCAAGCTCTGCTCGGGTCTCAGACATCTTCAAACACATGGTCGACTTGGAGATGAATTTCTACTCAACTTTGTCTACCTGAATGATAGGACCACTACACAACAAACATGTGATTGACACAAAGTTGGACATTGACACATCTCAGATGACCTGGATGGTCCAAATAATACACACCCTAAAACACATTGACTTTGAAATGAATTTCTACACTTCTTTGTCCACCTGAATGGTGCAAACACTACACACACAACACGTGATTGACTTTGACATTAACTTTGACACATGTCTCGAGCCAACTAAATGATGTGAATACTTCCTACTTTCAAAGATGTTTGATTTGAGATAAACTTTGACCCAACTCTGTCCATCTGAACGATTTTAATACTTCACTTTCAAAGACACGTTTGATTTGAGATAAATTTTGACACATCTCTGTCATTCAACATGAACAATACAACACTATACGACAAAACATAACAATCTGGTTGATATGTCATGCATTTTAATGCTTTCATAATGTTGTAGTGCTTTACACGTGTTGCTAGTCAGCCACTACTGTCTTATTGTCTGTATTTTGAAATGTAAGACTATCTCGTAGATATATAGGATAATGTGATTGATGTTTCTGTCCAGCTAGTGCTAGCACTTGTCACAGCATTATTATAATAATCATAGTTTGTATATCTTGTACAGGTTTACTGCCAAGACAGACAATCTTAAAAGACCAAAAGTGAAAACAATGATTGTGATATCTATGACATGTAAACTCTAACTTATGATAGGGTAACTGTAGCTAGAGACTAGTGGCACTTTGGTCTATTGGCCCATACCTGTTTCGGTGTGGATGTGCATGTGGTGTTTCCTTGAGGAACTACGGATGGTGGTCCACAGGCTGCCAGAGGGAACGGGAGAACATCCTGGCACTTCTTGTAATACTAGTGATTGTCAGCCAGCTGTATGTTTGCTCAAGTACTAGTTCTGCTATACATGGGATGCACCAAATGGTCAGTGTGCAGAAAGCATAGTTATTCAGTATGTAATGGAACATGTTTGTGACTAGAAAGTCTAGTCAGTTGCCGTGTGTTTGTAAATGTGGTGCAGTTTATGCAAGTCCTTGCTGGGTACAGCACATTTGGCCAGTCGATACAACACACCTACTGTTGTGTCACTCTGATCAAACAGGATAATGAATAATATAATGTTTGCATATTTGTTCTTACCGAAACAGATAAAATTATTATTCTGATATTTCAACAAAGGTGGGGACTACTTCAGAAATGTCGCTATGCAACCTGCGGTGCCTGTTATGACCTATTGCTTACTGTAGTGGCTGCTTCAGTGTCAGTGTGAATAATCAGAGGTGGATGTGTTCTCTTTAGAGAAAGTAAGTTTTCCCAACTCACTAATGAAGCTTTTATTTATTAATTACGCATCTAATTACAATAAACATGCTGCCGGTAATTATATTGTTTTCACATTATCATCAAAATAGACGTGCAGGGAACTCGGCATTTAAGCTCCAGGTTAACATTGTGTGTGTGTAGGTCCGTGTGTGCATGCACTGATATTGTCATTTTTCTGTTGAGTTTTAAGTCTAAAATAGGTCCACCTTGTCCTAAGTAGGCTGTGATATTATGTTGATAGGTGAACATTCCATACAATGTGAAGTGTTGTGCTTTAAATGGTGTTGATGGCATTTTGCAGTTGTAAATGGGTCGCCGTACAATTGATTGTGATATGGTGCAGATTATAACGTTGATAGTTATGCAAGGTCACTGGAAGTCTTACTTGCTACCGTAACATGTTTAATCAGTATTGCATTTTTGCCATGGTATCACGCGATATAATGTTATTACCAGGACATTTAGATGTCAGAGTCATATTCTAGATATTGCTGTCATGTCCCCGTGCTTGTGGTCATGTGATAATGTCCTGATATAAATTGCAGGAATATTATCATTGCAGATATTGTGAATGTTATCAAAAATACTATTTATAGAAGTAGAATGATAATAGTATACATGCAGAAAGATGTGTTGTACGGTGTCGTAACTTGGTACGCAATAAAATCATTAATACATATTGTAAACAAACGAGTGGTTTTTTGTAACGTACCAGTAGATGTCATTGTAATATAAGCATGCTTTCATTGTTTCATAAAATATTACAAGAATATACAGGTTACAGCTACTAAACGTTTGAATGGCGTTCCTTGATTAGTAGATGACACATAGCTGTGCTACACGCATGGGGCTGGAATTGAACGAGACGGTGGCATAGTAACATACGTAATTACATATGGTCGCATGCCTCGTTCGATTATGTTTGTTATTAAAACAACCGTCGAGTACAATTAAAGCAGTATACATGTTTCAAATGTACAATTTTACATTTAGTTCATTGTAATTATGGGTCTAGAATTGTAATCTTGGCTTTAGAATGCAATAATCGTTTGATGATATACCAGGAACAGTTTCCCTTGTAATTCAACAGATATGATTATGAAATCGGCATAGTACGCAATTGGCAAAATTGTCAACAAAGGATTCTCGTAAAGTAAGTGTTCACATGCACACTTATCTCAATTTCGCATTGCCCTTGGGTAATCGACGGGTGGCGGGAGAAGTCGCGATAGTTGCAAACACTTGCTAACGTCGATTTTAGGTTATCTTACAAACCGCCTACAGTATGTCAAATTGCAATCAAGACGCAAACCTTGCGGTAACCAGCAAATTGTGACATCAGAAAAATATTTTACATCAGACGTCATATGGACCAACACAGGAATTCCACAAGGGATAGTTTTCCTATTTCGTTTTCAAATTTGCGAACGAAAAATGAATTCCTTTTTTGTTTTTCGTTTTCAAATTTGCATTTTGCAAATTTGAATTTTCGTTTTCAAAATTTCAGTAAGAAAAACAAATTCATTTTTCATTTTGCATTTAGGAAGCTTCGGCCACACTGCCACTTCAGGTGGCTGGTAAAAGTTGGTAGTTTCGGCGAGATACTTTGGTCGCACTGGCAGCATTTTGAAAATAAGCTTGCAGAAATATATTTATGACAAGATGAGCTGCCTCATTGGTGGCCCAGAAAACACCAATCATTTCACTCAAAAGAACCCTGAGTTACTTAGCAGCCAGTGACTTGGACACTGCTGACCATCCAGTTGCTCTGTGCCCACACTTAGCCCCTTCTCCCTGCTTCTCTTTATTTCCGTTGCTTGTGTGTTGTGTTGTAGACTGGCCCTAGAACGGGCTGACAGCCCTTCCAGGGCCGTTGACATTTTGGGCACCCTACTTCAGGGCCATGGTCAGGGGGGCTCCTGCACTGAAGAAGTTTCCTCGTCGACCGAACAGAATAGCTTTCTAATCGCCGGCCAATCAGAGGCTTGGGTTTTTGAAACTGCAGGACGCCACTGGGCTGCTGAGCAAATAAAAAGTAGGATTTGCAGTAAATGTTTTTCTTTTATATTTTTTATTCATGTCTACAGTTAATATGAAATCATTTTATATACAGCAATGTAAAGGAGGGTTATTCAGATGTTTTGACTGCCAAAATATTATACATGTATTAATGTACACTGTACCACAATTTTCTTTGCACATATTTGCCATTACTGGTTTACTAAGTAATAAAACAGTACCTGGTTAATATTATGTCGTCATAGATACAAGATATGTAATGCTACTTCATGGTGTCTGTGTAACCTTCGCACCAACACAGTTTATCTGTTTTTCAGGAAATTGTCAAAATATATTCTAAAACGTACTGCATGTACATTTCAACTAACCTACTGCACTTATCCAGAATGTTGTGAGAGTTAAGTGAAGTCTAAATACTTTTATTCATTCACAATTTCTTCAGTGTATTTTGAGTTTTCATGACTTTTGTTTGTATGTACACTGTATATTATTTCCCATGCATCACTAACAAAATAGTATTATGCTATTCAATTAGGTCATGTAACTATTTATCGTTACCTTATTTTGCAGATAAAATGTGTATAGTATTTACACACACTGTGTTTTGATCTTTATCAGTTTCAATATCCAAATATTTGAACTGTAATCAACTTTATCAGAACATCACCTCATAAGGATTGGGAATGACCTCTTTTAAATGTTATTAAAGGGGAGCTAAATACTTGAACAACCATTACCATAACAGAAGTATGTACCATTTAGAGGATATGTGATCATGATTTGATAAACACCGAGCCACAATATATTAAAAATAATTTCTCAAACTTAGATATCATTGATCACTGGGCGCTACTGTCGAGCTGTACTTGGTTTGAAGTGGAGATTTTAGATTTTTTCCAATTCATCAAAAGACATTTCTGCGCAAAAACAATAACATGTTGTCATATTGTATATGGTAGGTGTCAACATTTAATACATCAACAAACCAGTGATAGAAATAAAGAAGTTAAATTACAACAATTTACAACCAATAACAGAATTTCAAATGCCATACCCTTTGATCCTCATTAATATTCATGAAGTAATGACACGTAAATTTGTATGCCTCCCCCAGCTAAATGGCTGTTATTTCCTACCTAACTCAAATAAATAGTCACTCATACATGAATGTATGTACACGCACTTCAAATTACTTTTGTCTTGCAGGGTCAGCAAACAGAATCTCTTAATGTAATAATTACATAATTACGTACATGAATTGATTAGGAAACTCCTGAACTCTGGGTATTTCCCCATTCTGTGTATAACGAACTATTTAAAAAGTTTTAGTTTGTGTCCGTTGATGAAATAAATCATAAAAATCAAAACTTTACATTGAATAGGTAGGAGCTAATCAAACCAAGTTCAGGTTTGAAGTGGACATTTTCGATTATTGTCCAATTCATCAATAGACATTTCTGCACAAAAGCAAGAACATATTGCCATACTGTATATGGTAGGAAGTAAATACATTTAAAAAAAACAGTGGTATGCATGTTAGAAATAAAAAGTTTAATTACAACAGTTTACAATCAATAAAATAATTTCAAATACTTGTTGATCCTCATTAATATTCATGAAGTAATGAATTCAAATGCCTCCGCCAGTGAAATGGCTGTTATTTTCAACTGTTTTTGTCCCATTCCGTGTGTTTTAGAAAGGGTTTTAATTTTATATTAATATATATATAATTTGCATACCATGTTTTAGTACTATACATCTTAAAAGCAGTGTTTAATATAATTAATTTATATAATTTACATACAAAGATTTGCTAGTTAGTATGATTTATATTAATTTATATAATTTACATTTTTATTTATTAATATACATTAATTTTAGTATTTTTCTTGTGCAGCGCATCGATCCGCCATGCGGGAATTAGCGCTATATAAAAACTGTATTATTATTATTAGTAACGAACGATTTAAAAGATTTTCATTTGTGTCCATTGATGAAGTAAATCAGTAAAATCAAAAATTTACACAGGTAGGAGCTAATCAAACCAAGTGCAGTTTGAGTGTAATATGGTGGCGCCCAGTACTCAATGATATCTAAGTTAGAAAAATATATATAATATACAGTGGCTCCATGCTCATCAAAACATCAACGGATATCCTTTAAATGGTACGTTTGGGCAATGATTGTTCAAACGTTTCAACCCCCCATTAACTTACATTATTATGATCTTATTGCAATCTTTGATTTGGCTATGCCTCGGTAATAGTTGTCATTCCAACTGTCCACCAGGTGGCGTAAGAAACATTTCCAACCAGCTGACGATCCGTACAAAGATCGACAAGATGTCTGAAGGACTCAAGGAGCATGCCCAGGCAAAGGGCTGGTGGTCACCTGATGACGGAGAGTTTGACTTCGCCAAAGCATACTCAAGTGACTTTGAAGAGACGGAACTAGCACCAGGAGAGACACCTAGTGGCAGACAACTGTGTGGCACGAAACTACTGCAGGAGAAGTCTAAGGGAGGTGAGTTGTTGTTGTTTACTTGCAACCCTAGAAGTTAAAAAATATGAAGTTTGTTAGGTATTCGGGGGTTAATCAATTAATAACAAAGCATTTCTTGTTATGCAATCATTATCTCCTATGAGTGTCCCTACTTGCATCATAATCATCTCCTCTAACTGTTCCTACCTGCATCGTTGTCTCTTCTGCATGCCCCTACTTGCATCATCACCATTTACTTTGCCTGTCCCTGCTTGTAACGTTGTCTGCTGTGACTGTCCCTACTTGTACCATTGCCTGCTGTGACTGTCCCGACTTGTAACATTGCCTACTCTGACTGTCCCGACTTGTAACATTGCCTGTTGTGACTGTCCCTACTTGTAACATTGCCTACTCTGACTGTCCCTACTTGTAACATTGCCTGCTGTGACTGTCCCGACTTGTAACATTGCCTACGCTGACTGTCCCTACTTGTAACATTGCCTGCTGTGACTGTCCCGACTTGTAACATAGCCTACTCTGACTGTCCCTACTTGTAATATTGCCTACTCTGACTGTCCCTACTTGTAATATTGCCTGCTCTGACTGTCCCTACTTGTAATATTGCCTACTCTGACTGTCCCTACTTGTAACATTGCCTACTCTGACTGTCCCTAATTATAATATTGCCTGCTGTGACTGTCCCTACTTGTAACATTGCCTACTCTGACTGTCCCTACTTGTAATATTGCCTGCTGTGACTGTCCCTACTTGTAACATTGCCTACTCTGACTGTGCCTACTCGTAACATTGCCTTCTGTGACTGTCCCGACTTGTAACACTGCCTGCTGTGACTGTCCCTACTTGTAACATTGCCTACTCTGACTGTTCCTACTTGTACCATTGCCTGCTGTGACTGTCCCTACTTGTAACATTGCCTACTCTGACTGTGCCTACTCGTACCATTGCCTGCTGTGACTGTCCCGACTTGTAACATTGCCTACTCTGACTGTCCCGACTTGTAACATTGCCTGTTGTGACTGTCCCTACTTGTAACATTGCCTACTCTGACTGTCCCTACTTGTAACATTGCCTGCTGTGACTGTCCCGACTTGTAACATTGCCTACGCTGACTGTCCCTACTTGTAACATTGCCTGCTGTGACTGTCCCGACTTGTAACATAGCCTACTCTGACTGTCCCTACTTGTAATATTGCCTACTCTGACTGTCCCTACTTGTAATATTGCCTGCTCTGACTGTCCCTACTTGTAATATTGCCTACTCTGACTGTCCCTACTTGTAACATTGCCTACTCTGACTGTCCATAATTATAATATTGCCTGCTGTGACTGTCCCTACTTGTAACATTGCCTACTCTGACTGTCCCTACTTGTAATATTGCCTGCTGTGACTGTCCCTACTTGTAACATTGCCTACTCTGACTGTGCCTACTCGTAACATTGCCTTCTGTGACTGTCCCGACTTGTAACACTGCCTGCTGTGACTGTCCCTACTTGTAACATTGCCTACTCTGACTGTTCCTACTTGTACCATTGCCTGCTGTGACTGTCCCTACTTGTAACATTGCCTACTCTGACTGTGCCTACTCGTAACATTGCCTGCTGTGACTGTCCCGACTTGTAACATTGCCTGCTCAGACTGTCCCTACTTGTAATATTGCCTGCTGTGACTGTCCCTACTTGTAACATTGCCTACTTTGACTGTCCCTACTTGTAATATTGCCTGCTGTGACTGTCCCTACTTGTAACATTGCCTACTCGTAACATTGCCTGCTGTGACTGTCCCGACTTGTAACATTGCCTACGCTGACTGTCCCTACTTGTAACATTGCCTGCTGTGACTGTCCCGACTTGTAACATAGCCTACTCTTACTGTCCCTACTTGTAATATTGCCTACTCTGACTGTCCCTACTTGTAATATTGCGTGCTCTGACTGTCCCTACTTGTAATATTGCCTACTCTGACTGTCCCTACTTGTAACATTGCCTACTCTGACTGTCCCTAATTATAATATTGCCTGCTGTGACTGTCCCTACTTGTAACATTACCTACTCTGACTGTCCCTACTTGTAATATTGCCTGCTGTGACTGTCCCTACTTGTAACATTGCCTACTCTGACTGTGCCTACTCGTAACATTGCCTGCTGTGACTGTCCCGACTTGTAACACTGCCTGCTGTGACTGTCCCTACTTGTAACATTGCCTACTCTGACTGTTCCTACTTGTACCATTGCCTGCTGTGACTGTCCCTACTTGTAACATTGCCTAATCTGACTGTGCCTACTCGTAACATTGCCTGCTGTGACTGTCCCGACTTGTAACATTGCCTGCTCAGACTGTCCCTACTTGTAATATTGCCTGCTGTGACTGTCCCTACTTGTAACATTGCCTACTTTGACTGTCCCTACTTGTAATATTGCCTGCTGTGACTGTCCCTACTTGTAACATTGCCTACTCGTAACATTGCCTGCTGTGACTGTCCCGACTTGTAACATTGCCTGCTCAGACTGTCCCTACTTGTAATATTGCCTACTCTGACTGTCCCTACTTGTAATATTGCCTGCTGTGACTGTCCCTACTTGTAACATTGCCTACTCTGACTGTGCCTACTCGTAACATTGCCTTCTGTGACTGTCCCGACTTGTAACACTGCCTGCTGTGACTGTCCCTACTTGTAACATTGCCTACTCTGACTGTTCCTACTTGTACCATTGCCTGCTGTGACTGTCCCTACTTGTAACATTGCCTACTCTGACTGTGCCTACTCGTACCATTGCCTGCTGTGACTGTCCCGACTTGTAACATTGCCTACTCTGACTGTCCCGACTTGTAACATTGCCTGTTGTGACTGTCCCTACTTGTAACATTGCCTACTCTGACTGTCCCTACTTGTAACATTGCCTGCTGTGACTGTCCCGACTTGTAACATTGCCTACGCTGACTGTCCCTACTTGTAACATTGCCTGCTGTGACTGTCCCGACTTGTAACATAGCCTACTCTGACTGTCCCTACTTGTAATATTGCCTACTCTGACTGTCCCTACTTGTAATATTGCCTGCTCTGACTGTCCCTACTTGTAATATTGCCTACTCTGACTGTCCCTACTTGTAACATTGCCTACTCTGACTGTCCCTAATTATAATATTGCCTGCTGTGACTGTCCCTACTTGTAACATTGCCTACTCTGACTGTCCCTACTTGTAATATTGCCTGCTGTGACTGTCCCTACTTGTAACATTGCCTACTCTGACTGTGCCTACTCGTAACATTGCCTTCTGTGACTGTCCCGACTTGTAACACTGCCTGCTGTGACTGTCCCTACTTGTAACATTGCCTACTCTGACTGTTCCTACTTGTACCATTGCCTGCTGTGACTGTCCCTACTTGTAACATTGCCTACTCTGACTGTGCCTACTCGTAACATTGCCTGCTGTGACTGTCCCGACTTGTAACATTGCCTGCTCAGACTGTCCCTACTTGTAATATTGCCTGCTGTGACTGTCCCTACTTGTAACATTGCCTACTTTGACTGTCCCTACTTGTAATATTGCCTGCTGTGACTGTCCCTACTTGTAACATTGCCTACTCGTAACATTGCCTGCTGTGACTGTCCCGACTTGTAACATTGCCTACGCTGACTGTCCCTACTTGTAACATTGCCTGCTGTGACTGTCCCGACTTGTAACATAGCCTACTCTTACTGTCCCTACTTGTAATATTGCCTACTCTGACTGTCCCTACTTGTAATATTGCCTGCTCTGACTGTCCCTACTTGTAATATTGCCTACTCTGACTGTCCCTACTTGTAACATTGCCTACTCTGACTGTCCCTAATTATAATATTGCCTGCTGTGACTGTCCCTACTTGTAACATTGCCTACTCTGACTGTCCCTACTTGTAATATTGCCTGCTGTGACTGTCCCTACTTGTAACATTGCCTACTCTGACTGTGCCTACTCGTAACATTGCCTGCTGTGACTGTCCCGACTTGTAACACTGCCTGCTGTGACTGTCCCTACTTGTAACATTGCCTACTCTGACTGTTCCTACATGTACCATTGCCTGCTGTGACTGTCCCTACTTGTAACATTGCCTAATCTGACTGTGCCTACTCGTAACATTGCCTGCTGTGACTGTCCCGACTTGTAACATTGCCTGCTCAGACTGTCCCTACTTGTAATATTGCCTGCTGTGACTGTCCCTACTTGTAACATTGCCTACTTTGACTGTCCCTACTTGTAATATTGCCTGCTGTGACTGTCCCTACTTGTAACATTGCCTACTCGTAACATTGCCTGCTGTGACTGTCCCGACTTGTAACATTGCCTGCTCAGACTGTCCCTACTTGTAATATTGCCTACTCTGACTGTCCCTACTTGGAACATTGCCTACTCTGACTGTCCCTACTTGTAACATTGCCTGCTGTGACTGTCCCTACTTGTAACATTGCCTGCTGTAACTGTCCCTACTTGTAACTTTGCCTGCTGTAACTGTCCCTACTTGTAATATTGCCTGCTGTGACTGTCCCTACTTGTAACATTGCCTGCTGTGACTGTCCCTACTTGTAACATTGCCTACTCTGACTGTCCCTACTTGTAACTTTGCCTGCTCAGACTGTCCCTACTTGTAACATTGCCTACTCTGACTGTCCCTACTTGTAACATTGCCTACTCTGACTGTCCCTACTTGTAACATTGCCTGCTGTGACTGTCCCTACTTGTAACATTGCCTGCTGTGACGGTCCCTACTTGTAACATTGCCTGCTGTAACTGTCCCTACTTGTAACTTTGCCTGCTGTAACTGTCCCTACTTGTAATATTGCCTGCTGTGACTGTCCCTACTTGTAACATTGCCTGCTGTGACTGTCCCTACTTGTAACATTGCCTACTCTGACTGTCCCTACTTGTAACTTTGCCTGCTCAGACTGTCCCTACTTGTAACATTGCCTACTCTGACTGTCCCTACTTGTAACATTGCCTACTCTGACTGTCCCTACTTGTAACATTGCCTGCTGTGACTGTCCCTACTTGTAACATTGCATACTCTGACTGTCCCTACTTGTAACTTTGCCTGCTCAGACTGTCCCTACTTGTAACATTGCCTACTCTGACTGTCCCTACTTGTAACATTGCCTGCTGTGACTGTCCCTACTTGTAACATTGCCTACTCTCACTGTCCCTACTTGTAATATTGCCTGCTGTGACTGTCCCTACTTGTAACATTGCCTGCTGTGACTGTCCCTACTTGTAACATTGCCTGCTCAGACTGTCCCTACTTGTAACATTGCCTACTCTCACTGTTCCTACTTGTAATATTGCCTGCTGTGACTGTCCCTACTTGTAACATTGCCTGCTGTGACTGTCCCTACTTGTAACATTGCCTGCTCAGACTGTCCCTACTTGTAACATTGCCTACTCTCACTGTCCCTACTTGTAACATTGCCTGCTCAGATTGTCCCTACTTGTAACATTGCCTACTCTCACTGTCCCTACTTGTAACATTGCCTGCTGTGACTGTCCCTACTTGTAACATTGCCTGCTCAGACTGTCCCTACTTGTAACATTGCCTACTCTCACTGTCCCTACTTGTAATATTGCCTGCTGTGACTGTCCCTACTTGTAACTTTGCCTGCTCAGACTGTCCCTACTTGCATCATTATCTCCTCTACATGTTCCTACATGTGTCTCTTCCTGCCAGGTGAGTTCAGCATCCGTGACATGATGTCCATCCTGCGGGACGACCCGAGTGGCATCTGTATGGACTCAGGCACCACCGGCAGTCAAGTGTCCATCCTCCCACCAGCACAAGCCAACTGCCTTGCTTCTCATTGGTTCACAGCGACCCCCGACCCCAGCCGATCCATGTTTAAACCGTTTCTCTTCTGTGATGGTTCAACAATTGGTGAGAAAACGGTCTCGCCAACCTTTGGCGACAGTGACCCAGTCAAGTGTAAGCCACGATTCCAGACATCGGTTGATCGTCGTCATGCGTTGTATGTCGCCCATGAGAAGTTGCGCAGCATGCTGGGTAAAGGCGAGAGCAAGGCTAAAGCACTTCTGGCACAAATGCATGAGATGGAGGTATTCTGCATCTCCGATGTCAATGAAGTGTCAGGTTATGTTGATTCTGCAAGCTCTGCTCGGGTCTCAGACATCTTCAAACACATGGTTGACTTGGAGATGAATTTCTATTCAACTTTGTCTACCTGAATGATAGGACCACTACACACCAAACGTATGGTTGATACGAAGTTGGACATTGATATTGCTCAAGTACTAGTTCTGCTATACATGTGATGCACCAAATGGTCTGTGTACAGAAAGCATAGTTATTCAGTATGTAATGGAACATGTTTGTGACTAGAAAGTCTAGTCAGTTGCCGTGTGTTTGTAAATGTGGTGCAGTTTATGCAAGTCCTTGCTGGGTACAGCACATTTGGCCAGTCGATACAATACACCTACTGTAGTGTCACTCTGATCAAACGGGATAATGAATAATATAATGTTTGCATATTTTGTTCTTACCGAAACAGATAAAATTATTATTCTGATATTTCAACAAAGGTGGGGACTACTTCAGAAATGTCGTTATGCAACCTGCGGTGCCTGCTATGATCTATTGCTTACTGTAGTGGCTGCTTCAGTGTCAGTGTGAATAATCAGAGGTGGATGTGTTTTTTTTTTCCCAACTCACTAATGAAGCTTTTATTTATTAATTACGCATCTAGTTACAATAATCATGTTGCTGATAATTATATTGTTTTCATATTATCATCAAAATAGACATGCTGGAAGTAAGCTCTAGGTCAATAGTGTGTGTGGTGTGTGGTGTGTATGCGCGCACGCGCGCACTAATGATGGAATTTTTTTGTTGAGTTTTAAGTCTAAAATAGATCCACCTATGTAGGCTGTGATATGTTGCTGATAGGTGAACATTCCATACATTGTGAAGTGTTGTGCTTTAAATGGTGTTGATGGCATTTTGCAGTTGTAAATGGGTCGCCGTACAATGTGATATGGTGCAAATTATAATGTTGATAGTTACGCAAGGTCACTGGAAGTCTTACTTGCTACCGTAACATGTTTAATCAGTATTGCATTTTTGCCGTGGTATCACGCGATATAATGTTGTGACCAGGACATTTAGATGTCAGAGTCACATTCTAGATATTGCTGTCATGTCACCATGCTTGTGATCATGTGATAATGTCCTGATATAAATTGCAAGAATATTATCATTGCAGATATAGTGAAGGTTATAAAACACTATTTATAGGAGTAGAATGATAATAGTATACATGCAGAAAGATGTGTTGTACGGTGTCGTAACTGGGTTCGCAATAAAATCATTAATACAAATTCTAAACAAATGAGTTGTATTTTTATAACATACCAGTAGATGTCATTTAGCCATGATATAAGCATCCTTTCATTGTTTCATAAAATATTCCAAGAATATACAGGTTACAGTTACTAAATGTTTGAATGGCCTTCCTTGATTAGTAGATGACACAGGGTGCGCGGACAAAACCCCCTCCAGACAAAACCCCCTCGGACAAAACCCCCTCCATACATAACTCCCTCTAGACATAAGCCATTTCCGGACAAAACCCCCTCCATACATAATTCCTTCTAGACAATCCATTTCCGGACAAAACCCCCTCATCAATGATACTAGACAGAGGGTAACTTGCTTGAATGGCACCTTTATTATGCTAGTAATTATAAAGTATTTGGTATGTATTTACATTTTTACATACCAAATTTTATATATATTATAATTTATATATATATATATGTATAAAATAATTGCCATATTCAACGTGCATTACATGATGAATTGGAATGTAGTCTGGCGTTGACTCATATTGTGCCTATATATATATGTATATGCAATAAAATGAAATATGGCAAATAAATATAAGCTATAGATATAAGATTATACATATTGTACATCATTTGTTCTTTAAAATGAAACAAATATTTTAATATAATAAATTAATAAAAAAAAATTAAAATTATAGATTATCTATTTAAAGGACAAAAAAAGGCTACAGCTTCGTGTCATACACCTAATAGAGTTTATACAAAGTAACAATTTCCACATATACTCAATTTTTTAACGTCAGCGGTTTACTCAGAATGTGACTTTAAAGTCTAAAATTCTAATGAAATCCACGATGGTCTAGACGTCGCCATAGGTGAAGGGTTAATTTGGCTTGGCCATTCAGCGCGCGGCATTCTATATCTCGGTCAGTTTCCGGCGACGTTGTTAAGTGTCAACTTCGAGTCTTCGACAGTTTGTTCAGTTGGCGTGACATCTAGCAGCTGCTTATAGACGTATATCTAAATCTGTGGTTAAATCTATGGTAAACTTTAGTAATTATGCCTTCGTGTTCGGCATACGGTTGCAATAATAGTTGAAACAACCGGTAGTATTGAAGCAATGGATTCACGTTGGTGATTTGCGGGCGTACTGTTTGGCACTTTGCTCGGTCCATTTTGAGGAGAAATGCTTTGATGTAGACATGTATCATCAGTTGATGGGATGATTTCAGCGATAACAATAATAGACAACTTTATATTTACCGTCATCAGCATGTTACGCGCGTTGCCGAGTTGCAGCCATTTCATGACAACAGCCAAACCCTATGCAGGGAATCTACGTGGAGAGCGCGGCTGGATCACCGTCGTGACGTCATTCTTCGTCTAAGATGGGGTAGCGCATAGAATTTGGATGGCTGGGTGTTAAAAAATATTTTTCTGGTAAACCGCTGGCGTTAAAAAATTGAGTATATGTGGAAATTGTTACTTTATATTAACTCTATTAGGTGTATGCCACGTAAAAGTTAACTTTGTTTATCCTTTAACAACAATTGTGGTGTAAACTGGTTAATAAATAAATAAATATATATAAAATGTCCTTTAAAATTGAAAATATATATATATATATATATTATCTTCTAAAAATATAATTTAAATTAGTAGACATACATTACACGAC
Organism: Oasisia sp. SBJ-2009; assembly: GCA_964017155.1. Taxonomy (NCBI): domain Eukaryota; kingdom Metazoa; phylum Annelida; class Polychaeta; order Sabellida; family Siboglinidae; genus Oasisia; species Oasisia sp. SBJ-2009. The sequence goes on from OZ024854.1 coordinate 13,959,375, forward strand.
TAAAATATCATTTAAAATTATAATTACAATTGAATGCGTCCAGTTTTGTAAAAAAAAATATTTATACAATTATTAAGTTAAGCTAAAATTTCAGGAGAAGTGTTGTTGTTCAGCACCACCGATCCGCTATATTATATATAGTATGCACAAATATACAACCAAGCTAAGTTTACTTCTTTTGATAATTCTTGAGGCTAGTATCTATGATGAGGGGGTTTTGTCCGAGGAGGTTTTGTACGGAAGGAGCTTATGTCTTGATGGAGTTATGTATGGAGGGGGTTTTGTCCGAGGGGGTTTTGTCCGGAGGGGGTTTTGTCCTACCTTCGACACATAGATATGCTACACGCATGGAGCTGGAATTGAACGAGAGTGTGGCGTAGTAACATACGTAATAGTCGAGTTGCCATTTTGTGAACCTGGAAATGGTTTGTCGTGTAAGGTTTTTTGCTGAGTCATATAGATTATGTGTCCCTGAACTCAATTCCGTGGGATGGCAATGGTCCACCCTTGGGCAACTCGTAGGATCCAGGCAAATCCAAGATGGCTGCCGTGATCCTGATGAATTACAAAATGTATTCATCTTTACACTACATCATGTTAGGAACATAATTTATGTATGTACACTCGTGCTTTGGCATAAGAAGAATTCAGTGGAACCGTTTATAATTGTGTCCGACTATGTTCATGTTTGTATGTGTGTGGAGTTGACTATATTTTATCCTGAGAGATCCGAACATTCAGTGACCTTGCAGAGTGCACTCAAGCGACCTAAAATTATTTGAGAAGTACGTGGGTATGTAACTGGAGAATTGGTTTCAACATTTAACGTATACTATAAGCATCACGTCCTCGGTGTACCCAACGAACTAAAAGAGTCTACAGCCTAAACAATATAACCTTAAAACATGCAACCAGGCTATCTTCAATTCTGTTGTCTAAAATAACTAAAACAAAAGCGAACAGTAGGGGAAGTCCAGAGGGGGTGTAGACAGATTATTCGCCGCTCGCGTCATTACAGTCGACTACTACTTCATGATCTGGGTCGAGGTCGCTGCCACCTAGCATATCACAAATACGTTCAAGTAATGTATTTAGTCCTTTGGGAAACTAAAACTTCTGACAGAAAATATGACTCACGCATTTCCTTGATGCTGTGGTAAAGACAAAGGATTCTAGCTATAAATCGTACCATTTGTCAACTTTCATCAATTAATTTATATTCAATTAAAATATGGCGTATCTTCATTTGGGAAAATGTTAATACACCGTAGGTATTTTGTGTTTACCAAGAATAAAAAAAAATGAGACACACACACACACACTTTTGATATACTATGGGTTTTTACCTAAATTTGAGATAGGCATAGCTGAAACATGTATTGAGTTATTCATATTACGTCTCGATAATGTCTATTATGTATCAACCTTAATGTCTTTCCTTTTTGAATATGACTTCAATACTTCTGCTGTATCTCTGAACAAATCCCCGCTGGCTATGTCGAGCCGTCGGCCGGCTCCTATAACAGAAGAACTGTTTCACCATATGTATACAATTTCCACATTAAACGTGCATATACGTGGACATTGTTGCTATCTGTTTTTGTTAGTTTTACAAAACTTATATTTTATGTGAATTCATGCGCGCATTATGCGATACATCTCACAATTTTACACATGATATTTGTATTGTATTTTTTACTCTATATTTAATAATTATTTGAATCACTTATTTAAAAAAAAAATATTTATTTATTTTTATTACCCACTTATTTATGATTTTACTTGTACCCCATAATTGCTTTAATTGTATTTTATGTATTGTACTTTTTTCATTTTTTTAAAATTGTATTTGTCTGAAATAAACATTATATATATATATATATATATATATATGTATATTATATGCGCTAATTGTATATCGTTCATATCAAGCTCACGTAGTTCTATTCACATAACGTTCACTTGTGACCTGACCCAGTATCCGTTTACATAAATACTCACTATATATATGCATGTATATAGAGTCAGCGATACAAAGCTGCGTTTCCCCTTGTTCCTTGTGACCCCATTCAGGGTCACCCGGCGTGACTGGCCACAGGCACTAAATAAATTTAGAACCCGCGGCACAGCCAGTTTTTCAAGCATCGTTCTCACGACGTTCCTGCTTTTCGCACTCGTATCTGTCTGCACAGCAAGAAAGTTTGCCTAAACAAAAAGAAGCCAAAACATCATCCATCATAATTATCAGGTCCACATTGCATGCGCGCATTAAAATCAGATTTTACATAAATTATATAGTTAAATAACATACTCGTGCTACATAATATTACCATCCTCACGCGCCTGGCACATCCCTTTCAGAAATTCCTCTTTTAAGTAAGCCAACTCTTTATGTATAACTAGCACAGAATAATTCCAATACACTAGTACACAATGATTTGTAAATTGTATTTGTCTGAAATATCACCGTTATAACAAACACATAGACTGACAGCAAAGGTGGGGGAACCGACCATACGCAGGTGTTGGAAACCCACCATATAAATTATTCAAACAAAGTATGCATGTTATAGGTTATGACCAAGGGGAAAGCGTTAGGAACATATGAGCACATGTCCTCGCCCTAAACCCCTTGAAAGTACACTCATATTATTTACTAGACAAGTATATAACATAAATCAACAATGTAAGATGTAATATACAAGATAGTGCGATCCTAATGTCAAAAATACAAGACAATAACGTTATAGACACTTGGTAACAATATAATGTAGACTATGTATAGTGTATTTGCAAATATGTACAAATGAAACGAAACACAGCATATATCAACACCAGTTTGAAATACCTAAGTGATGATGGGGTAGGAGGGTGGGAAATTTGCGACAATATAGGACTGAACAACAGAATGATAAATGTCGCAATAAACGGAACCTCGTAACATAATTGTTTAACAACAATCGAGAGCAAATCAATATTTACCCTTTCAAACTCGAGAATTATCGAAAGTGAGGCTGGACCACAGAGTTAGATGATTAATCATTCCCCTATAGACTAGAGTGATAAGCTGGCCCGCTGCATTGAAGCCGCTGTGGACCACTGGCGATAATTCACTAGCACAGCCATAGCACGGCAGAAAGTGTCGTACTCACTGGCAGGATATAGATTTAACAAGATTTAACAAGATTGCCACCTAGAGAATCAACTCTAGATGGCAGGTGGACAAGGAAGCCCTTTGGCTTATCGAGAGTCCAACCTATCTATCTAAATGTGCCCAGCCATTCTTAGGTACATGTCAATTTTATGTTTAAACATATTAACACTACCAGCACCTACACAATCAGCCGATAATCTGTAATCTGTTACATTCCATTCAGAATAGAACTGGGGTACGGTTCTAAATATTGGTCACTGTGGTTCCTCGGCTATGTGAATAATGATCCAGTGGGATGGGTTGTAACCTCCAGCTTATATAGTCATTAGGGGAAGGGTTGTGAGCTGGAAATGAGTTTAACCTGAGGTCAATATCCCAGATGGCTACTCTGTCTCTGGCCAGTTCGGTGGTTGACACTGATGTGAACCAGGCCACTTCTGTAATAGAATGGCTCACCCCACCCCACAGTGTTTTTTCGAGATTCAGGTCGGTGATTAATTGTAGTTTTTGTTTCACAGCCTGGTCCCTCACTCCCATAGCACAGCGGTCCATTACCATGTCGTTGGTCTGTTCTTTATATTCGCAATGTACTGGACGTGGCTGGCGTGTGAATAAGATTTTAGAGATGGAGTATTGCGCGGCGTCACCCTCGATCAACCTCTTGTCCACGTGTAACTTGGTCCAGCGGCGAGACAACGTCCAGACGGCTGGAGGTATTGGCTGTGCGTGCAGTGGATAACCAGGCCTATATGTTTAAGTACATAAATATAATTAACAAAAAACGCAATATCGCTGGTTCATGACAATATTATGTTAGTCTAAGACTAAAATTATACGGTACCCAGATAGCCACCTATATCGGCACGATATCGGCTGCATCTCGGCAATCTCGGGCCTATCTCTCCTATGTCGGGCCGATATCGGTGCGGTGTTGGCTATACTGGCTGTACGCACTATGCAGCCGACATCGGGCCAATATCGTTCCGATGTTGGCGATACTGGCAGTATGTAGGCACCTATGCAGCCGACATCGGACCGAGATCGGACCAAGATAAGCCATGTCGTTATATGCAGCAAGGGTTTGGCAGTAAATATAATGTTGTTATCCTTTATAAATGTGAACGTATGCAAAGCTAATTTAATACATATCGCATTAATTGTGGTGAATGTAATTAGTAGAGAATTTGGGCGAGTTTAGATGTGTTTATTTTTTATTAAATGTTTCCAATATTTTGTGCGCCACTATAATCAGATTGTCCCGCCGTCTGTCATAGGGCCTACTAAAACACAACCAAGGGTGTACCTACATAATATTCCCTGCACGTAAGTGTTTTTAAAAACAATTTTTTTTTATAAAAACAAACTCTTCTGAGAAAATAATCTTTAGAAGAAACAGTTTTAACATCCAAAGAAATTCCAGTCTGTGAAAATATATTCAAAACAATATTAGTATATTTTGTAACAAAACTATACCAAAACATGTCTTCTCACAGTTGAATATAGCTTGAACTGTCAATGAACTCCAAGGTCCTTAAATTTAGCCTAGCCTGATGATACCCCATGGAGAGATCAGTGATTACAGCCCCAGTGACACCAATGCTAGTGATGTAACAGTAGTCCAGCTGGGGAGTCCAGCCTCCCAGGCCTGGAACTCTGGAGGTAGTGAGTGACCTTTGAGACTAGGTTCCATGCATCTTGACTGCACTGCCATAGAGGATTTAGAGAGAAGCACAGCTACAGTGGAGAAGGTACGTTTAATCATTTATTTTGTTGTAAATCCGTAAACCTTTGTACATTTCTAGATTAACAAATCATTTGATTTAGAATAAATAAGGAGAAAATCAATAGAGTACATTCCAGAACATTTTTAGGTGTAGTAATTGATTGCAAATTAAACTGGAAAAGTCACATTTTATCAGTAAGATCTAAACTGTCAAAATGCTGTGCTATTATGTATAGAGCCAGTTCTTTGATTAACAAACATGGTATGCATATTTTGAACTATTCTGTTTTCATGCCTTATATTATGTATTGTGCTGAAGTATGGGGTAACACATATGCTACAAATATTCATTGTTTAGTTTTATTACAGAAAAGAGTTACAAGATTAATTTGTGGTGCAAAAAGACTTGATCACACAAATTTACTCTTTCACAATGTACATATTCTTAAATTACCAGATCTTGTAAAGCTAAAAACTTATGTTTAAGGCATATCATTATATATTACCAATGAATGTAAAAAAATTGTTCAAAATACATGACTCTCGATATTCATCCAGGTATAAATGCAAGTTCAAGCAAATCTATGTACGTACTAACTTAGAAAGTATGTGCATTTATGTTACTGGAGTTAAACTTTGGAACTCCTTCGATAATTCACTGATTAGTTGTAAAAAATTCATCATTTCAAAAAGTGTTATACAAATGGACTGTTGAATAATTATGTGTTAGTCCTAGATAATTTTTGCTAACATAAATTAGATAAAAAAATAAACACTCAGTTTGTTTATTGTTGTAAAGATTTAGTTTTTTGTTTTTCTCTTCAACAAATGTCACAATGTCTTTTTTTTATTAAATGCTGTATGGTTACACATATAAATAGTGTTGTCGCACATTCTATTGCATTGTTCAGATGCTTTATGTATGAAATTAAGAAATTATAAGGGTAAACATGATACGTATTGTACTTCTTTTACCCTTTTTTCAACAATTTATATTGTATTTTATGCACTGTATTTATAATGTAGTAGTTGTTTGTTGAAATAAATTTCAATTCAATACAATTTGTGGCATGAATTTATATGCGCACGCTTGATTCTGTGGAAGATTATATACATTTGTTTTTTATATAATTGTTTACAAAACTATATATATATATATATATATATATATATATATATATATATATATATATATATATATAGTGTATATATATATATATATAGTGTATATATATACATATACATATATATATATAGTTTTGTTTAATTGTTTACAAAACTATATATATATATATACATAGTTTTGTAAACTATATAATATATATATATATTCAATTTGTGGCATGAATTTATATGCGCACGCTTGATTCTGTAGCAGATTATATACATTTGTTTTTTATATAATTGTTTACAAAACTATATATATATATATAGTTTTGTAAACAATTATATAAAAAACAAATGTATATAATCTTCCACAGAATCAAGCGTGCGCATATAAATTCATGCCACAAATTGAATATATATATATATATATATTGTTTACAAAACCATGTATATATATATATATATATATATATATATATATATATAGTTTTGTAAACAATTATTTTGTTGCTCAGTCTGTGATATTAGTTAAATATAGATGGTATCTAGCTTAATGTCTCTTTCATTTTAATTGCAGAAGACATCAGGAGAAATGAAGACACCTCGTAGGCCCTACAGAAAACGCCATCCAGAAGTGTCTGTCCAAATGGTTCATGGGGCCCAAAGACTGGAATGGGGACAGGGCTAAGAGAAGAACCTCGGAAACTTTGCCACTGTGTGATGAAAATAAAACAAAATATGTCATTGCATTCTTTGTTACCTATTCATTAAGCCACACACAGCTAGCCTATAGTGTATCCAAGTAATATAGGCTATAACGGT
>OZ024854.1:13971180-13986180 GCA_964017155.1 Oasisia sp. SBJ-2009
GGGGTTGTGGGAGCGATTGGCTCCTTCAACTACCCCTTTCAGATGTCGCTGTGGAAGTCTGCGGCGGCCCTCGCCTGCGGGAACACAGTCGTCTTCAAGCCTTCTGAGAAGACCCCTCTGTCTTGTGTGTTGCTGGGGGAGGCGTACAGCGAGGCTGGCCTCCCTGACGGCTGCTACAACGTCGTACAGGTGACTGCTGGGGTGATCACATAAGTCTGCATCAGGGCTTTATGCAGAATCAAATTATTGCCAGTCACACATGTTTTGGTGGACATGTGGATGTTAACTGTTAACCCAGTTCACAAATTTTAAATGTATTTTTTTGACCTGAAAAGGACTACAAACACACATGTGACACCATTTAAGCTCACTTTCAAGGCATAACTAACAATATCTATAGTTTTGGAAGACCTTTTTTTGCTCCTTCATTTTTTACCCGTCCACCATATTTCTACCCGTCCATATTCGTTTTTTTACCCGTCCAAATGGCGGGTGGACGGGTCTCTGCATAAAGCTATGGTCTGCATAATACTAAAGTATGTCCAGTGCTATGTGTAGATGGGGGCTTGATTCATGCATTGCATCGTGAAATAAATAAATTGCCAACGTGATGCTGCCTGATGATTGAAATGTTTACGTGAACCGAAGGGAAGATATGTCACTTCAGTACAGTTTGTTTTTACCATGTTGTCATCTCGCATTTTATCCGAGATTACTGTGTTTTGTCTTGATGTTTGGTGGTCACTTCCACGTTATTATTTGTTTGCCTCATGTTCAATGATCACTTCTATATATGTACATAAATGTCCCATTTGTGTTTTGAATATTGTCTACTCATGTCAAGCTGAATGTATCTCGTTTTCGTCTCAAATTTCAGTGTTTATTTTCACGTTTAGCATTTATCACTGTCTCTTGTTTTATCACTGTCTCTTGTTTTATCACAGTCTCTTGTATTATTACTGTGCCCATTGCTTATTTCCAAATCATGTTTCTTATGGTCTCATATTCAGTTTAACATTTCATTGTAATTTCTGCTTTGTTTTCTCATATTGTCGACTTCACATGACGACTTGCAAATCTCCGTGTGACTGTCTGTTTTGTTTGTAACTCAGCATAGGCGAAGTGATTGCCGTTAAAAGGTCACCTCCTTCTAAATGAAAGATTCTGTCACCTGGCAGGGTGAAGTGATGACAGGAGGGTTACTTACAAGTCACCCTGGTGTCTCGAAAGTCACCTTCACGGGCAGTGTGCCTGTGGGTGCAAAGGTCATGGAAGCTTGTGCAAAGGTACAGTTCAGCACTGATTGTATTTGAAATGACAGTCACGATTACAGCACATGCTTGTCTTGTCTGACTTAGTATGTCAAGTTTAGCTGGCACAGATATTTGCATGTGTTTTCAGATTGAGAGAAGTGTTAATTTATGTCTGTCTGACAGACGTTTATCTTGAGTTGTTGACACAAATGTTTTTTATGACACACAGATATTTGTCTTGTCTCACTAGTAGATATTTGTGTTATCTCACGTCATTGCCACTACAGATGTCTTGACATGTCACCGTCGTGTTGTTGACAGGACATCAGGAAGGTGACCCTGGAATTAGGAGGGAAGTCACCCCTGATTATCTTTGAAGATGCGGACCTTGACAATGCAGTGAAGGGAGCAATGCTGGCAAACTTCCTTGCCCAGGGCCAGGTGGGAGCATGGTGGGAGGTGGTGATGAGAGGTGGTGATGAGAGGTGGAGGTGGTGGGAGGTGGTGGGAGGTGGTGGGAGGTGGTGGGAGGTGGTGAGAGGTGGTGGTGAGAGGTGGTGGTGGGAGGTGGTGGTGGTGCGAGGTGGTGGTGGGAGGTGGTAGGAGGTGGTGGTGGTGGTGGTGGTGGGAGGTGGTGGTGGGAGGTGGTGGTGGTGGGAGGTGGTGGTGGTGGTGGTGGGAGGTGGTGGTGGTGGTGGGAGGTGGTGGTGGTGGGAGGTGGTGGTGGTGGGAGGTGGTGGTGGTGGGAGGTGGTGGTGGTGGGAGGTGGTGGTGGTGGTGAGAGGTGGTGGTGGTGGGAGGTGGTGGTGGTGGTGGTGGTGAGAGGTGGTGGTGGTGGGAGGTGGTGGTGGTGGTGGGAGGTGGTGGTGGTGGTGGTGGTGGTGGTGAGAGGTGGTGGTGGTGGGAGGTGGTGGTGAGAGGTGGTGGTGGGAGATGGTGGTGGTGCGAGGTGGTGGTGGGAGGTGGTGGTGGTGCGAGGTGGTGGTGGGAGGTGGTAGGAGGTGGTGGTGGTGGTGGTGGTGGGAGGTGGTGGTGGGAGGTGGTGGTGGTGGGAGGTGGTGGTGGTGGTGGTGGTGGGAGGTGGTGGTGAGAGGTGGTGGTGGTGCGTGGTGGTGGTGCGAGGAGGTGGTAGGAGGTGGTGGTGGTGGTGGTGGTGGTGGTGGGAGGTGGTGGTGGGAGGTGGTGGTGGTGGGAGGTGGTGGTGGTGGTGGTGGGAGGTGGTGGTGGTGGTGGGAGGTGGTGGTGGTGGGAGGTGGTGGTGGTGGGAGGTGGTGGTGGTGGGAGGTGGTGGTGGTGGTGAGAGGTGGTGGTGGTGGGAGGTGGTGGTGGTGGTGGTGAGAGGTGGTGGTGGTGGGAGGTGGTGGTGGTGGTGGGAGGTGGTGGTGGTGGGAGGTGGTGGTGAGAGGTGGTGGTGGGAGATGGTGGTGGGAGGTGGTGGTGGTGGTGGTGGTGCGAGGTGGTGGTGGTGGGAGGTGGTGGTGGGAGGTGGTAGGAGGTGGTGGTGGTGGTGGGAGGTGGTGGTGGGAGGTGGTGGTGGTGGTGGTGGGAGGTGGTGGAGGTGGAGGTGGGTGTGGAAACTTTGAAGGAAACAAGGTTGAAGAAGACATGTTTTAAAGGGGTGTAAAAATATGGAATTTTTATTACAGTGATCGTCAGTCACTTAGGTACACCACAAATGTAGCTTCTGTAATGTTCACCAGGTGGCAGCACATAAAATAGACGGTTTGTTTAGATGTTTTGTTTGACTGTTTCTGGTTGTAGTCTGGCCAGTGAGAAACATCTTTACGTCAAATTTCCTACTAAAACAAAAAGAAGTCACATGGCACGATATGGTGGGGGAGATTGAGGTTATTGCCTGATATTTCTTAGACTAAGAAATCCTAGACAGTAATTTGTCAGCCAGATTTGAAGTTTTAAATTTGTTACGTAGATATTTTATTGGTATAGATTTTCACCAAATTGACGGTTAATGCTTTGATCAACGCTTCCTTCATCCATTACTATTTTGTTAACTTACACAAAGCTTCCAATCATATTCCTTCATCCCCATCTGTCGAGAAACAAAATGCTCCCCATTTTTAGGTATGCTCGAACGAACGGGACACGGGTGTTCGTGCAGAAAAGCATCATGGGAGAATTTCTCGAGCGTTTTAAGGCACGGACAGAGAAGATGAAGATAGGCAACCCTTTTGATGAGCAGACGACAGTTGGTGCCATGATTACTCGCAGGCAGGCGGAAAACGTGCTAATGTTTATTGACATCGCCAAGAAAGAGGTGATATGTGTTTGTTACTTAACATAATAAATGATTAATGTTAGTTAATTACATAAAGTCCTGTCTTGGGCTATCATAAGAGCTGCTTATTTATAGTTTTATTTCTCTTGAATTAGTTTGTTTACTACAGGTTACTTCTTGGACGGAGCAATTTTCCCTGGCATAGACACCAACGACCATGTGATATAAAAAAAATTGTTAGGACAGGATTGTACGCTATTGGTCAGTGTCAGACAGAATCACTGTGATACAGTGATACTACTTTGCCCATCCAGTACCCCACTACTCATGGTCATTAACGTGTATGTCCAGATATCACATGTCATCAACAACAATGCCGAGCAAGACGAATTCTTCCTCAAACTTGCATTTTTTTTACGCTTCAAGTGTACTATTCTATATCGCCGTTGACTTCAAATTCAGAGATCAGATATAGAAAATCCTATGAACATTTTATAGGACAACAAAACATGGCAAATTCGCTGTTGTGTGACAGATCCTGCAATGATAATTTTACATTCTCGCCTCGTATTTAAAGACTTGTAAATAACGGAAACATGCAGCAGTGTTCTATATTTTGGATCAAGCGACCATAACTGGTTGACATTCAGATGTGTGTGCTTGCAGGGAGCTACAGTGGTGTGTGGTGGCGAGATAGTGACTTTTGACAATGAGTTGTCCGGTGGTATTTACATCAGCCCGTGCATTATAACGAATGCAGGCGACCAGACAACAATAGCACGCGAGGAGGTGTTTGGCGCCGTGGCAACCGTCTTCGAGTTCGACACTGAGGAAGAAGTGATCCGCAGAGCCAATGATACTGAATTTGGCTTGGCTGGTGGTGTATTTACAAAGTGAGGAAATTGAAATGCAATTATTAATCTTTTGGGTGAAAGTCTAACAGAAATTTACCCCATTGCTCTGTGAGCTATGTGCCCTTAGCTCCCATATCTCAGAAAACATTCAGGATCTATTTTTCTAATTTTATATACATGTATCTTAGGGTACTGCCACTGTGCAAGAGAAATTAATATTTGTTTAAATCATTATAAAGAGTATCCCGTGCCCAAAACTGATAATTTTTCAGTTTACCTTTTTCAAAAATGTATAAGTTAATTTTTCTCTAATTTTGTATGGACATACCTTGAATTTGATTTAATCTTTCTATGGGTCTTGTAGTGGATAGTACTTTGACTAGTTAGTGGGTATCTTGCGATGTACAGAGAGTGTGTAATATCACTAGGAGCCACCATTGACTGTTGGCTCTCCGACAAAGCGTTGAGTTCATGTCTGTGTCCTTGTTGCAGAGACCTTGGCCGGGCATTCCGTGTCGCGAGCGAGGTGGAAGCGGGAGTTATCTACGTCAACAACTACAACGTGTACCCATCAGAGCTTCCCTTTGGTGGATACAAGAAGTCTGGCATTGGCCGAGAGAATGGGCGCGCCGTCATAGAGTACTTTACGCAGATCAAATCTGTCTATGTCGAGATGGGAGACGTCGATTGTCCCTTATAGAATGGCCATTAAGTCATTCGACACTTCACGTGATCTACTTCGTATGTGTCGACGCGGGAGACGTGGAATGTCCCTGAAAAATGGCCGTTAAGTCATTTCATATTTCGCACAGATCAAATGTGTCTGTATTGAGATGGGAAATGCTGATTGTCCGCTATACAATGGCCATTGAGTCATTGATTATCCAAATACAGATATACCCCGTTGATGTTGATATGGGATACTGCCCCATACTGGGATACGGGTGTCCAGGGTAGATACTAGATACATAATTAAATCACTGAATACTTCATAGGTCAAGCCCGTGTATTTTGTGATGGCAGACGTCGATTGGCACATGTAACGTGGACGCTACGTCACCAAATACTTCACACTGATCTAATCCATCTTTGTTTTCTTTCCAAAACAAATTACGAAAACGATATATTTTTATATTTGTTATAACCATACAAAACAATGTGTCTGTTATCTGTGGAGTTGTCCTGTCTTCTTGGACGGAGTTGTCCTGTCTCTGCGGAGTTGTCCTGTCTTCTAGGACGGAGATGTCCTATCTTCTAGGATTATGTGGTACACGGTGATTTCATATTTGTTCATCATCGTTCTAAAATGTCTATGTAATGCCCGTATAAACATTATTATACGTATGAGGACTTGCACGACTTTGCATTGGCTGGTGCATGTTTTGTTGCAATATTACATTCCCATGTTGTGGAAAGAAAAAATATTCTTTAAAGAAACAATTAATATTCTGTGTTATCATAGGTTTTGTTACAGTGGCAAAGATTAGAAACAAACTAGTAGATCAATTACTAACTACCAGAAATGTCAGAGAAAAACAAGTGAGCATGGTTTGTTCCAAATGTACGTGACGTCACTCATCACGAGACCCCATCCGCGCTTTTCGGGGCCATGTGGAACAGATCCATCTCGTCTCCACGGCGTTTCTCCGTGAAAGCCCCTGCACAAAGCCCTCGCACACGGTAATGTTGGGATGTTTACCTGTTTCAGTGCGCCGTGGAATTCAGTGAAAACGTTGTCATGAAATTGAATATAATCGTATTTTATCATAACATCTCAACGGTATACTTTAGGTACCCCGAGGGTACGGTAATTCACAGATGTTTTCAAGTAAGCGCGGTGCAAACCCTTGCCTCCCTTAAATGAACAGGACCAACGTCCTCCATTCAAATCGAATTAAGCTATACCACCATCTTGTGAATTGTATAAGTTTTAGTAAGATGCTTCTTAGTATGAAGCTCATTTTAAAGAGACATCGACAACTTGATTCCCCAGTAACAGACACGACACCGTAACCTGTTCGGCTTATCATCTATCATCAATCCCTGGCCTGTCGGAGCAATGATCTTGCCTGAACTGGTGCATTACATTTTGAGGAAGATCTTTTCAGCAGTGGCGAGTGAGTCGCTACATGTAATACACTGGAAACCGCGTGGAACCGAGCAAATGACGTAACGTCACAACGCAATTTCCACCAATAATAACTGGGCAACGCAGAACACACTCGAGGTAGCCACTGGCGATGCAACTGTCATCGTTGGGAGTTAACACGTTATCTGTCAAGTTTTAAATCAGCTTTAATTACCTTACCTAATATGTAAGCTAACGATATGGGACCAAGCGTACGGTTCTAGCTTAAAGCGCGCGCGCGTGTGTGCGTATTATGTAGAATTGATCAACACCTAACAACATTAGGACTTCTATAAGTAGTCTGGCGCTTCTGATAACCGTGCGATTGAATGCGAATGTTATCGATTTTGAATTCACGGCACTCAAAGCCCAAACGGTTTGGGGAATAAGACTCTGGGAGTGTCGCAATGTGCTCTTTGGGGGTCTATGTTACTGTTCGAAGATAGGTTGGCATCATTTCCGTGATCATTGTCACCGGCAAAGTGTTCCACTGCTTCTGTTTGTAATAATCCTTCGGACACTATAACGGAAATACGCTATTTGGGAACAGTTTGATTATTACGACCAAAAACAAAACAAAGTCCTATATGTTAGCATGGAGTCTGTGGACCTCCTGCCCCCAACTGCTCCAGCCTCGTTTTCGCGCGAGAGACTTGCCCTATAGTATTCGCCCTGAAGGCATCGGTTGGCATTAGCCTAAACGGCGTTCATGTTGTTACATCTCTTTTTCTCAAAAACACGTGTCCACTGGTACGTTTAACGTACAGTCCAAATTAGCAAGTGTCAACTAGTACGGCTACTATACTGTCGGTTCGGAATGTCATGTAGCTTCTGATACAAAGAAGTCAGTTATTATTTTTTAAATTGTTCTAGAAGTCGAAATAAAAAGCAATTACCAATATTTCTTGATAAATTTAAGCTTAAAACAAATAAATCTGCATTATACAAAATAAAAAGTAATGATGTAGCTTTAGTTTTGGGGGCATCATTTCCGCAAATCGCAAGACATCGCCTTTGCGGTCGTGATGCGTCTGTGGTGCGCTAACCGTTCGCGCTCTGTGACATCGGCTTGTTTACGTCGACTCGACGGCTTTAAACTGATCTAAAACACAATTTAGAAAAAATATCTGAATTCTTTGTAACGGAAATAATGTAGAATGACATTCCGAACATATACAGATCGAAAACAGGTGGTACATCTGTTGTAAAAGGCACAAATAATTTAGGCCAGTTAACTGGAAGATTACCGCCGCTGCCACCATGTAACATGACCGTCACACAGAATTAGATCATTATGCTTTCCCCTATAGACTGGTGTTTTCTATTTATATATGTATATATATATATATATATATATATATATATATATATCATGGCAATAACATATTTTATTACCGCCCTTGGCGTAAAGCACACAACACACGCCACTTCCTCATATCCGGATGTGACCCGGATCTATCTATGTTACGGTGATGCTCATATGGCGCACGCCCTGAAGGCATCGTTTGGCATTAGCCTAAATGGTGTTCATATTGTTACATGGTCCTCCCTGTCTTTGTTTATCGCCGCTTTCTGCTAGCCACTCTGTCATCGCCCACTCTTTCTACGAGCCCTACATAGCTCAGATTCATGCTAATCTCATGGGCGGGTAGGAGGGTGGGGGTTTGGGGGGAGGTACTCGAGTACTGGCGTGAAGAGATAGGTGTAAGAATAGCCAGGCTGCCCTGTTGTGTATCTTCTGGAGACGTGTTAAGTGATAAGTTAATGTGGGTGGGTGGGTGGGTGGGTGGGTGGGAGTGTGTGGGGGTTGGGGGTTGGGAAGGTACTCGAGTACTGGCGTGATGTGTGAAGAGATGGTGTAAGAACAACCAGGCTGCCCTGTTGTGTATCTTCTGGAGGCGTGCTAAGTGATAATTAAGTTAATGTTTACCAAATGTTACTAGTGGTAGTACTATTACAGTAGTGTCATCTCTTCTGATCAGTCCTGTAATTCCACTACCCCCTGAAGCACACGTTTTACGCACTAACCGTTAATAAATAATAAATATACCCTTTTTTATTGCATTTACCGCATGCGTATAAAATGTGCACGAACTGCATCTGACGACCCCTATAGTTAGTTACTCGATGGTTGTTTCCATGGAGACACAAGGACCAGCAGGACTGCACGAAACGTATGGTAGTAACATTTGTGAAACGCCAGTTTAGCTTGTTAAAATGAAAGTATCCATTATCATAAAGGACGAGAGGAATAAATGATGTGGTAATTGTGTACACATAGACACTAAATGCATGATTGCGTAGGCATTGCCTACATTGTTTCGCAACAATATTAACATATATAGCCTACCAGCTGGGTATATCATAGGCGGATCCATGAGGAGACGCGCCCTCTAGACCTTTGGATCTGTGTAGACCTTTCTAAATGTGCCCCGTTGTATACCCCTGAGAAGAATGTGAAATCTGGAATTACGCGATTTGATAAGTGTAGCCGACACAGCGGAGAAGTTAAAGCGTTGATGTTAAGGAAACATTTCAACATCACGACCAACGCGAGTTAACTGATGATGACGACGCGAGGCAGACGGCTAAAGTGAGACGACTGAGGGTAACGAGGCGAGAGGAGGGAGCCGGTCAAA
This sequence comes from Oasisia sp. SBJ-2009, assembly GCA_964017155.1. Lineage (NCBI taxonomy): Eukaryota > Metazoa > Annelida > Polychaeta > Sabellida > Siboglinidae > Oasisia > Oasisia sp. SBJ-2009. The sequence continues at coordinate 13,980,291 of OZ024854.1, forward strand.
GCGAGGAGACCACTGTGTTTGTACTCCATGTTGGACATTATAATTGTCAGCAAAGTATATTACACTAAGCGATTGTAATAGTGGTTAAATTTCCCTCATACTAATTTAATTCTTGCAAGGTATGTTCACTATGTTTCATAGGTTTCATTCAATGATTCGTACTTAACAAACATACAAACAAACAAACCAAATATGCAACATTTTTAATACATTAACTTTGTGATTCAGTTATTATCATCCAGAGTTCGAAGCATTGCAAACTGCATCATTGTCTTTCTACGAAGTAGTTTGTCTTTGCGCATGACATAACATCGGGCAGCACAAGCGTCATCCAGCATCATCGCGTCGGGTAGAAGATCATCGACATCAAGGAGATCATCAAAGTCGCCAACATAAACTGAAGATCAACGCGTCAAGTTGGTCAGCATGCACGTTAAGCGCAAAATCATCACCATCTATTAGCAGATCGCCATTGTCGAATAGAGAGGATCGTCGTATCAGGTTGATCATAGACATCAAAGATGACAAAAGTGTGACTTATGACAATACAGGAAATGGAAAAGAAACGAGGTGATAAGATCGAAGTACACAATGTAATGAGCGACTGAACTAAACGTCCAGGGCGACTCGATAAAGCAATAGGTCGACGTCACAGTCGACTGTAGGCATCATACATGTTATTTTCTCATGTTATTTTCTGAACTGCACTGCCAAGCAATTGTGTAAATTACTGACAGTTAGCGACCTAAAACAAAATATCAAAATTACACAAATAAACCCTGAAATGGGGTTATACTTGAGCCAGTAGGTTCCTTTCCCCTGACCCCTTCAAGGAATGGACGGACATTGCATCGGATAGATCACCGACGTCTACCAACAGACAGTCGCACGAAGTAGATCATCGATGCCCAATAGAAGAACATCTACGGCAAGTAGATTGTCTTCGTGTCGAGTAGAAGCCATCGACGTCAAGTAGATTCACGAGAGGATAACCATCAGTAATCGACGACCATCGCTAGCAACAGCTGAAGCATCGACAGTCGTCTGGTTGTTTGATGGTCAACTCGATGAACTGACCCGGAACTAGTTGGTGACTGCTGTCGTAGCATTCGAGGGTCACGTGTTTGTCGACGAGACGAGACTCCCGGCAGCATTTGCATTCCTGCAATGAACAATATACACGGCTATGGGAATTAGCGCAAAACGGCATTTGTATGAGTGTATGTTCTGGCCATCAGTTGTTTCTGGTGTGGTAGAATTTCGCGAAAGATTGTTTATGTGAAGCGACAACAAAGTAATGTATTGCTGAGCGTAAACACAAAAACACAGTAAACGCGCAATCAAAACAGTGACATTTGGTCAAATATTTGTTTCACCATTCAATTAAGCTCGGTAAGCCAACAACTGGCTGTCCGCGTGGATATTCCTAATTATAGAGCAAACTAATATGCTGGATAATCAGATTTCAGTGGGTGGCTTATTACAATACAAAATATCAGAACCTGTAAACAATATAGGTATCGTTCAGAAGGCAGATCACGTCAGGATACGTTAGCTCATGTGTCAGAAAAACAATGACAAATGTCAGGAAGGTAATGATAGAGAGACCGGTGTTAATTGTGAACACACTAGTGTGTATTGCAAGGCTTACTACAGCCTGGTGGTATTTCCTGACAGCTTACAATGTGTAATCCAATTCCGTTTGTTTCCAGTTGCTTCTAGATGGTTCCGGCGATGCAGCTTTGCTTAATGTGTTTTGCCACTGGCGGTTTGCATGTACTTAGTCAGGCAGTGTTCGCCCAGAATGACCAATCGTCACGACAGTTCGTGATGCATATTGTGTCTGATTGATTTCACAATGTACCTTCGAAAATGGTCGTTCAACATTTTCAGAAGCGTACAAACCGTACACAAGTGGGGGTCGGGGGCTCCCGTACGCTTAGAAACTGTTGTAGCCTACTTTCTATTGTCAGTATGTATTAGTGGGTGTTGTTGTTTATCTGTATATTTTATAGATGTATATATATATATATATATATATATATATATATATATATACTAAGTATATATATATATATATATATATATAGGGTGTTAGTGTTTGTGTTGTGTGCTTGTGTTTTGCGTGTACATGTGCGTATGTGATAGGGTGTTAGTGTTTGTGTTGTGTGCTTGTGTTTTGCGTGTACATGTGCGTATGTGCGTGAGCGTGAGCGTGAGCGTGAGCGTGAGCGTGAGCGTGAGCGTGAGCGTGAGCGTGAGCGTGAGCGTGAGCGTGAGCGTGAGCGTGAGCGTGAGCGTGAGCGTGAGCGTGAGCGTGAGCGTGAGCGTGAGCGTGAGCGTGAGCGTGAGCACCAAGTTTGAACGGTTAAAACATGGGAGAGTTGCTCTTTGTCGTAACACGACTTACCTGCTTAAAGCGAGGAAATAACGCGACACTCGGCATTGAATGAGACTCGCACATCCCTTCGCACTTCTGTAAGGGCACCATCCCTGCGCATGTCAGAAGTACACTACTTCCGGTCGGAGACTCGTATGTTCTCGTCCTCGAAATGTACACTTCTTTCTCGAGAGTGTAACACGAGTCACGTGAAGAGACAGACGACACGGTGAAGATGAGGAGACATACCTCGACCCACCAGGACATCGTTGTGTACATTGTCGTTTAACCTGAAGACCGACAAATCAAAAAGAAGTTAAATACACGAGCGATGGTCCTGGTCCTGCCTTACTACCCGTATACAATCAGTACTTAAGAAGTTCTAATTGTTAATTTGAGTAATATACACATATAGCTATAAATTCCACTAGGTGGAATTCAAAATAAACAAACGGGCATTACTTGGGGACGGTGAACGCCGCACCAGAAAAACCGCTTCGCATCACAGCATAATTTCATACCACGGGGAGAAATCGTCCTTTCAAATAATGACTTCTCCGTAATCTTTATGTAGACACTTTCTTCAAATGTGGTTGTGCGCGACAGTGTAAACCTTCGAATATTCGTCATTTCATGGTTGACATTATTTTTACATCGCTATCATCCAATCTATCAAACGCCTTAAATGTAACTGTTCTAACTAACGTATTATTTGATATATTGTGACATTTGTATTAGCGACAGCTATCTTTACAAATAGCGGACGTGAAAGCCTGTGAAATCCAACAATTTTATATTTAAAATCCTAGTCCCACACCATATACATCTGCACTCGAAACGTATTGTTCGACAAGATGCAGTTATTAAGATACGAGGAAATTGAACTTGGCAGGCATTTTGAAAATGGCCGTCCCCAAGTTATGCCCGGTTTTTTTTAGTTAGGCCTTCTAGTTCACATATTTCATATTGAAGACTAGGCCCTACTGGTGTTATTGGCACATATAAGCATGGTGGAAATATGCTGTATACCTTAGTCGTGGCTGGGTTTTTATAATCTTATAAATACCATAATTAGAACTGATAATTATTCAACCCTTTATACTAGATAACTTGGAAAGTATATACAAATTTAATTAGATTAACAAAAAATTGAATAATAAATAACTGTACTTTATAGGAAATATCGCGGGAAACATTTTCTTTAAAATTAATTTGGGGACGTCGATCTTAATTATTGGTTTATTGTATGCAATGGTACCATATATCTCAGCATTTGGTTCGTAAACAGATTAACGGAATTTGGTAAATTATGCTAACATATGCTAACTACCTCACAAAAACTGTCATTCATAAAGCAGCTCTGAAGTTCTGCTATGGAAAACTGCAGCTAGTTCTTCACGGTGGTCTTTTCTGTAGGCGAAAACAATATTTAGTCATAGCTAGTCTGGTTCTGAAGGTGCAACTCCTAGTTTTACGCCGTACCAGTGGCCTATCGTCAACAAGAAAACATCCGTTTGCTATAATGAAGGGTTTTTACTGATAACGTAACAGACAACAGTGGACTGGATTACTGAACAACCGTGGGAATGCATCGCAGGGAGGGCATGCCAGAAGTAGACCTACGGGGCGACAAGATACAGAAGAATGTACAATTAATTCATCTATCAATATGCATCTTATTTATTTAATTATTCGCAGAATTGCGGGGCGACAAGAAGACGCTGACATAACAGTGGCCAACTGGAATACTGAACAACAATGCGTCGTGGGAGACTGAAGCTTGCCAGAACCACACCTACGGGACCACAGGAATTGGCTCGCGGACAGAAGAATGTACGATTAATTAAGCTGTGTATCAATACGCATCTTATTAATTAAATTATTATTTATTATTATTGTTATTATTATTATTATTATTATTATTATTATTATTATTATTAGTAGTAGTAGTAGTAGTAGTAGTAGTAGTAGTAGTAGTAGTAGTAGTTGTAGTAGTAGTAGCAGTAGCAGTAGCAGTAGCAGTAGCAGTAGCAGTAGCAGTAGCAGTAGCAGTAGCAGTAGCAGTAGCAGTAGCAGTAGCAGTAGCAGTAGCAGTAGCAGTAGCAGTAGCAGTAGCAGTAGCAGTAGCAGTAGTAGTAGCAATAGTATTGTTGTTACTGTTATAAAATACTCACATAGATAGGAAAGAAAGTTTGACCAGACTTACTTAACGTAACAACGCTGTAGCGTTTATATTTTTCCGGCGTTATAAACGTTCCGATTGACGTTTTTGCGCATGCTCGATAAATGTAAACTCATCAATGTGCAGCGGATCGAACGACACGGCATTTATGGTATAAATACTACGGGTTGTTCAATAGGATGTATATAACCTTTCAGCATAGTTATTTGTTGCAAATTAACACGAGGCAACCCAGTTTTGATGCATGTATTGATAGCAAGCACAAATCACGTGATTTTAGTGCGCCATAATCCGTGACAGTGATTTAAACAAAGGTAATATTTTAATGAACGACATTTTAAGCAACTCTTCACAGTAATCATCACAGGAGAGTTAACGAACAGCCTGTAGCATGTATGCGACGTCAAACGACAATCCCACCGGAAGGTCAATAGGATTGGCGCACATTTCACACCCATCGTGACGCCACGTAATCTGAGTAAAGTGGCAAATCGTGGGAAGAGTATTCCGTCGCAGAGCTGTTTTCTCACTTTCCTTTACCACTGTGTCAACATTTGCTATAGACATATTCTATTGTTAGCAATTAGTAGGTGAGACCGGGGCTAGTTGTAACAAAAACAACATATTTCAGGATTGCGGGAGGGTTTCGTAACCGATCGAAACTGTTGTTATGCCAAAAGGTCCTCACATATCTCCCGCAGTTAATTGGAGATAATTAATTGTCTGGGATTGTCATTTACGGTATGATGTATTATATGAGGTGTCCTAAAGTGTTACAACTTACCCCAATACGTGGCAAGTTGTAACAGAGTACGGGGTAAGTTGTAACACGTATGTTTTACCATTGGGGTAAGTTGTAACACAACATAAAACTACACTGTTGTCTGTATCTCGTAAATGTTCTATGTTGTATTCTTCTAGTTGAATACCTGGCATGTCTTCTAATGCACGTAAGATTATCTTTCCGTTCCGGGGTATAAAGAATAAAAGAGATCGGGGGATAGGACACCGCATTGTCTTACACCACGTTTTACTTCTTGGAAGTGACTTATGCGTCGGTCTCTGTTCGTACTCATGCTATATCTTCCCAGTATAGATTTCCATCAAGGTCTCAGATATTTCTCATCAATGTTTAAACTCTCTAGTATTGATACGATTTTTTCATGACGAACTCTGTCAAATGCCTTTGTGTAATCAATAAAACAAATATATTTATCTTTCTGCACTTCCAATGCTCTTTCAATCACTGTTCGTATAATGTATATTGCATTACGTGTAATTTTTGTTTACAAATCCACATTATTCTTCTGCAATTTCTAGCTTTATTT
>OZ024854.1:13991180-13993680 GCA_964017155.1 Oasisia sp. SBJ-2009
GTCGGTTTTTTCGTTGTTTCTCACCTTACTTTGGCGGCTCCTGTGATTTGAACTGACAGCTACGTTGGTCAGGAAACTTAATTTGTCATGTCGTTATTCAGTTGGGCTTGAATGCAAAATAATCATAGTTACGTCACGGCAGCCACACGCACACATTGCGGTATATATTCGTACTGGTAACGGGTACACACTTCTCTGTCTAATATCACATTTCCTAAGCATTTTGTCAGGAAGCAGATGGTTTAATCTGTGTATGTGCCGACTTCAGTCTGATAAAAATGTCTTTGACAAAGGCTGTCCCGTCTTACTTTAGCACACCTGAATATCTCAGCGTAAATCAATCCAGGAAAAATACACTTCAGTGCCCCTTTCTTTGTAATTTAGATAATGTCAGATAAATATTGAGGCAAGTTAGGTAATGGTAATTACCACAAAATGTTGATAGGCAGACTATTTTCGAGTGTCAGGGATACAGATTCCTAGGGTTGTCCCGTCCAGGGTATTTCCGTGATCAAACATGCCGTAAATATGTCGATAGATAAGGTTTACACCCTGATTCTCCTGGCCTGTGTCAGGTTAACGTAAACTGACGTAAATGTTTACGACTGCAAAGCAAAGTCAAAGAGGAATGTATACCCTGGTAACGTTAGTTCCCGTCTGCATTTATATAACACGGCGAGGGTCACTACCATAGCTGTAATGGCAGACAAGATGATCGGGTTCGATTCAACTTAGCTACTGACAAACGTTCACCAACCACGGTCAGTGTCATGGAAAGTGAAAGGTTCCCCATGGGTTCACATTGCGAGGGTCACAGCTAATTAATTATGGTATGATTGGACGAACAGACCACCACGAATGTCTTTGTCTTCATGACTGTCTTTACCAATCATCACCATTGTTATCCTGTCATAATCATCATTACCAGTTATCACCGTTGTTTTTTTGGTCATCGTCAGCACTACCAGCATCACCACTGTTATCTTGGTCTTCGTCATAATTATCAACAGCACCATTGTTATCTTGGCCATTACCATTAATAACATCTTGGTCTTCATCATCATTACCAACATCACCACTGTTATCTTGGTCATCCTCATAATTATCGACATCACCATTATTATCTTGGTCATCGCCATCATTACCAACATCACCATTGTTATCTTGGTCATTACAAACATCACCATTGTTATCTTGGTCATCGCCATCATTACAAACATCACCATTGTTATCTTTTGTCATCATTACAAACATCACCATTGTTATCTTGGTCATCGTCATCATTACAATCATCATCATTGTTATCTTTTGTCATTATTACAAACATCACCATTGTTATCTTGGTCATCGCCATCACTACAAACATCACCATTGTTATCTTGGTCATCGCCATCACTACAAACATCACCATTGTTATCTTGGTCATCGCCATCATTACAAACATCACCATTGTTATCTTTTGTCATCATTACAAACATCACCATTGTTATCTTGGTCATCGTCATCATTACAATCATCATCATTGTTATCTTTTGTCATTATTACAAACATCACCATTGCTGTCTTGGTCGTCGTCAACACTACCGACATCACACTCGTCATCGCGAAATCATTACCTCACTTCACCCCTTGACTGATCGCAGGAGAATACTTTGATACTATAAAGCGACGTGAATACGACGGAATAACCTTTGCAAATGGGCGCTTTCGCAAAGGGTAGTGATTAGTTCTATCATCGGATATATTGTTGACAAACAGGTATGTGTCTATACGTGTTCTAAGCATGTCTAATGTGGGTCACTGCGACGTGATTGTCCACTGGATGTCCGTCATTGAAGTCAACATGTAGCTTGCCGCAACATCTCCGGCCCCCGTGATCTGGTCCACCAGTCCTCACTGCATTCTCGTGGTTAGGTTTCCTATAATAAAATATATCTTGTTATACATGTCCTAACATAAGCAGAGTTTGTCATGACGGAATGGCTGCCAGTGTTCTGGTCAAGTGGTTAGGAACACCTCCACGTCAACATCGCTGCAGGTGACCGGTTTATCTTAGTACACATTGCAAATAATGTATAACTCAACAACGATGCTGACGTCTCTGTAGTGAATACATAATATTATTGATGGTTTAATTAGTGATAATGCGGCTTTTATGATCAACACATTCTTGTTTATCCAGGCCGTGGTGTGCCTGGTTGTTTCAGGCCGTTGTGTGGCTGGTTTCTTTAGGCTGTGGTGTGGCTGGTTTCTTCAGGCTGTGGTGTTTCTTCAGGTTGTGGTGTGGCTGGTTTCTTTAAGTGGTAAGTCTAGCATGTTGCTGGTTTCTATAAAGTTGCTGGTTTCTACAAGGAGGGTGCTTCTCTTTATATGATGTCAACAGTGCTCTTCAAAACCAATTACGTCGATCTTCGAATAGCTTTATTTAGTCTAACAGTAGACGTCAGTAGCTAAATACACAGCCAGGAAACAACACGTTGGCATTTTATGTAAACACAGC
>OZ024854.1:13998680-14021180 GCA_964017155.1 Oasisia sp. SBJ-2009
TATCTAGACATTTCTAGATTTTTCAATTTGTGTAGTTGAGAGAGAAAGAATTGGGGCTACCGTGTATATGTTCGAGATAATCTTCTATAATACTTATCCTCTAGGCGCGGGGAGGAAAATGTGCAGGACAAATATAACCACCCATTAATTTCCAATTGTATAATGTAATCGCCCAGTATGTTGTGTATAGGAACAATTAGACACACTTGTTTTACAACCTAGACGACAACTGTAATGACCAGTGAAAGTATAGGACCTACCACCACGGGACATCGACAACCGAAGCTTCCGTAAATAGCAGCCGTTATTTCACAACATGTATTGATGTGGCCTAGTGTTAACTGCGTTGGAATTGTTTCATTCGAGAAATTCCGATTTCGCACCATCCCGGTGCAGTTTCGAGCATTTGGCACATTCATTCATTTCCCGTTATGCGGCACGTGGATGACACGAGCCGCGGTTAAACTATTATAATGTTTATGACAATCTAGTCACGGTGTCGCGCTTACATTTTTCCGGCGTTATAAACATTCCGATATATGTAAAATCATCAACGTGCAGCGAAAAGACAAAGCATTTATGGTATAAATACTACGGGTTGTTCGTTAGGATGTATATAACCTCTCAGCAAAGTTATTTGTCGCAAATTAACACGAGGCAAACAAGTTTTGAGGCATGTTTTGATATCAGGCGTAAATCACGTGACTGTAGTGCTCCGTAATCCGTGACAATGAATAAAACAAACGTAAGATGTTATTGCATTGAACGACATTTTAAGAAACTCTTCACAGTAATCATCACAGGAGAATTAACGAATAGCTCGTGGCATTTATACCGAAAATGCTTTGTTGTTTCGCTGGACATTGATGATTTTACATTTATTGCGCATGCGCAGAAACGGCAATCGGAACGTTTTTAACGACCAAATACATTTTACGAACTAGACACGGTGGTGGCGTCGTTTCAGGGCGGGCTGGACGTCACGCAGACCTACATAGACAGCCGCCAGTACCGCACCGCCATGCACGAGCTGGCGCTCTGCTACACGTCCTATTCCATCTACGAGCGACCCGCTCAGCTCAATCTCAAGTTCATCAAGATCTTTTCCCTCCTCACGAAACACGGACTCAAAGTCAACGAGGTAAACGGTTAAGTTGTGTCACTTGTATGTACGTTTGATGTAAGACCACAATAAGGTGTTTTCCGCCATTACCCGTGCGACCAAAGAGTACCCTATAAAAGCAGCATTATGCAGGTTGTCTGAATTTCTGTGAGCACATATGTAGTGCGCAGTGATTATAAATGGTGTTTTTGTGCAGCGTGGCATCAGAGCTGTCAAATTATGACACCTGTCAGTCGGTGCATTTCTGCGTATTAATACAGTTGTCATTTTGCTTGGCGATGTAATCAGGGGCAATCCGTGGGTGGTTCAAGCAGAAATGTAGGGGTGTAAGGTTTGAAAGAAGTTTGTGGTACCTGGGGTATGAGAAGTTCACGAATTTTTGACATAACGTGTGTCTATGGAGGGTAAATATGCTGTGAACTTGTCAATAACAGAGCACCGCGAGATTAGTAGGAAATGAAGGAACATTATAATGGTCGCCTATGGAAAATGCAAATGTGGTCTGAGTCCGTTTACTCCAGCGACGAAATCAAACAAATTAGTCAAGCTGAGCTTTCATGACAAGAGCACAGCAAGTGTCGGCCGTTCACTGACCACTGCTTGGAAATCGGGGTCAGTTTTTGTTTCTGTTTTGTAATTGGAAAATTCCAATCTGTGGGCCTGGAATCAAGCTCAACATCGGGGTCAGTTGTTAGCGAGACTAGAACCGGATTCGTGTTTGCAGACATACGATAGTTGCCTCGTTAATCATCCTTGCCAGACCGGATGTAGATTGTAGTGGAGTCAAAGTTTATTATATTTCTTGTACAGCGCATCGATCCGCCATGCAGGAATAAGCGTTATAGAAAAACAGTGCTATTATTATTATTATTAAAAGTTTGCCGTACAAACCGTCCATAAGACAAGTAAGACAGACATGCGTGTGGATGGCATGACGCGTGCTAGTGACACATTTCGTCAGTAAGTGTTCGTGTGAGTGGGACACGGGTAGCTGGCAGTCTGAGGTGAGTCTACAGATTGTATGGCTGGTGATTTCTTAGATTGAATGAGCAGTGTCTGTATCCGAGACGGGCGTGTACCCTTTCCTACCAAGACGTAATATAACGCTCGTACGTTATTACAGTGTGTCTGGAAATTTATTTCAGCAAACTTAAAATAATTGCAATCTATTGCAAACAACGAATCGTAGCCAGAAGAGTCAGTATGTTAATTTTAACTGATGACGCAAACACAGGGAACTACAGCGGCCGTGATTATTTGCACGATTTCAGGGCGACATCAAGAAGCAGACGGTTCTTCACTTCCTGTCATCGACGTCTGGCAACTCTGACGTCATCAAGGTGGTGTTGGCCGCCGCCGACGTGCGCGTGGATGCCACAGACGCCATCCAACAGACGGCGCTGCACAAGGCCGCGTTGAATGCTGGGATGGCCGACGTCCAGACCCTGCTCGACGGTGGCGCCAGCCCGCGGGTGATGGACGGACGAGGGCACACACCCGTGCACATGGCCGCCAAAAGTACGTCACTTCCGTAGATGCACTATATGGACAGTGTGTTAATTGGCCGAATTTTATTTAAAAAGAAACAAATGTGGTTCTCTACAACAATGAAGAATATAGAAAATGCACTTAATAAACTCGCAAATTACTCTGTAATACCCCGGCCAAAATTAATTATGTAATGAGATTAAAAATACCTTTTAACTGGCTTATCGAACACGAATGAACAGGATGCGCGGTGGACTAAATTCATTGGGGAGGCACCCCTATCAATTATATTCGATTAGCCGCCGTAACTTCTCCTCCTCCGAAATCCTATCAGCCTCCCCTGGCACCCCGCTTTTCAAAATATATAATTATTTATTTTAATTATTTATTTGATATAATATAAATATAAATATATATATAATGTATAATATATATATAATGTATAATAAATATAATGTATTATATATATATATATATATATATATATATATATATATATATATGAATGTGTTTTATATGATGAAATATTCACACATCATATACGACTGTCTAACGTACTGTACTGTACTGTACTTCCTCAGAGAAATACAACCGCGCGATGCTGGCGACACTCGTGAATGGCGGAGGGAACGTGAACCAGCAGGCCCGGGGCCGCAACATGCGAGGCCCTACGGCCCTGCACGTGGCGGCGGCCGCGGGGAGACTCGAGAACGTAGAGACCTTGCTCGATCTCGGCGCAGAGACTGACTTCGTGGACGGCGCTGGACAAACGGCGCTACACGCGGCCGCCTATCATGACGTCACAGGTAGCCCGGATGTACCGTCATTGATGTCTATTACTGTGGTCATCTCACATTACTTGTGGCTATAGTGTACAGCCAGTGGCTCAGGGGTAGAGCTTCGGACCCTCGACTAAGAGGACCCGTATTCGAATCCTATCCTTACGCATGTTGTTCACTCTATATTGCTCCAGTTCACTCAGCTGTATAAATGAGTATCTGGCTATAAACAATGGTGAATATGTGTACGAGCAGCCTTTGCGCATATGTACGAGCAGCCTTTGCGTATTAATTGTAGCATATGGCTGGATGCTTCCCAGAGAAGCCGAGATGGTGTCTGAGTGAACAGGTCTGTCAGGGAAGTAAAGTGTAAAGCGCTTTGAACGGTTCTCATGCCTGGATACTGCGCAATATAAGAACTTGCCTTTAATTGTGCGTAAGTTCACTGTATTTTAACCCGTCGTTGTGCGAATGACCACATTGCTGTATATACGTCTGTCTGTCACTACGCGTAAGTACAACACACAAATTGCTTATTAAATACTGTTTAGCTGTTTAGTGGGCGGTATTCCAACACACGCAGACACACACACACACACACACACACACACACACACACACACACACACACACACACACACACACACACACATACACACACACACACACACACACACTCACACACACACACACACACACATATATATATATATATATATATATATATATATATATATATATATGTATATATGTATATATATATATATATATATATATATATATATATATATATATATATATGTATATGTATATATATATATATATATATATATATATATATATATATGTATATATGTATATATGTATATATATATATGTATATACATATATATATATATATATATATGTATATATATATATATATATATATATATATATATATATATATATATATATATATATATCGGTAAATACAACTCCTTACATATAACTTCTTACACACACCTGTTTTACGACTGCTCACATCGCTGTCACTTTCGTCCCTGGGAGCGGTGGCGTAGTGGTTACCACATCCGACTGCCACCCCGAAGTCACGGGTTCGATCCCCGGTACCGGCAGTTGTGATATCAAAATCTGGCTCTCAACAATGGGGAATGTGTATCCCTCGTGAATCGGAGAATCACGTTAATGTCGGTCCCGTCTCAAGTTGGGACATAAAAGAACCACTGGCCCTGGCAGTGACCATCCTCATTGACGCCTGCGTTAGCCCAAGATCGGGCTGTTTGGAGAAAAATAACCTGAGATCTGAGTCCCTCGTAGAACCCGTCCACAGAACACAGTCTCGACTTTTCTGGATGTATTAAATGCATTAAGTGAAGTATAAGAAAAAAACTAGTTATGTTTTAGAAGGGCTGCCGTCTAGAAAAATGTATTAATACTTGTATGTGATAACAAGAAAAGTTACACAAATTACAAAATGAAACAAAATCAGTTTCGTTTTAGAAGGACTCGACACTAGGAGGGTAAGTTAACATTTCGACATGATAAGAAGAAACGTACTATTTCAGTAAACGTTCTGCTGCAGGGAAGATCGTCGCGGTGCTCGTGGCGGCCGGGGCGAAGGTGAACGCCCAGGACGAGCTGTGCCGAGACACGCCACTGCACAAGGCCATCAAGCGGGGCATGGTGGACAACGTCAAGCACCTGATGGTACGTACTACGTACCATGTACCGACGCCGCTGTATCAGCGTCGTTCTACATAATAAGTATTATTATTATAAGTATTTTTTATTATTATAAGTATGCGTATTTCTATGATAATTTATTTCGATATTTGATGCCATGTTTTTATGATTTTTTACTTTTAGTTTCTTTCTATGATTTGTTGTAACAGCGCCTTCGAACAAGGTAACTGGGATTTATGGCGCTATATAAATGCTTTTATTACATATATTATGTAATATCATAATATTTCCTGGAATAGCGGCAGAAACCAGTTTAATTAGTTCATGACGGCCACTGTCTTCTCGGACGTAGTTCACCTTCTTCCTGCTGTGTCTAGTGCAATGCATTCCAGTGTTTTAATGTCAGAGTGCAGGATGACAGACCAGGGTGAGAGAGAGGGGGCGGTGGTATGAGGGAAGAGAGTGTATAGAGAGACGAAGAGAGAGAGTAGGGGAGAGAAAGAGCGGGTGGGATATAGGGAGAGAGTATGAGAGAGAGAGAGAGAGAGAGAGAGAGAGAGAGAGAGAGAGAGAGAGAGACGGCGATGGAGAGAGAGTGCGGGGGAGAGAGAGGGAGGGAGAGAGCGGGGGAAAGATGGAAAGGGAGAGGGGAGGGAGAGAGAGCAAGAGCGAGCGAGCGAGCGAGCGAGAGAGAGAGAGCGAAAGAGAGAGGAGAGAGAGAAAGGGGAGACAGACATACTTGTCCTATTGTTCGTAGCACTCCAAGGCCAACCCGAACGTGCCGGACGACCAGTCGGACACGCCGCTGCACAAGGCGGCGGCGACGTGCTTCGACCTGTTCGTGTGGACGGCGTTGATGCGTGGAGGCGGGCGGCCTGACCTGAAGAACAGGAGCGGGTACACGCCGATGAACATTGCCACCAAATCACACAATCACACAGCAGCAGCCGTGATGACGCAGTTTGATGTCAGGTGACACGATCACGTCCCCCCCCCCCCCCCCCCGCAGTCAGGTGAAAGCGTACGTGCGTTGGTTTAGTTTGACGACAAAGACTTAACATGTTACTAGGAAATGATGATATTATTGTGTTCATATTTATGGAATGTGCGCACCTACGTACACTGTGCACGCTTATAACGAGTACTAAAAGCATATGACGTCACGTTTGGTACACCTGTACAAAACAGTTGGCAGATGATGAGCTAACACGTGACGTTTTTTAAGATACATTCACGGAGAACGATTTCATGTGATTAAGGGAAGCCATTGTCCGCCATATTGCATAAAATAAACCGTCGATAATAGAGGTCAGAGGACGATTTACGTGCAGTGATTGTGCGTTACATTTGGAAGGTGAATAACTTCGTCACGTCTGGCGGTACTGGTAGTTCAAATAAAATTTGCATGAAAAAACGCGACCGCTGTATTGATCTGTTCGGGGATTGCCAACGTTCTCACGTTTGTGTACCTACGTCACATCTGGCGACAATTCAGATTAATTTAGCACACATTTTGTTGTAAATGCATGAGAAAACCTGATCGATGCCTGCGAGTGTTACGCGTAACTTGGTAGAAATAATATGGCGGCGCAGTCATTGTACGTAAGAATAGGGAAAGCAAGATGGCGGCCATGCTTCACGTTAGATGGATCTCTTGGCATGATGCTTCCTACCCATCTATACTAACCAGTCTACACGTTACGTGTTGATAAGGGCAATGTTCGAACAGGACCCATACGTTTGGGCAAATATCAAAACTGGCGAGAAAACGCTGTTGACGTTTTGTTTAATGATGTGGACTACACACTTTTCAGTGGGACCGCCAGGTTTACAAAGTTGAACAAGATTTGTTTCAGTCCAGGTGTAACACGTAAACTGGGTGCCGGCAAAGTGTAACCAGTCACACAACATTTAATTTTTGAGTTGTGTTTTAGATTCAAGTTACCCCCCCCCCCCCCAATTGATATTCAGGATACGTCTACAATTGCCAATCACCTTTCCGTTAACTGCACCTTCGCGTGGTCTGTTCAAGGGGAGATAGTGTCTCAAAGGGATCTCTTTTGCCTCAGTGGTGGGGGATCAACCACACCCTTCGTGTTCCGCTGTCTACAAGCCTAGTGCCGTAATAGCCAGCATGTTTATGTCACTGTCACATCCACACCTTAAACTATGTCGCGCGCAATGGCTCAGGGGTAGAGCTTCAGACTCTCGACTAACAGAACCCGGGTTCGAATCCTGTGCTGCGGTGTTTAAACCATGGGCAAGTTTTTTCACTCTACATTGCTCCATTTCACTCACCTGTATAACTGAGTACTTGGCTATAGACAGTGGTGGATATGTGTACGAGCAGCCTTCGCGCTTTAATTGTTGCATATGGCTGGATGCTTCCCAGAGAAGCCGAGATGGTGCCTGAATGAACATGCCTGCCAGGGAAGTAAAGTGTAAAGCGCATTGAACGGTCCTGAGGACTGGATACTGCGCTGTATAAGAACTTGCCTTTACTTTACTTTTTTACTATGCTATTCCGATTGAACGTTCAAAATTGCCTGCTCTTTCGTACGAACTGATTCCGCCTACCATTACTAATCTAAAGAGCGTCGACAGGTTGCAGGAACATGCTTATTCGTTTCGTAGAACCAACGACGTATTGCATACTCAGTCTGCTGCTAATGCAACAACTTCACTCAGGTTGTGATATGCATAGTTAAATATTAACCGTGTTGTTTGTTTAATTATCGCCCAAACTAATGTTTCGTCCGATGCACTGGCGTAAGACATCCGGGCATCTGTGTACATGTGTCTGAAATTAACTAATTCATTGTAATGTATGATACTCATCTTAATACTGACAATTGTTATTATAATATGGTTGATGTCTTAAAGAGTTTTAAACTGTTACAATGAATATGCACTATTTGATCAAAGCCTTTTCACTGATATGCTCCTATCATACGATCTGCCAATTTTGAGCATCTCTGCTACGAAATGACGGCAAAAGCCTAAAGTAGAATATATATTAAGAATATGTGATCTGATTATAAATTATAGAAATAATTATCTTTGTAGAGCAATCTATTAATGGCAGAAATTGTATAGTATGCATGTGCCGCTGTCCACGAAGTGTGAAAATTTATATTACCAATAGTGCAAATGAAACACATTAACTAGACGTGTCTATTACGCATGAACCGTTATCCGCGAAATGTGAATAAAGATATTATCAGTGATACAAATGAACACTGGGTTCCGTTATTGTAATAAGTCCATATTCCAGACGCTAAACTCGCCGGACGCTGCAGTGACTGGAATTAAAATGGCCGCTACTGTTGGGATAATTCATAGCGCATTAATTCGGTTTTTAAACAACTTACAAAGTTATTTATCGCTAATACAAAAGGTTGATTAATATGAGTTTTTTTACACAAACAATAAGATAGACATATTACTTTGCCAATTGTTAAAATGCGTTCTACTAAATGGCAACACCTGTCAGTGGCCGTCGGTTGTGGCCAGACGGTGGTTGACGGTAGTGTGCTCCCTCGCGTACAAATACAATATTTATCAAAGTGTATATTCAACCTGACCCTTACCATTACGCTAAACCTAACTATTTTTGGACATTAGCTCAACCATAACAACACTCTAATGTGGTGGAATTTGAATTTGAAATCAAAACGTCAGCAGTTCACAGATCCACTCAACCAAGTGCATTATTAATTTCAGTAATCGGGTGCATTTTTGTGTTTACGTTCTATCGCTTGCCACCTCGACTTCCAAGAAAAAATGTTCAAGTACCTAGACACAGTGACTAAGCGGGTGATATGCCAGAAATCATGAGTGGCGCCACCTCACGGCGCCTATGCATATCATGCTATTCTACGACACGTAGTTAATAGTACGCACTTTTTGATAAAAGCAATGCAGTTGGATACTATATTCTATAATTACAGTAAGGAAACCATTTTGAAGATTGGAAGCACTCCAGATTGCGTTCAGAGACGGCAGCCATTTTTAAGATGGCCGCCCAAATACATGTCCTCAAATCTCAGCAACTCCATATCATAGAGTTATAGGCTTAATATATATTATATTGTTTTGAGGTCGGATATTTCAAATGTATTACGTGTGAATTTCTGCGTTTGGTTTCGTTAGCAAGATGAAGACACTTTCAGAAGACACTTATACGTTGTGTTACGATAGCACTCGTCCAAGTTTATATAATAATAATAATGACTTCTTTTGCGCCAATATCCTCGAAGATCAAGCTTAGTGGCGCGACAAAACCAAGGGATTACGCAAACTCGTAATCGAAAGTAATGCGTGATTCGTTAATTGATGGATGAAGAAGCTAGGAGGCTAAGGAGGATAGGCAGCATTAAAGGAACATGCAACCATAGTATTGAAAATGCGTTATAATCCCCCCAATTCTTTTTTTTTGGTAAGAATGTTATACATCATAAAATTAATCTTGAAACGTGTATTTTCACTGACCATGGGCGCTACCATTGTTGCCCATTTCACGGGGAACTCACGAAGATTAACGCGAGAGAATGCGTGAGTGTGACGTAGGCGGTCCACCACCTCAGCGATATAGGCGTAGCGTAATATGTAAACAGTAGCATAGCGACATGAATCGAGTTGTTTTATGAGTCTTGTGATAATGAAATGCTTGAATATCAAGCATGCGGATGTCAAAAGAAGGCAGGAGAAGAGTCCGTGAAAGGAAAGAGATTTGTCCAAATGCCAATAAATTATCTACGAAGCCTGCCGTCGAAGGGCGAGTTGGCGATCAAATGGCTCCACAATATAGGTACGAGTCATACAGTGGAAACATTCAATTTCAGCCTGAAAATGGTTTGCCAGGACCATGTCACCGTTGATATGGAACACAGGTTGCCGGGATTGGGTGAAAGACGACTGTTGAACGAAGCTACTGTCCCCACTGAATTTGTGCACAGAACGAAAAGTTCGGGGCCGAAGCGAAGGGTCGGTGTTGCACGCGAAGAAGGGTCTCGCTAAAGGGACGAACTTAATGTATGCAAATACTATATATGGGGTACTAGAATATCATTCAATGCATTTCCTTTATTATAATAAAAATCAATGATTAGTAAAATATTCATTGCGCGACGGTCGACTGGAATAATTAGTTGGATAAACGATTTGTTTACATATGAAAGTGGGCGATAATAAAAGTTATTAAGCTCCGTCGAACCAACCAAGTCCAAAATGGATCGCGCGATTTCCTTTGTTGCAGTCTCTACTTGAGCATCATTATTCTTTATCCTATTCTTTATGAATGTTTATATTATAAGGGACGGCGTTTTTTTTATAGCTGACGCTCTGTAACTAATTAAATGGATGAATATATCTCAGACTCAGTGGGTACGTGAAGAATTCGTTTTGTTTTGCCCACCCCAGGCGCTAGCGGTGGTGGATCTATGACGTCACACGACCATAGCCGAAATGTCCAAAATGTCAGCCTCCAGGGAGGTTCACTAATTATCCTTAAAAGTTAACAAATCATTTCAGAAAAAAATAACAAAATATGGGATATGATTCAATGAACATTGTTTAATGGTTTAAGCAATTTTTACTTTTTGGGTTGCATGTTCCTTTAAAGAGATAGGATTTTAGACATCGGTGAAATGAAACTATATTACCTTCTGATTTAACACTGGCAGGAACCGCATTTCACACCGTTGGTGCGGAGTAGTTATAGATGTACATATGACCCTCACTTACGTGATCAAAGGTCACAGCTGTATCGAAGGCTCTCATTGGTCCACGTGACCAGATCATGAGATCCGGAAGCCGCCATTTTGGTCATGACGTTAAGGTCAGAATTGTTGCCAAGTTTCTGATTGGTCCTTCTATGGGCGACGTGTGTTGCGATTGGTTCGTGCGTTTTACCCACAATTCCTGACGACATCCGGTTAAGCGACGGACATTTTGATCCCATACGACTATCAAGGTCAAGATCCTTCCGACTGTTGTCATTGGTCTATCTATGATCCGTCCACATCCGGTGATGTGAGCGACAAAAGGGAGTGCTGAAATTAATGGTTATCGATACCTCTTTGTGTAAATGTTATGCGTCGAGTCGTTTCATTGGTCGACTTCGATGATCCGGAAGTCGTCATTATCTTCCGGCGACGTTAATCCCTCTAGCGGTTAACAGCGACACAACATAATTATATTATTTACTGTTGCTATGTTTCACTGCAGCCAAGGAACACGCCACATTCTTGTAACTCATGTTGTATTGCTTACTCCTTTTTGCGTAGTAAAAAGAAGTCATTACATATAGAATGTGTTTACACCACGCTCTAGAGTAACTGCGCAAAACGACTAACTGCGCAGAAAGATCGTGAGTCATATGGAATGTGTTTACGGTCTTGACTAACTGCGCAAAAAGATCATGAGTCATATTGAATATGTTTACGCCACGTTCTCTAGTAACAGCGCAAAAAGATCACGAGTCATTTTACTTAACTATTTACTTAAACGTGGTGGAAACAACACTTACCAATGAGGTTCCAGACGTAACTAGCGAGACAGTGGTGTCCGACGCAATCGGTCGGGTTTTTAGCACACACACTAGTACAGGAAGGCCATAGACGTCGACAGTGGGTTATGCGATCGACAATAGGACATACTCTGGCTACAGAGGTCTAGATCCTTCCAGTTATTTTTTCATTGGTTCACGTTACCCGTCCACATCCAATAATGTGAGCGTCAAAAGAGAGTGCTAACATTAATAAAAAAAAATTGTTTAAAAATGTTATGCGTCGAGTAGTTTCATTGGTCGACTTCGATGATCCGGAAGTTGTCACAATGACATACTTATTTTGTAATGATAATTCCTCTAGCCATTACCCGCGACATAAAGGAGTAAATTCTGCGTTGATAAAAATCAGGTGTTTTGTGTTGTGACATTCTACAATCGTTTAATTTCAAGACATACGTAATCGAATGATGAACGCAACCAAAACGAAACACCGATGAAGAGTACAATTTTGATAAGAACAAAATGAATACACGAAATATAGGCGAATTATATTAATAACACGTTGCACTATGCTATTTTACAGAGATAACTACATATGTAATACAAAATAATTGCATGCGCGCACACACTAACCAATTCTACACTTAACATTGCAATATATATCAAACACACAATAAACTATTCTACACTTACAATTGTAATTTATATATCTAATATAAAATAATTACATTGCCGCACGTTGTGTCAACCACCACGCGACTTCGACGTGTGGGCTATGTCACCGACGATAGGATGTTATTCTCCTACCCATCAATAACGAAACATCGATGAAGATTATACTTTAGATACGAACAAAATGAATACACGAAATATAGGTGAAGCATACTAATAACACATTGCGCCACGAAAGAGATAACTACTAGTATATATCTAACATAAAATAATTGTATGCGCCCGCACACTAACTATTCTACACTTAAAATTGTAACACGTATATTTAATATGTTAAATTTGTAATGTATATATTCAATATGTGATAGTAATATAAGCGAATACATTGCAAAATAATTGTATGCGCGCACACTAAACTATTCTACACTTAAACTTGTAATGTTTATATTTAATACGTCATAGTAATATAAGCGAATACATTGCAAATTAATTGTATGCGCGCACACTAAACTATTCTACACTTAAAATTGTAATGGATATATTTAATACGTCATGGTCTTATAAGCGAATACATTGCAACGTGTTGACAGGGTGCATATAGCATGTGAGCGCCTGCTGCAGCGGCCGCTTTCTGCCCTATAAACAAACTGCCATGTGCGTTTAATTTATTCGTGACGTCAAAACGCAAACCCGAATAGTTGCATGGTGGATGTGGGATCAGCTTTTTTCAGCCACCGACCGCAGTTTCTCTCACATTAGCAGTGTCATAAAAGTGGTCAATTTTCTATCGTGGATTAAAGTAGACAAAGCTGCCCGCCCTGACGAAATACCAAACTGGATTCCATGTGACTGCGCCACTATACTTGCCCCGCCTGTATGTGCAATATTCAACAGCAGTGTAAGAGAATGAACTATACCACAGCTGTGGAAATGCGCCCACACTTGACTTACATACCACGTTCAACATAACCCTGTCCCTCTACATAGATATAGTTGCAGACAAATCTAATAGCGACGATTGACCACGCTCTCCGTCGGGCTAGCCGGTGACTCGTGTTCGACTTTCACAGGCCTGTACAGTTCATTGTAAAAACAATCCCTCACCCATGGATTTGGCCGGTTTATTACCGGCACATATTCCAACGGCGTGTCGTTTGGCGCCACGACGTCAGCGGCCGTTCGATTCACGTTGTCGATAGTTGACAGTACGGGCACTATTTTTAGCTGCAACATTAACGAAATCGACAGCGGTACACGGTCACCCGATCTTGTTTTTCTCGTGAACTGTCACGCGACGCAAACACGTAAATCATATCTTAATGGGACCGACGTAATTTCTCTCCAAAACCAAGGCTACATTTAGTAAACATGTTTCAACAAACTGCACAAAATACGTCAAAACAAACTGCGCAAATAATAGTAATAACAGTACATTTGTGTTTGGTTAGAAGCTCTTTACACGTTATATGCGACATCGTCACGTTGTATCTGGTGTCGCGCACAGATGCCACGGAGCGTTCCCGTTCCGCCCACAAGTAACTTCCCCACAAATAACGCGTCGCCACCTCGTTGGGTGGAGATCATAAATCGTCCGAGACCGAGCGGTGGTGACGTGGTCTCAACAAACGCCACCGCGCTGAGTTTATGGGTGGAGGAATGTGTAAATCTACCACCAGCCCTCAAGGTGAAGGTAGAAGACGACGCAGATTATTCGTATTCGTTTGTTAGCCCCACTGAGCTCAGTTTTAAATTAACTTCACTTCAATTCAATGCAATATGATTTATTCAAACAGCATTCAACATACATTACAATTTAAGACTATGTGAACATGCTGTAAACTTAATGTAAAATTGTTTAGTGTGTGCGCGCATCCAAGTTGATTTATATTAAATATATAAATTACAATTTCAGAATAGTTTAGTGTTGTTTTATAGATATATATATATATATATATATATATATATATATATATATATATATATATATATATATATATATATATATATATATTACAATTTTAAGTGTAGAATTGTTTTGAGCGTGCGGCAATGTAATTATTTTATATTAGATATATAAATTACAATTGTAAGTGTAGAATAGTTTATTGTGTGTTTGATATATATTGCAATGTTAAGTGTTGAATTGGTTAGTGTGTGCGCGCATGCAATTATTTTGTATTACATATGTAGTTATCTCTGTAAAATAGCATAGTGCAACGTGTTATTAATATAATTCGCCTATATTTCGTGTATTCATTTTGTTCTTATCAAAATTGTACTCTTCATCGGTGTTTCGTGTTGGTTGCGTTCATCATTCGATTACGTATGTCTTGAAATTAAACGATTGTAGAATGTCACAACACAAAACACGGATTTTTATCAACGCAGAATTTACTCCTTTATGTCGCGGGTAATGGCTAGAGGAATTATCATTACAAAATAAGTATGTCATTGTGACAACTTCCGGATCATCGAAGTCGACCAATGAAACTACTCGACGCATAACATTTTTAAACAATTTTTTTTTATTAATGTTAGCACTCTCTTTTGACGCTCACATTATTGGATGTGGACGGGTAACGTGAACCAATGAAAAAATAACTGGAAGGATCTAGACCTCTGTAGCCAGAGTATGTCCTATTGTCGATCGCATAACCCACTGTCGACGTCTATGGCCTTCCTGTACTAGTGTGTGTGCTAAAAACCCGACCGATTGCGTCGGACACCACTGTCTCGCTAGTTACGTCTGGAACCTCATTGGTAAGTGTTGTTTCCACCACGTTTAAGTAAATAGTTAAGTAAAATGACTCGTGATCTTTTTGCGCTGTTACTAGAGAACGTGGCGTAAACATATTCAATATGACTCATGATCTTTTTGCGCAGTTAGTCAAGACCGTAAACACATTCCATATGACTCACGATCTTTCTGCGCAGTTAGTCGTTTTGCGCAGTTACTCTAGAGCGTGGTGTAAACACATTCTATATGTAATGACTTCTTTTTACTACGCAAAAAGGAGTAAGCAATACAACATGAGTTACAAGAATGTGGCGTGTTCCTTGGCTGCAGTGAAACATAGCAACAGTAAATAATATAATTATGTTGTGTCGCTGTTAACCGCTAGAGGGATTAACGTCGCCGGAAGATAATGACGACTTCCGGATCATCGAAGTCGACCAATGAAACGACTCGACGCATAACATTTACACAAAGAGGTATCGATAACCATTAATTTCAGCACTCCCTTTTGTCGCTCACATCACCGGATGTGGACGGATCATAGATAGACCAATGACAACAGTCGGAAGGATCTTGACCTTGATAGTCGTATGGGATCAAAATGTCCGTCGCTTAACCGGATGTCGTCAGGAATTGTGGGTAAAACGCACGAACCAATCGCAACACACGTCGCCCATAGAAGGACCAATCAGAAACTTGGCAACCATTCTGACCTTAACGTCATGACCAAAATGGCGGCTTCCGGATCTCATGATCTGGTCACGTGGACCAATGAGAGCCTTCGATACAGCTGTGACCTTTGATCACGTAAGTGAGGGTCATATGTACATCTATAACTACTGTGCGGCAAGCGAGAAAGCTCGGGTCGCGGCTTTCGTTTTCACCCGAGGGATGTAAAGAGGGTTACTTCTGGTTGAGCGTAGCTGTCTGGAATTTATTGCTGGAGTTACCATTGAATTTAGATATATCACAAATATATACACGCACGCATGCACACATGCACGCCGGTGGCTATGAAGTTTGTATGGCACTCTGGAACCTAGGTCCGGCCAATTCAGTAACCTAGGGGCCTATATGTCGTGGTAATTAAAACTTGAACATTTCATTTTTTTTTCTACTTTTCTAAGCATGCATAATACTAAAATATTAATTATTATTATACACCTATACCTGTGAATTAATCAAGACAATGATGCCCTCTGACGGCTTCGAGTTACATAAGTAAAGCGTATGTTTCAGCAGTCTATCTATCTTCTTGGGGAAGTTATGCAGTGTGTGTGTGTGTGTGTGTGTGTGTGTGTGTGTGTGTGTGTGTGTGTGTACGTGCGTGCGTGCGTGCGTGCGTGCGTGCGTGCGTGCGTGCGTGCGTGCGTGCGTGCGTGTGTATGTATATATATATATATAATAATCCTATGTGAAGTGATCATTCTAGTGGCGACATCTGGTGGGTTAGGTCAGGAGTAATCACAGTAATACCCTAGCGGCGTCCGTAGTAATCAGCCTGAGTCTTTATAAATCCAATTCAAACCAGTACCCGTCCCATTCGAGTTCGTGAAGCGGTGTCGTTTCACTCAGGAGTTCAATTTACTTTATTCGTGTTTGAGAATTTAGTGTTGTTGGTGTTGGGAAATTTTGTATCCCTCCCACCTCCCTGTTCCACACTGTATATACTGCGTGCATTGTAGTTTCTTGACGCTTTTCCCTGTCTAGGTGCACGAGGATTTATCCTAAATATTTCCTCTTATGGTGTACTCAGGGTTTTTAGTGCGGTAAATTAAAGTAGTCAGTATTGCGCGTGTTGACCCCCACCAATTTGGTGTCAATTATAAATAATGTGTAATGATATTCTTGTTGTTGGTTGTACATATGTATAAGACAGGTTTGCTGAGACTCTACTGATGTAACTGTTGCTGTTTATAATGTGTACATATTAAAGTAATTCATTTTGGCCAATTTCAATCAAACTTGGTCTTGCATTGTTGCTTTGCATAGGAGTGTGTATGTGACCGCGGTTGCATACATATATATATATATATATATATATATATATATATATATATATATATATATATATATATATATATATATATATATATATGTATATATATATATACATATATATATACATATATATATACATATATATACATATATATATACATATATATGTAAATTTTTATTAATTATATATATATAAATATATATATATATATATATATATATATATATAATGTAAAATAATAACAACAATAATAGAACGTCATTTCTTTTCAAATATATTCTCCGTATACATCAGAGCAGACATTACCAGCGTTACACGCGCACGTTTCGTTCGATAAATGCAACTGAGCGAATCGATTTTATCCATTTGTTTAGAAACATCGGTAGCGCTTAGCAGTTAAAGCAGACAATAATATCTAGTCCGTCACGTGCATGCTTGAGTAGTGTGCGTTCTTACATTCAAATTGTTAAAAGAAAAACCTGTTAAAATGACTTCTATACTATTGCACTAATGCCAACTGGGAGGTCTCAGGAGAGCTAAGACATCCGAGCGAGGGGCTCTTCAACACGCAGCGCCCTTAAACGGATGGGATTAAAAAAACTTTAAAGAGATACCATACTACACGACGCGACGCCCGAGGTTGAGCGAAAACTGTGCGCATTTGGTCCCATCGGGGGGGGGGGTACCCCGGCCCCCTATTTAATACCTATGGTCTCAGACGACGTTCACGTGCAACATCAAGACAACCAGTCGGCCTACATCACCCATCAATCAGTGCCTCGGCATTTGCTACATATTTTGACCGATACAAAATATAGATTGCACGACGTAGCTGTCAACGTCTACTTTTGTGCCGTGGTTCAGCGGTGGTTGCCAACACATCAGGCATGCCCCCGATACCGCCAGTTCTAGTACACATAGCTGGTTCGCATTAACACAGAACCGTTTCGCTACCCACTGTATAGTTCGGTTTTATTTCTCAGCGACAAGTGATGACGACAGGCCACAATCACCCGACCCTAATGCCCTATGTTTTTGGATACTTCGTGAACGTATCCGACCATCTCTAAATATGTATCTGCGACTGTAGAAACTTCCCTGCCGAGCTGTCATCAACTAATGGAGTGAACAGATGTGCGTAGGCCATGTAACTTAGTGCTAAGTCATTTCAAAGTTACACACGTTGGCAGTAGTTACTGTGCATTGGTCAACAGTGTCTTGGGAGGGTCACGTTTACTGCGACGACACTTGTTTTCGCAGTCCGGACTCAAGACAGGAGCAACATTCTTTAATAAAACCACGAAGCACCCGTTTTACTTTGCGCAACTGGATATTGGCCACACAAGGAACACAGAAAGCACACACGTCATAAGTCAACGGTGTACACAGGAAACATCTTATCCGGTTAGAACACAATAACTCCACCACACCGCAATGTGTGATTGCTTTGTAGGTGGCCTTTGTAGTTAGCCGTTGTTGCCGTCTGGGGATGGACGCTGACGCGGTGACTAAATGCCAACTGTGACGTCATCCTTGCGAGGTCCGGTCCAAGGGGAACTGTCAACAGTCCATTCACGGCCAGTGTCCCCAGCATGCTTAGCTCCACAGCGTCCTCTCCCATTGACCGATGGTTGGTCTACGTCACCGTAGATTTGACCGAGGAGTAGAAGACATTTCTCCGCGAGTGTTGACGCCGAGATATGAATCGCCGGACAAAAACAACGGAAGCAATGACGACGACGAAGACGATGACGACGACGACAGCGATAACAGTAACTGCGCCGACAACGAATCGACCCGACACGACACGTTCCGTCCGACTCCCGCGATCGTCAATCACGGAAACTGCCTCATCCCGGGAAGCGTTGACACACGGCAAGGACACGCTCACGCCGGTCGACTGACGCCGGTAGATGAACGTGACGTCAGAACAGGCGTACACGAGCGTGACGTCAGCCAGCTCCTCCTCCACCCCTTCTCCCCACAGCTCGCATTCGCCCGCCACGTCCCGCCGGCCGCTGACGACGGGGTTGGCCGACACGTCGACGGTGACACCAGCCGCCATGCCGGCGACGTCAAAACCGAGAGTACTCAGTCGGTTTCCTCGCAGGTTCAGATACGTCAGGTTTCCCAGGTCGCGAAATGCGTCGCGGTCGACGGTCGTGATTCGGTTGTGTGACAGGTCCAGCCGGAGCAGGGCGTGGAGACCGAGGAACTGGCCGCCGAGAGCGTCTCCATCCTCCCCGATGGCGTTGTGGTGCAGGAACAGGTATTTCAGCTGGCGCAGCTGGCCGAGTGCGCCCGCGTGAACCTTTCGAATGCGACAGTGGCTGGCGTCCATCACCTGCAGGCGGTTGAGTCCGGTCAGCGGACCCTTCAGTTCGACCATTGCGGTGAAGGACATGTTCCAGAACACCACGTCACTGTATTCGTTGGCCTCCAGTCTGCGAAGAGTGAACGTCTTCGATTTGTAGTGAGCGTTGTCCGCGTGGAACGCGAGCATGAATAGCGGAATGTTCCCTTTGGCGCCGTGTCTGTAGCCGGCCGGATTGGCTCGGCGCGAGTAGTCGACGCCCGGAAGTGTCGGCGGGTCCCGGAAGAACGCGTCTGTGTCGACGTGGTCCGGCTCGCAGAATCGACTGCGGTAGTCGGAAGAACTCGACGTGAAATCGCCAATATCCACAACGTCAACAGTCATGTTGCTGGTGACGGTCTGCAGCACCTCTACGAAGTCATGGGGTGGTATTATCTTCCCCCATGGGTTGTAGCCCAAAGCGAAACTACGAACCATCGGAAAGTCGCTCACGGCCCGGACGTCCATACTGAAGAGGCCGTTTGCGCGAAAACTGAACCGGCGAACGCTTCTGAATGTTGCGCTGTCGAACATGATCCGGCCCACCTGCTCCATGTCCACGTTAACGTTGTCCAGTACGAGTGTGTCCAGTCGGGTCGTCGTGGCCGCCCCGACGGCAGCCACGGCGTTTTTCCATCCGACGCGGTCGTTACACGCGAGGTTCAGCGTGTCCAGACTGGACAGCGGGGTCAGCGCGCGCCGGTCAATTCCGCTGACGTCACACGCCCGCACGGACAACGACCTCAGGCTCGTGTTCTTCAGGCTCGTGAAGGTACCGCGCGACAGCTCGCCCAGGTGACAGTGTTTGCCGGACAGTTCCAGTGACCGCAGTGACACCATTTTTGCGAAGCCCGGCCCGAGCGGAACGTCCGTTAGTCCGTTCATGGCCAGAGTCTCCAGCGCGCTCAGCGGCGCCAGCGCCTTGTCCGGGTAGTCGACGTGACCGCTCGGACACAGGTTCGAGTGCATGACGAGGGTCCGCAGTGACGTCACGCCGCTGAAGACATCCACCGGAAACGCATCGTCTCCGAAGCAAAGTCGGTTGTATGCAATATTGAGATATCTGAGGGCCGATAGACCCCGGAAACATCCCGGCTTCAAGTTGGTAAGTCGGTTCCCAGACAAGTCGAGGTTAGCGATTCTTGGCAGATGTGATAGCGCGCCTTTTTCCAGCACAACAAGACTGGTGTTAGTTATCTTGAGTTTGACCAGACGAGGCGACAACGACAAAGGAACGGAAGTTACACTGTCGCCGCTGCATGTCGCTTCGGGCGCGTTGTCGCCGTGCGACGTGGTGCAAGCGGAGAGAGTCCGGCGAATGACATCACTTCCGGTATGTCCCACCGTTACGAGACACAACAAGACAGCGATGTGGATCGCGCCTACATGCGCACACCTCCTAGTCTCCATAACGCCGATCTGAAACCAATTAATTATTTATATTAATTATTATATAGTAGTAGACGTATGACAGTGATTAAATGCGTGTGTGTCGTATTTCATGAATGTGTATGTCCGCCCGCCCGCCCGCCCGCCCGCCCGCCCGCCCGCCCGCCCGCCCGTCCGTCCGTCCGTCAGTCAGTCCGTCACTCAGTCACTCAGTCACTCAGTCACTCAGTCACTCAGTCACTCAGTCACTCAGTCACTCAGTCACTCAGTCACTCAGTCAGTCAGTGCGTGCGTGCGTGTGTGCGTGCAAACTGTTTGAGAGCGTACGTGCATGCGTGCTTGTTTGCTGTGCGACTGGTTGAACTCTCGCGTTGCCCATAACCGAGCTTGACATTGTGCTAACACTACTATTAATTATTGTTATTATTATTATTAAGTGTATTATTATTGTTGTTGTTTTTATTATTACATATACAAAAAGGTAGCATGTCGTAACACCGATGCAAGACCTCTAGACGTCACTTGTCTTCTCCTGCATTAGTCAAACGTTTGTCCGATAATATCATCTTCTTAGGCGGAAATAGAATGTGAGCATTTCCCGGAACAACAACTCTGCATATACCTTTCCGCTGCGTCGACGTCTCGTGCAAGAAAGTGTGTCAAACGACCGCGCGACTAATAGGGCGTGTAAGTCTCGCGCGCGAAAACGAGGCTGGGGGCAGTTGGGGGGCAGAAAGTCCATATTCTCCATGTTAACGTATAGGACTTCGCTTTGTTTTTGGTTGTAATAATCGAACTGTTCCAGGTCTAATTATTTCAGTTAGACTGTCCGAAGGATTATTACAAGCAGAAGCAGTTGAACACTTTGCCGGTGACAATGCTCACAGAAATCATGAATTTTAATAGATTTTTATGATGGTTGCCATGGCAACGCCGGCTTGTACTTGTGTTTGGCGATCTTGACTAATACTGAAAAGTGCCATTTTCGCGCGCAGTACAACCTGTTTGAGGCAAACGCATACATGTGTTATGATTATGTGCATTTAGACAACTTCTCAGATATAAGTGCTTATCGAAACCACAACGTACAGCTATGTAAAATGCAAAACCCGTAAAAAAAACATACGGCTTAAAATGTTTGGGAGTGTCTATTATCTGCACTACATAAATCGCTATGTCTATGATAGTGTGGTAAACTCAATACTATATCGGACATTTAAGATAAGAAAGGTATAACACAAGATGGTTATGTCCTGATTTTCCTAATATTCATCAGTCGGAAGTTACAACTGTCATCCATCGAATATTATTTTAATGACCAGTCCCCAAATCAGCTCCAATCGCGCGGAGTCTCGCCATGTATCGTGACTCACTTACGGGCCCTATTTGTATCCGTATTAGCACACAGCCACGTGTGCACCCACGCACATGAACGCAGGCACGCGCGCACACAACCATGCACACACACGCACGCACGCACTCACACACACACACACACACGCACGCACGCACGCACGCACTCACACATGCACGCACGCACGCACACACACACACACACACACGCACACACACACACACACACTCACATTGAGAGGGCAGTGTCACGTGGTCGGCTCACAGTTAGCCCTGCTAATACTATGTACAGACTCTATGCCTACGGTGAAACTGTTGAACTGCATTATTAATCCGGAGGTTTCGGTCAACTAATCATGCAGCTAGGGTGCTCAGTTGTCGTTCTCGTTGGTCGCCTACTTTTAATT
>OZ024854.1:14023680-14193680 GCA_964017155.1 Oasisia sp. SBJ-2009
GTTAGTGAACTTGGTTGTCATGTCGATGTTAATTTCATCTTAAGTGAGTCGGGTTTGAATATATATATATATATATATATATATATATATATATATATATATATATATATATATATATATATATATATATATATACATATATATACACCGAGTTTGCTTGGTTGTCGGGTGGCCTCCTCTAATGCAAAATCCTGGCTACGCCATTGGAAACCATGTATTTACCGATCTACCGCATATAATGCAACAGGACGGCCGGTGTGTGAGAACTCACAGTTAGCCCTGCTAATACTATGTACAGACTCTATGCCTACGGTGAAACTGTTGAACTGCATTAGTAATCCGGAGGTTTCGGTCAACTAATCATGCAGCTAGGGTGCTCAGTTGTCGTTCTCGTTGGCTCCAAATTGAGACGGTCGCCTCCTACTTTTAATTCACACTCGCAGACAGACACGTGCACACTTATACACACACTAACACACACACACGCACACACGCACGCACACACGCACACACACACACACACACACACACACGTCACATTGAGAGGCCAGTGTCACGTGGTCGGTATGGTCGCTGCGTACGAACCCATCCTGTAAACTCGCGCGTCGTCCTTTAAGGTCTACACTTGTAAGGACACGCGCAAATAAATACACAAGCACACAACACCTGCTTGACAGAGCGGGACCAAGTCTGGCTAAACGTTTGTTTTTGTCAACAAACGTTAACGCTGGCAGTCGGTTGTTGAAGTATACACCTCTGTAATGATGTGACACTTCACACCTGGAGAAGCAGCCTTACCTGTCGAAGGGCGTTAGCAGCCTTACCTGTCGAATGGCGTTAGCCGTCAGTGGTGACTGAGAAACATTGGTCGACAGTTCGTTATAACACAGAATCGTCTAACAGGAATGAGGAAAATAATCGGCCTCTGCTCGACGATGTCGACCTCTCTGATAATACAGGGCACGCGTTGTGCACCTACCAAGTGAACCATGACGGTCCACAAAGCCGGTTCCGTTGAAGCTTCACAACTGTTCTCTGTCATTTTTATGTCGTCAACGGAAACCCCCAGTGGCGTAGCTAGAGGGGGACAAGGGGCGCCATGACCCCCAATCCCGAAAAAAAATGGATTGTGGGGAACGGTGGAACTGGCAGCCTAATTCAATAACTGGCTGCCTGATTCATAGTCACAAAGTGCAGTGGGTTTCAGGATGCATGTGTAAAATGTTCCTTACCAGTCCTACCCTTTCGCAAAAAAGTTTCATTATTCAAATAGGATTAAGTTAGGAGCTCTCCACTTCTGTCACTGGTTACAGCATGAGATTTTACAAACCAGGACCGTCTTCTGTTGTTTCTCCGTTAGTGTTATCGTCTATAGTGCATTCATGTATGCCAAGGTAACTCACGAACTAAGCAAATTTATTTTACGTTTACGTTATATGCGCATCATCTCCCATCACCCCTTTAACTTTCCTCCATGCGTTTGCCCCGACTGTAATCCTCATTGTAACCAAGAGAATTAATCTAGTGGATTTTGCACTGGGGAAATGCCACATCCTATCGTGAATTTATAAATTGTAATACGCAACGTTACATTTTGGAACTTCAGTAAGGGAGGACCGGGCTATGGCAGCTAGTGAGGAAGTATGGATGCCCAGAGAAGTTCACAACTATAATCGAGGCTCTAGAATTATGGCGAATGTTACTGTTGGAGTGGAATTCTCGGAATCGTTCAGTGTTACAAATGGGGTCAAGCAAGGTTGTGTACTGGTCCCCACGCTCTTCTCCATATTCCTATCAGCAATGCTCGACGAGGTTTTCCGAGACCTGGATGATGGCATCTACATACAGTCCAGACAGAGCGCTGACCTATTCAACGTCGCACACTTCAGAGCGAAGACCAAGACTACCCGGATACTGATGAGAGAGCTGCTATCCGCAGATGACAGTGCACTGGTTGCACACTCTGCTGAATGCCGATGCCGAAAATAGTGGATACTTTCTCCGATGCGTCAAAGAAGTTCGGCCTGAAGATTAACATCAAGAAGACCGAGGTGATCTACTAACCCAACTCTACTAGAACCCGAGATGAGGATATATCAGGATTGATGGAAACAAACTGAACTCTATAGTGGAATTCACCTACTTCGGAAGCATTATATCAAGTAATGGATGCATTGACGATGAAATACAGAGGAGGATGGCCAAGGCTAGTGCATCTTTCGGCCGACTACACCAATGACTCTGGAACAACCACCATGTGTCCATGTGGGTTAAAGTCAAGTGGTGGAAGCAGCATGATGATGATGATATGTTGTGAAGTTACTGGTTGAACGTCAACGCCCTTGGAAAGATAGGGATGTTTAATTATTGTTTCATCACAATCAGTGACTATATATTGGTATTTGTCGTGGTTTTTGTCAGGTGTGGGAGAGTAGCGTGAGGAATGTGGTGGCCAGCTTTAGCTACGTAGGGGCTTTGGTTCGTGTCTCTTTAATAATGCGTCATTTCTCTCTTACTTTCTAACTTTGACGCCTTCTGTGAATGGTTTGCTGAACTGTCAGCTACATTGGTTAGTGAACTTGGTTGTCATGTCGATGTTAATTTCATCTTAAGTGAGTCGGGTTTGAATTACATATATATATATATATATATATATATATATATATATATATATATATATATATATATATATATATATATATATATATATATATATATATATATATATATATATATATATATATATATATATATATATATACATACATATACACCGAGTTTGCTTCGTTGTCGGGTGGCCTCCTCTAATGCAAAATCCTGGCTACGCCATTGGAAACCATGTATTTACCGATCTACCGCATATAATGCAACTGGACGGCCGGTGTGTGAAAACTCACAGTTAGCCCTGCTAATACTATGTACAGACTCTATGCCTACGGTGAAACTGTTGAACTGCATTATTAATCCGGAGGTTTCGGTCAACTAATCATGCAGCTAGGGTGCTCAGTTGTCGTTCTCGTTGGCTCCAAATTGAGACGGTCGCCTCCTACTTTTAATTCACACTCGCAGACAGACACGTGCACACATACACACACGCACACACACGCACACACACGCACGCACGCACGCACACACACACACACACACACACACACACGTCACATTGAGAGGCCAGTGTCACGTGGTCGGTCATGTCGGTATTAATTTCATCTTAAGTGAGTCGGGTTTTAATTATATATATATATATATATATATATATATATATATATATATATATATATATATATATATATATATATATATATATATATATATATATATATATACACACCGAGTTTGCTTGGTTCTCGGGTGGCCTCCTCTAATGCAAAATCCTGGCTACGCCATTGGAAACCATGTATTTACCGATCTACCGCATATAATGCAACTGGACGGCCGGTGTGTGAGAACTCACAGTTAGCCCTGCTAATACTATGTACAAGCCATGCTAATACTATGTACAGACTCTACGCCTACGGTGAAACTGTTTGACTGCATTAGTAATCCGGAGGTTTCGGTCAACTAATCATGCAGCTAGGGTGCTCAGTTGTCGTTCTCGTTGTCTCCAAATTGAGACGGTGGCCTACTTTTAATCCACACTCGCAGACAGACACGTGCACACATATACATAGTTACATACACTAACACACACAAGCACACGCACACGCACATGCACGCACGTGCTTGACAGAGCGTGACTAAGCCTGGCTACACATTTGTTTTATCAACAGAACGTTAACATGCCAGTCGGTCGAATTATATTCCACATCACTTCTGCAATGCTGATCGAGCGACATGTCACACAGTTAGTTTGTTAAGCTGCATTAATTACCTGTCGAAGAGCACTAGACGTCAGCGATGACTGAGAAACACTGGTCGACAGCTCGTTATAACACAGGAATGAGGAATGATATGATGTCGACCTCTCTGACAAAATACGACACACACTGTGCACAAGTCTAATTAATCGTGCGGTCCACAAAGCCGGTTCTGCTAATTATAAAGCATCGAAACTGGTTTTGTCGTTACATTACTCACGGCAGTGGAAACCCTGTATTTACCGAACTACCGTAAATAACATGTAACTGGACGGCCGGTGTGTGAGAAATCGATAAACATCACAGTTAGACCTACGGTTTCTTTATACCTGGTAATTAAATATGCTGTGTGCGGACTCTATATAATTATACTGGGAAATATATACCGCAAACGACAGCTAGTCGTCATATCTGGTTGCAATCTAGATGTAATCGTTTCAAGCACTCGAACAGGTTTTTACGTCCCAAATTGAGATATCGGACCGACATTAAGTGGTAGACATTTTATTCACAATAATACGTCATAAAACAGGACCACAAGTCAAGAAAGAAATTGTATATGTATATGCAATAATTACATCTCCATAGTGGACCTCTAAAATATAAATAGCACATAAAATAAATAATAAATAGAAGCAAATCACAAGTACATATAAAAGATGGCTACAATAGATAAATAAAATAAAGGTAATCTTATACTTAACTGGCCTAAATTATTACGGCCTTTTAAAACCGTTTTTTGTTCACCTTATGTCGATGTGTATGTATTCGCAACTATTTTAATTTGTGTTTTACAACAATTTAAACACGCCGAGTCGAAGAAACAACGCGATGTCACACTCACAGCCGCAAATATGGCGCGAGCTGTAGGAGCCTCCTAACACCAGAACTGCGGAGGCGATTTTCTTTCGAATTAATACAAATTTGAAAAATAAAAGCACTAAATTGCAAATTCACTTTCCTCTTTCACGCAATAAAATAATGATAGTCAGAGTACATACCAGAACGAACTATGCAGACCGAATAGCCCTATTGACTAATAACAACATGGCGGCGTCCAGTGATGTTCCGCATGTGCAAGCCAAATTTTTTACTAAACAACCGAAGTAAGTTACTGTTTACGTTTAAATGGTATATTTCCGTTTGTAGTTAGTTAATGTGACACATACGGCCATGGTTTCCTCGTCGACACAAAGCCAGTTAGTCGATTTGTAGTAACACCTGCTAAGCCTGCTGACCTGTCGTTGACGTTGTCGCTCGCGGCCTGTGTATCAATGACACTGGTAGTTTGCGAGAGGCCAGCCACTGACTCTGAGCCAGCTAGCAGCGCTGGCCGCCTCGTCATTTCGCCGGCTGCTTTGCTCATCGCTGAGTCTTGTCACTCTTACTCAGGGCTTTATGCAGGATAAAAGTATTGCCAGTCACACGTTTTGGTGGACACATGGATGTTAACTGTTAAACTTAAAGCTAGTTTACAAACTTTCAAATGTGCCTGATGACCTGAAATTAGCAATAAACACACATATGACACCATTTACACCCACTTTCAAGGCATAAGTAACAGTATCTATGGTTTTGGAAGGCCTTTTTTGTTTCCTCCATTTTTTACCCGTCCACCCATATATTTCTACCCGTCCATATTCGTTTTACCAGTCCAAATGACGGGTTGACGGGTCTCTACATAAACCTATGCTCTTACTCTTAGTCCTATGGCCATTCGCGTCTGAACAGACGTTCAATACGTGTTCACAATACGATAAAATGATCAGCGGATATATATCGCTAAACATCTACAACATATCCAGGCCATGTCATCAGACTTATACAAGACATGTCAACACTGTCACAGACTAGAAATAATTCAAATAAATATATTATATTTTGTATGCCAACATGTATTAACAAAAAATCAGGTGAGTTTATCAATGGATATATTCTAACCATTGAAGTGCTTCAGCCCTGATCTGCTCTGACTGAGCATGACAATAAATATATGCATTTTATGAACAGGGATGTTATCTTTTCGGAAATTATGATAATCAGGGAGTAAAATTAGCTGTTCTGTATTATATTGACATCTGCTCTTCCGACAGTTTCATGCTGTAACTTTTATCATCGCTGGTGTCCACGTATCAATCAGAAATATTCCCGCTGTCACAGTCAGTTCCATTTTGCTAAGTTTGCCGACAGAGTCATAGTTTTGAATGTCATCATCCGATATAGTTTCTTCTCCAAAACTATCAAATAAATCATCCAAAACATACGGTTGAAATGCGACCTTCTGCCATTGTAGCCACCGCATGTTTGAATAATCCATGTTCAAATACAGAGAAAATCTGCGTGAGATATTAGCGAGAGTTAATAAACTACAATGATGATTAAACACATAATTTATTCAGCTTGACCACCGCACTCAACACGTAATGGATAGTTATGAGTTCATACACTTTGAATGGCAAACTCTGCCAAACACCTGAGTAGCGGCCTGCCATACAGAAGGGTCATGAGATAGATGGTCATGCCATACGGACATGGTTAACAAAGTCTATCCTGAAGACTGCTCTGTAACATGTCTTCTCTGTTCAGATACTCTGTGGCAGACACGCCATTCTCTGTTCCTTCAAATGTCACTACAGACGAGCTGTGTGACTTGATCAATGGACTTCTGAAAGCAGGTAAGGTTGAATGCAGACAATTCCTATCAGACAATGTTCCCGACACTAAAATGAGTGAATCTCTGAATGAGAATGTTTTTCCTCTTATACCTTTATTTATTTATCAACTTGCTGTACTTGCAGACCCCATTATTATTTTATATAAATAATAGTTTGGCTAATGGTTTTGCCAGTTTTAATGCTTATGTTAGAAGTCACATGGGTGTGAGTCATTCACAGTATCGTGTGTTCTGCAGTTCTGAACTATGCTGATCAAAAGAACCGATATACATATGGAGAGCATAAGATATCCTGACTATGTGGCTCTCTGGTAATCGCATTTGCCTGTCAGTATGGTTCATTCTGTTTTCCTGCAGATGGCGCTGATGGAGATGGTCGAGTTGCATTTGACTTCCTCATTGGAGGGACGTTCCTACACAGTCGTCTTGAGGAACACATGAGACAGAATGACATCTCAACAGTGAGTGGCATTCAACACCATCTCAGACTTACGGGGAGTGGTGGTCACGCGGTAGAGCGCCGGACTGTCAATCAAGGGGACGGTGGTTCAATCCCACCTACTGCCGTTTCGAAACTTAGGCAGTTTCGTTCACCTCACATTTGCCTGTGTCTTTTGGAAGAGACACTAAAAGCCGGTGGTCTCTTCTATCTGGTGTCTATGCCAGGGGAAGTAAAAGATCCCACACAGGGGGTAAATGTGTAATCTGTAGTGGACTCACAAATTCTCGTTGGACTTTAAATGCTCTGCAAAGGGCCCCGTCCAGTATCTGGAGAAAAGAGAAAAAAAGACTCGTTAAACCTCTTATTTTATGAGCATCAAGCAATCCGTGTATTATACTGCTCAGTTGACCCATTGTCCATTCAGTAGGTGACACCACAAACAAAACATTAGTTGAAATAAACATCTTTGTACTGTAAGTTCAAAGTTGTGACCTGTTTCTGACATCATGAATAAAGTAATTAAAATAAAAGCAACGACATGCTGGTTCATCCATATTCAGCATGAAAGCATCAACAATTCTCAAAAGTTTTATGTTACGTCTATTTATGTTATCACTAATATCATGTAATGCAAGTGTAACTGTTTAAAGACTTGGGTTGCCAAGCATGGTCCGTGGCTGGACTTTAAAGTTGCAGCCAGTAAATTAAATAACTGTTGATATACATGTCGGAGTTGTGTTGTAGGAAACTGTCGTAGAGATAGAGTATGTGGAGCGGTCTCCCACGCCGGAGCCAGAAGACTCCCTCCTCCACGACGACTGGGTGTCAGCCGTCAGGGCACAGGGAACTTGGTAAATATATGGTTTATCATATCCCTACTGGTTGTACACAAGGCACATCTCCGCCAGTTCGGTGATCGAGTGTTCTGCATCGCTGCTCCTCACTAATGGAACGATCTACCACGCAATATGCGAACATGTGATTCGTTATACCAGTTCAAAAGACTCCTTAAAACCTACTTATTCAAAAGAGCTTTTTACTCATGAACATTGACGGACGTTTTAAGTTTTTAGGATTTACTTATTTATTATTCTGAGCTGCTTTTATTTTTTATTATAAGTATGTGTATTTTTATGATAGTTTATTTCGACATTTGATGCCATGTTTTTATGATTTTTAACTTTTAGTTTCTTTCTATGATTTGTTGTAACAGCGCTTTCGAACAAGGTAATTTGGATTTATGACGCTATGTAAATGCTTTTATTATTATTATTATCTATCACTCGGGAATATGTGTTTGATTACTTTAATAAGCACCAAACAATGTTCACAATTTGGAAGTTTCAACAATGCAACATGGCCAGTACACAGAACAAAACACCCAATTCCAAAACAAACATTGGCAAATGACAATAGTTCGGACGAGCTGCATTAAGCACAATGCCCCTTGATGTTCACCATTCCCACAGTCTACACAGCAGACTTCCTGTTTCAAACCAATACACTGGATAATTCTGGGTAGAATGGCAGACACCTTCCCTTTGATGGTACGAAACTCCCGAACCTGTGGAAGGAGGCTTGACAGGGAAGACAGCGGAGGGAAGGGGAGG
Organism: Oasisia sp. SBJ-2009; assembly: GCA_964017155.1. Lineage (NCBI taxonomy): Eukaryota > Metazoa > Annelida > Polychaeta > Sabellida > Siboglinidae > Oasisia > Oasisia sp. SBJ-2009. Next base: position 14,032,264 of record OZ024854.1, read on the forward strand.
AGAGGAAGTCCACAACTGAGATGGGAGGACTGGAGAGATCCTGCGGGGTTGGGAAGGGAAGGGACAGGACGGGAGAACAAGTACAGGAGATAGTGAGATAGTCGCAGTTGGTGTGGGGGCACTTTTCAGTTATGGCTTCGTGCCTGTGAAACATCTACCGATGAGTCTGCGCCAAATAGACTCACTTGAACTTTTTAAGTCAAACTTAAAAACACATCTTTTTAAGGCCGCATTTGTAAATTACTTGTAGGGTATTTTATAATGAATTTATTTTAATTGTAATTATAGTTTTTTACTTACTTTATTGTTAAGTTATTAATAAATTTTATTATTTATTATTTTATTTTATCTATTTATTGCTGATAAGTTTAGCTTATGAACTAGGATTTTTAGAAGCTTTATTTAATTATCTATTTATTATTATTTAACATTTCGCCTTTATATGCAAGTTTAAACTGATTATGAATATTTAAAATATGAGTGAGTTACAATGTATTTTGTGCGCATCTGAGCGGAATTTTTCCGCGGATATATGGCGGTTTACAAATAAAAATTATTATTATAATATTATATTATAAATAGAAAAAGTCCACACAATCGGCCTGATTTAAGTGAGGTTAACTTCTGCGTGAACTAGAAAGAGAAGGACAGCGACAGTTCTCTCCTGGCTCACGATACTATTGGCCAGTTATGAACTTATACTCGTGTGCCCTCATCATATTCTTGGGTTTGCAGCATCCTCACCGGTTGCTATGACAACACACTGAAGCTGTGGAGCACGTCAGGAGAGCTGTTATTGACCATGCCCGGTCATCTTGGTCCAGTCAAGTGTGTCACTTGGGTGGACAGTGGTCAGTCAGTTTTACTGTTGTCATGGAGCTACCTTGATATGTTATTTCACTATCATTTAAACAGTCCACATGTTCAGAATGGTGACAGATGCAAATTCACTAAATGCATTACAGTAGATTGTAAAATGTTTTAATATTTCTTTTTTTGGGGTGGATCATGTTATGATAATATATATGAAAGTTGTACATATTTTTGTATACATTAAAACATAAGATATGATATCAGCGAGGGTTCTTGAGCTATAAATATCTAGCCTTGTCCAAATGTTTTAGAAGTGTTGTAGTGTTGTTATAAGCAACATATCAAAACGAGAATTGTAATAGTCTATAGACAACACTTTTTACAAAAGAAACATACATTACAAACAGTTAAACATACATGAATACAGTGCAGGTTACAAACATACATGAATACAGTACACTGTGCTGAATAATCAGCTTAATGTGGATGTAAGAAATTTATGTATTTACTGCCTGAAAGTCGGTGAAAGATGTGCATCTCATGCACAAAAACAACTGTTCAGGGGGCTTTATAGTAATGTCTGATGGCAGCATCTTGGGGATGGTCACATTACACATGTAAAGTCTGCCTGCGTCTGTCTCCAGGCGAGGCGTTGCCCGTGCGGACCTTCCTCAGTGGTTCTCATGACGAGACGGTCCTGCTCTGGCAGTGGAACCAGGACTCCAACGCCGTCGAGTGCGTGCATGCATGTCGCGGCCACGCAGGCAGTGTCGACTGTCTCGCGGTCAACCCTGAACACACACGGGTAAGGTGAAGGTCATACCCTGACCTCACAGGAGTATGGTCAGACTTATTCATTGATTTCATTCCGATTTTTATACAAGAATTTAAGCTCTTTGGTCACATGCTGCAGGTGAAATTCTAGCTTGGCCAAAAAACTTAAAAGCTGATCAGTTAGTGTGTCTACTGACAACTAAGTTCACTTTTATTTATAACAACTACACATCACTAAACATTGCATAGATCAACCATACCAGTATCATGTATCCAACTGCATTGCCAAATCTTCAAATATTGGTATCACCTGATCTATTATTTTGGTTAAAAGTTGCATTAACTGCACAAATAAAAACACTCAACACTCACCACTCACAAGACACACCACTCACCACTCACAAGACACACCACTCACAAGACACACCACTCACCACTCACAAGACACACAACTCACCACTCACAAGACACACCACTCACAAGACACACCACACACCACTCACAAGACACACCACTCACCACTCACAAGACACACCACACACCACTCACAAGACACACCACACACCACTCACAAGACACACCACTCACCACTCACAAGACACACCACTCACCACTCACAAGACACACCACTCACAAGACACACCACTCACAAGACACACCACTCACCACTCTCCCCTCACCACACACCACTCACAAGACACACCACTCACAAGACACACCACTCACAAGACACACCACTCACCACTCACAAGACACACCACTCACCACTGTGACGTTTTCCTTTCAGTTCTGCAGTGGTTCATGGGACACAATGTTGAAGATATGGTCGGCAGGTAATACTAGCTCCACTTCAATCACAGTGTAACACCAGGATAATGTAAAAGGACTTGGACATTGTAAATATGGCTCTGTCTAGTCTTTTTGTCATGTTTGTGCTGGTTTTCAGGGACATTTTCATTTATTTGTTGTAATAGCAAGTAGTGAGTCTCGACTGCCACTATGTCGTGTTTATGTCGTTTTGCCATCTTGATTCCCTAGAGACTAGAATGACCTGTGTATGATTTGCATACAGGGGTAACAGCCACAACAGAAGACTGAACATTGCAACTATTATAGGTATCCACCCAACAAAAGCTATTGCAGATAGTTGGCAACACAACATTCATAGTGACAGCCTGAACAGTTGAAGGATTTCTGGGGGGAATGGTAACACAAAAAGTGATATAAAATGGTTTGTTAAAGCAGACATGTTAAGTCTCCCGCTTTTGAGCTACGTCTCCTGTTGGTAGCCATAAATCTCCCAGTTTTTAACGAAACCCCAAACAAAAAATTATCTAACTTTATCAAGCTTGGTGTGGAATAATTGTTTTATTTTTGCCTGAATAATGTATCGCGTGTTTTTCTGGGTCAACATAAACTGTCCAAACTGTGTCTGCTGTAGCTCGTGTGTTCTTGTTTGCCACATAATCACGACCGGTATGACGAATAGTGCAGCTAAGGTCATCGGGTCAAAACAAACATGTCTGGACTCGCAGCCCTACTCAATATGTGATTGGCTGCTTTTACCCACGTGCATCTGCCATATTTTATAAGAGGGTCAGAACCGATGTTTATTGCGCGGAAACAATCATTATAATGGCGAAGCGTTAATGTGAGTCACCAGGCAGTGGTTCAGCAAAAAAGAAGAAATATTCAACAAAGTACAAGACAGAGTGGGAGACAGATTTTCAATTTGCGTGTCGCAGCAACAAGGGGCCAACGTTCGCGAATTGTCGGGTGTGCAATTCGCATATTAATGTGTCGTATGTGGGAAAACACGAACTTGTGCACCACACAAGTACGGCCGGCCATGTTGCACTGGTGAAAGCAACGAAATTTCAGCCACAGATGCGGTCATTTTATGGGAGTTCGAAGATGGCGGAGCTATCGACAAAAGTGTTGCGCAATTTGTCGCAGAACACAACCTGTCCTTTGCCGTCGCCGACCATTCACGAACCTGACGAAGCAGTTGTTCCCCGACAGCGTGAAAGTGCAGCCAAACGTGCTTGACATCGGATGCATATGTCATTTGGTGAATCTGTGCTGCGTGCAGGGTGTGAAGCAGCTGCCCTTGCCTGTGGAGGAACTCCTCATTGATGTGTTCTTCCACTTCAACAACAGCGCTGAAGCTGTTGAAGCATGCCAGTACTCAGTGGCTGGGTGGCATGGCAAAGTTTGTCACCATGATGCCACCAACTTGACAACAGCATCCTGGCAGTTGGCATGGAACTGCGCTCCATGCTGGCAACAAACGAAGAGGATGATTTGGAGGAGGCCATGCATCTTTGACAGTGTGTGCAAGTTCTACGTTGCGGACTTGCGGTTGTCAACAAGGTGATCAAGATCTTCCCATTCCATGATGACGTGTTGGGGACCTCGCTGCACTCAATCCTGACCCTGCGCTTCGGGAGTCCTGGAGCTCATCATCTGTTCGTGAATTGGCTATTCACTTTGGCCTCGTGGCAGATGAAGATCATGACGCACTCGTCGCTGACTTTCAGGACTACCAGCTGTCTCCTGACAATGAACTGCCGCTCCACTCGGCTGACAGTCGTGTCGACACGTTCTGGGCAGAGATGGCAAAGAAGAGAAGAAGACATTTGCAGGTGGAATGCACTTTCCACATTTAGCACATCTCATGACAACACTGTCAGTGATCGTCCACAGCAATGCTGATAGCGAACACGTCTTCTCCATTTGCCACAAGATTTACACCGATGCTCGATCACGACTTGGAAACGACACTCTGCGTGCTCTCCTTTCATGCAAAGTTACTATGGATGAGGCGTGCTATGCGTTTCAGCCAGACAGCAATCTGCTGAAATCGGCAAAGTCTGCAACATGGAACTATGTGAAAGACCGCCAGTGATAGTGATGTGTAGACCTCTGTCCTCTGCTTGTATGACTTTGTGACTTTTTGCTAGATCTGTGTTATAATAGTATCTGAAATGAGGTATATGTCTGTCTTTACAAGTGTTTAACATGTGTTTTTTTTTTGCTAGATCTTCATTGACACATACTTTATTATCATATGTTTTATGTTATCTTTAAAATCAGTTGTGATAAGAGGGTATGCAAATCTGGCTAAACCTTAATTCCATTATGACGCAAATGTAGCAGAACCTTACCTTAAATCACATTTTGAATTTTGAAATATTCACATGTATAAACTGATTCTAGTTATAATTGCTATTGGTGTAACCTTACGTCTGAACTGTTATTTTGTGTTAACCTATTTCTCAACATTACTGTTGTGACATTTCTCAAATCAGGTTTAATATAGAAACGTAATCCTTATTCAACACGTTAAATTATTATTACATTGTCTATACAAGTATTGCTGGGTTGACAGTGGCCAGTTTCTTCTTTTTAAGTAGTCATCCTGTTGTATTATCCTCATGTTAATTTACTGGCTACAGCCTTAATTGGCTCCGCTCACAGCCAGGAATCGTGTACTACCAAGTATATCATTCATTGTCATATTTGCTGATTATGTTTATTTGTATGATGTATGCGAATCCAAAAATGAACTATCTATCTTTTGACATGTTTTAATCAGCTGTTTAATTTGTTAACAGTAATAAATTCCGATGAAGATGGTCAGCTGGAGGACCACTCTGAGAAGCCAGCCAAGAGGAAGAGGACGGACGGCGGGGCGAAGATACCAACACGGGCAAGTGACAACTACTGGGAGGGGCGGAGTTACAGTTGTAACACGTGACAACTATAGACTGGGGGATAGTTAGTTGTAACACGTGACAACTACATACTAGGGGGCATAGTTACAGTTGTAACACGTGACAAGTATAGACTGGGGGATAGTTAGTTGTAACACGTGACAACTACATACTAGGGGGCATAGTTACAGTTGTAACACGTGACAACTATAGACTGGGGGATAGTTAGTTGTAACACGTGACAAGTATAGACTGGGGGATAGTTAGTTGTAACACGTGACAACTACATACTAGGGGGCATAGTTACAGTTGTAACACGTGACAACTATAGACTGGGGGATAGTTAGTTGTAACACGTGACAACTACATACTAGGGGGCATAGTTACAGTTGTAACACGTGACAAGTATAGACTGGGGGCATAGTTACAGTTGTAACATGTGACAACTACAGATTGGGGGACATTATTACAGTTACATGAAACTACAGACTGATGATCCAGTGTTGCCCAGAGAAAACAGACACTTGTATATCTTTTCTAATTTATGCTTCACTATAAAACAAATGGTATGACTGAATATTAACTGCTATTTTAAAGTATGTATAACATACATACTTTAAAATAGAAGTTAATTTTCAGTCACATACCCCCCCCCCCCCCCCCCCCCCCTCCCCTATACCTCCTGGGCAACAGTCACTTAACCCTCTCTATGCCTCTTGGGTGACAGTTTGGAAACTGACATGTAACAATAAATATGTCAAACGCGAAAGAGGCTGGTACTCAAAACTGCTGGTTTGAAAATGTAACCCCCAAAATCCTCATCCCATTTGGAATTTTGAAAAGATTTCTTGATACAATCTATTTCTTGATACATTAGACCTGCCAGATCACATACAAAAATAGTAAGTGGAAGTAAGTAAGTGACATTAAAACTGAGACCCTAGCAAGATCCCCACTTTAGGTTAAAGTTCAGAGATAAAAATATGACCTATCCCAATGGGACCCCTAGAATACACACACCGCGCCACACATGCAAAACTAATGAAAACGTGGGTGCACAGACAAACAACAGTCATACAACAGTGTTTTATAATAATAATAAGAACACTTATATAGCGCCATAAATCTACAGGAGGCGCAGTTTATAACATATCTTTTAAAAAATCTTAACATTATAATTTTAAATAATGCACTCAGTGAATATGTGTCTATTTACATTGTGTAGCTGTGAGTTGTCATGTGACGTTGCTGTTATTCCGGGTGTTCTGCTTCCAGGTTCCCACCATGACGCTGTCGGGACACAAAGAGGGAATCTCGTCGGCCCAGTGGGTGGGCACCAATGAAGTGTACACATCGTCCTGGGACCACACAATCAGGATGTGGGACATTGAACAAGCAACCGAGAAGTCGTGCATTGTAAGTCCGTACATAAAGCTAATTTCTTAGGTGACCGTGTCCAAAAAAATTTAAACACACACATTGAAAGAGTACATTTTTGCAGCTACGAATTGCATAATTTTGTGGAATGATTGTGTGTGTTGTGACCTTGCAAAAGGGTGACATGACCTTGTTGTTCATGATGATTACATTTTGCAACTTAAAATAATGACCTTTAATTGAATGTGGTTTGACACCTCAAGATTGACAGGAGATAAGATAGTTAATAATGGAGATTTTTGAAATATTAAATGTTTCGAAAATATGTGCATAAAATTGCCTTGCGAATGTAGACTGGTCTGGCTGGACCTGAGAAGTGACTTTCTTGTGGTCTCCTGGGAAAGTAAAAAATGCCCTACAGGATATGACAGAAAGTGACTTATGTGCCCCAACTCCAACCAGTACACATGGTGCATAAGGACTGGTTGTCCTTTCTTACATTAGGTATCCTGAGGTCGTTCTGTTATGTTTCAGGCAGGAACTAAAGTTTTCTTTGACATTGCATACTCACCTCTTAATCAAATGCTGGTGGCGGCCTCTGCTGACAGGCACGTGCGATTGTATGACCCAAGAACATCAGGTAAGCGAAGTTTATTTTGTAGACCAGTACCACCAGCAGAAGCAGTTGCTATGGTGGAATTGTCTTGCTGTGAAGTATGCCATTTATAAAGCCTCAAGATTTAGTGACAGCTGTACTGAAATTTCTTTGTGAAGATTTATCAGTACATTTTATTATATTTATCAAACAGTTCATCTGTTTATCAAACAGTTCATTATTAATGACCCACCACTGTATGATGCTATCCAGATCATCACATTGCCCACTGTCTTCATTCTGGCCAGCTTGTCATCGTTTTCGTAGCAACTCATCATACTTCCGTTGCTGCCTTTCCCGCATTTCTCGGAAAGTGGCGTCATACGCATGCTCAATGAACTTGACATCAAATAAAAATACATATTTGAACCCAACCTTGCATCCAGGTAGAATTTGATAGAGTTACCGTGAAAAACTAGCAGTTAGTGTACATATTACTGTAAAACCCCAAATGATCATGGTTCCAGATCCATGAGGCTAATACACAATTATAAAATATGTTTCCATTAATGTTGCGTGTGTTTGCCTGCAGATGGCGCTGTAGTCAAGTGTACGTTTACGTCCCACACTGGCTGGGTGTCTGCAGTGGCCTGGTCACCAGTCAATGAGCACCAGTTTATCTCCGGCTCCTACGACAGCGTTCTCAAACAGTGGGACACGCGCAGGTACGCCTGCCTTGACAGTTGACATCTCTCCTGTCTCCATAGCTAGGCACCTTCCTACTACTTTTGGGAAACAGTCTGAATTTCATAATTGGTTATATGTATGATCACTAGATGTCAGTACTGTGGCAGTTGACACCAGGGATGGGTACAAGTACTCTCAATTTCAAGTACTTTGAATTTTGGCAAGTACAAGTACTCGCCTAAAATGATAGGCAAGTACAAGTACATGAACTGTTCATCAGTCACGTCGGGCTGCACCACCACTGAAGTCACTCAGCTGGTGCAAAACTAGTCTGGACAGTCAGATGGGAAAGTACAAATCATGTAAAGAAAACATACATAAAAACTATTTGTAAAAGTCCAAGTACTTTGATGGTCAAGCAGTGGTGAGTACAATACACTATATCTAAATACACAAGTACTTGATTGCATACTGCGCTATATAAGAACTTACCTTTACTTTTACTTGAGCCCATCCCTGTTTGACATGTGACCTGTTTCCTAGTAGCGTAACTGATTCGACATCTGGAGTGCTGCACCCAAAATTCGGAATCAACTTCCTATCATCAGAAACTATGACCACCTTTTGACAAAACACTCCAATTAAATTTATTTGTTTGAAATCATGTCTCCGTCCCTCACATGCCACAGTCCCTTGCTCTAATAATGACTCGGCTCTCCCGAATCACGATTATGTCTAACAATTACCAGGTATTGTATGTTGCGCCTCTGAGCTCAGATTCCTGAGTATCTAAAGCATTACAGAAGGTCATTGTTAACATTACTAAAGGATATATTACTTTGTAAACATCAAAGTAGATTGATGGAGTATATGCATCATTTTGATTGTGACATACACTCTACTGTGCCAACTAATAAAGTTGTCATAATCTGGCAGAAAAACATGTTCAAATCACATTTCTTGAAACTCTACGATATATACAAGTCAACTAAAGATAAAATTATAATATATACTAGCCAAAAGAGGACATTGTATGTTATTCTCCCTGAGTCCCTGGTGAGTTTGTGGTCAATTTTTTTAACCTTTGGTGTCTGGCAATAAATGCATGACATCCATCACCTGATGACATTTATAACGTTGCCCTTCTGTTTCAGCCCAAAGGCACCTCTGTTTGACCTCACAGGTCACGATGACCGAATACTGGCCGTTGATTGGTCAATTCCACAGATGATGCTAAGTGGGGGCACAGACAACCACCTCAAAGTGTTCCGTGTCTCGAACCCTGCACCCGTAACAAAGGCTGCTGGAAGGCGAACAAAATAAAGTTGTTATATAATTTTGTCGAATAAATATCAGAAAACACTCGCATCTTCCACTATGATTGCAGATCTGCTTTTGTCATGTAAACATCCTTCCCATCTCAAACAAAACACGACACGGTAGAAACTTAAGCCAAATACTTGAAAATCGCTTCACGTTTTCTACATGCTGTGATAATGTACAATGGACATCGTAAACATTTGATAGATGAGGCTACCAATGGAAAACATTTTTTGAAACTAGTGAAAAATATCCCATGAAGACATTCTAAGCTATTTGCTAGAGCCATCTAGAAATGTAAAACAAAGCTGGTTTCTTTTATGGCACAGTAGTCGTCCTTACGATTGCCTAGAACAATGTTACCCTTCATGTCCTGGGTGTCCTGTTCATCTTAACTTCTCTCGGAAATATTCAGCGATGCTGCAATTATATAAATACTTCCTCAATGTTCAACTTAGCACCAACAAGATTCGAAACCAGAATCTCCAAGATTGTAATAAAAACGTTTTTATGGGGATACTGTTGACAAAGTGGACCGAGACAAACACAGTAATATACAATATAAAACCATTTTTATTTCTCACATACAACCACATTAAGCGCGACTACAACAAACACAATCTTGTGCAATTGATCAGTTCTCAACAAGACGTGATTCAGAATCAACAAATATATACTCGGCACACAGACGGGAAGTATCATTACAAAGAAAATGACAGAACAAGAATAAATTTGTAATTTCCTTTAAAAAGCAAGCACCAAAATTTATAGTTAGGGTACTGTTTTTATTCATACGGTTGTGTGGTAATCATCTGAGCAGTGTAATAAGCTAGTGTCATAAGTGATACTAGTGTTGTTACCCTGTCATATTGCCAAAGGATACAAACATTCCCTGAGAACACACTAGATCTTGGCACCCAACCACAAAAAACATTTGGCACGTTCTCACAAAGGTGAACAGACTTAGAATTAAAGACCATATCCTGTCAAAAATATTTCGGAAAGCTCTGTAAACAGATTTGTACATATGTGAACACATACATATAAGTGTTTTGTTTAAACTCTCTCTTCAATATATATCAATGCTTACAGATGTATCATGGGAAACTGTGGCATTTTCAATATGGCTGGCCATTCGATGCACATCTTTCCCAACAAGTTTTTTTGTTTGCAGAAATGGAAGCTTTGAAAATGAGATACAGCATAGGCAGTATTCCATGTGTGACATCACAAGATTCCTTAAGATGACAAACTTACGGGTTCTTTTTATTTTATGCTCTAATCTTATATGGTATACTAAAAATATATCATTTGAAGTGTATAAATCATTTAGCACAACACATTTTATTCCAGGATATGGCCTTTAAATTAATCTGTTACAATTATGGATATATTTAATATAAGCTAGTGCCATCCACAAATAACATCATAATTTACAAAGGAATAAATATTTTTAACACCGACTGCTGCGTAAAACACAAAAACAAACTTGACAATTTACGCTACCAGAACATGCCTCAGGCACACAAATTCAACGATTGAACACACTTATAAATATGCTGTTCGGCAGTCGCGCTAATGATTGTGGTATGTTCTCTTGGGATATGTTTCAGGAAAGTTGCTCCTTGCAATACTTAACGTCTGGTGCAATTGTGATGTTAGAGTTGTGAAATACTTTAATTTTAGCATCATTCAAAACATTTAATTATCATGTTGAAATAATTGTGCAATTAGACAGTGAACTGCGCTTCTAGTAACAGTCGCAGGTGTGCAAACGTCTTCCAGTTTCAAGACACACACACACACTATTAGCCTACAGTGTCTGCTTCAACACATACACATTCTTACACATCAGCTAGGTGATGTCGCTGAACACGCGAGATATTTACAAATGTATACAACATCAATGACTCCATCAAAGGTCACTGCTGCCGAGCAGAAACAATATTCAGCGATCTACTGACAAGCACATTCCCCACCAGGTGGTGTCTGAGCTCAAACATCATGGCTGACAAAAATCATTCCTCGCCCATCATCGTAGGTTTCATATTGTAGTAAAACACAAATGTGACACTTCATTGTCACCCGAAAAGTGTCTGCATTACCCGACTATGCCAAATACCGTTGACAACTTTGGTAGTTGATATACAGACGTAACAATAGTAGACAACCAACCTAGAGAAGCTGAGGATTTCTGTTAATAGTTTTTCACGACCTGCAGGTGAACTTACCACAGGATTAACAGGGACAATTAGGAACAATTCTTCATCAGCAAGATGAAACATGTGAAGATTATAATGATGGTTCCACTTACCTGCAGTCAAACACACACATTCACCAGAATCCAGACACGCTGCAGTCTCACTGCTGATCATCAGCTTAGAAATCCTCGAATTGAACAGCTACTTCTTAACAGTAATAGTTAGACAATAAACCTCCAGTTTAGCTCCATTCAGGCGTAGTGCTGTTCTCATCCAGTACAGCACCGGCGCCTTTCATGTTGTTGACTCATGAGTGAATCACTGACTCAACCCACAACAAGAACACGGTAATACTTGGCCACATTGGTAATAATATTGATGACCTTGACAAAGAAATCTCTAAGACAAAGTTCACCGAGGAGTGACAAATGTGATGTCTGTATGCAAAGCTAACAAGATGTTTGGTAAAGAAATGCTGATTCTTTCTTTATATCTATTTACAACACCAGCATGACGTGAGTTGACAGTCCTATCTGTTGCGTGTCCGAGACTGCAATCGTGTGTTCTCTTTCTTCCCCTGTCCATCAAACCACGGCAATTCAAACTCTCTGAAACATACACCACACCTGTGAACAACCACAACTCATGCCAACATATGCTATGCACCTGTTACTAACTAAATGTTAAGGTTATAATTTTCACTAGCCAATTTATCTACGTAGACACGACAGTCATTAACACTATTCACCCACATTTACTTCATCACACATTGCTACACCAGCAATCATTTCCTCCAGTCTTCATGAAAATATAACCTGATTTAATGACAGATAACAGTCACGGGTATTTGATGCAGAACTCTCCTAGGTGATCGTATTCCTGGATGTTTCATATGACTGATGTTGCCTACCATTACACTTATACCGTGCTGGGATGTAACGAATTACATTTACTTCGTTACATTACTTAAGTAGTTTATTTTGAAATATACTTGTAACGAAGTACATTTTTGGGGAATTACTTTTACTTGTAACGAAGTACTTTTTGGTTTACTTTTTTACTTCTAAATTTTGCGTTACTATAATCTACCACCAATTTTAAAATTAGTCTCGACCCCTGATTGTGTAGTTGTTGTTTGCTTTGCGCTCGCCGCTCGGGCCGACATCATGGCATCAATCGGGTTTCACGCTGATCTATTATGCAACTGGCGCTTGGTTTCTGAGACGTCCCAGCGGGTGTTAAAACCCATGAAGGGTCTGTTTGATTAAGGTCAATTCAAGAGTAAATGTGGGGCAAGGCATTGTTTGTTTTGTGCAGGCATCAATGATCAGTCGCATTTCCCTGCTGCCAATCCGTAAGACCGGCGCGTCGACCATGCCGCGAGTCAATGGCTTGAAAATTGCAGTCGAGATTCAATGGCACTTATGTTTAGAAATCGGACAAATAGGTTGCATCTCAGTAGAAAAGATCAGTATAATGATAGGTTTTAATGTCATGACGAATTGCGTCACAAATATTAGGCATAACATTTAGCCATGCAAAACATGCTACTGATGCATAAACTTATGAATTCATCAACCGTGTATAAAATGGGGAGTCGTAGTCGTTTTGGCGTGGTAAATGCGCGTTATAAATCGGTATTTCAACGATAACTGAAAGACGAAGGAAGTTGTGCCAATAATGAGCGTATTGATTTTAGTTTTGAATCTTTATGCGCGTTCAGCGACTGAGAGCCAGATTATTATTCTAGATCTCATATTATCGTTCATCTCCATACATCGTGGTCTGTATGTGCATAATTTATTTCAAAACTACAATTTCGTGAATTTGTTGTTGTTCAACACTCAACAGTGTGTAACAATGTTTTTTGAACATCGTATAGGCAGCGCGGTCGATGCGCTGTACCCTCCTGTTCTATGAGGTTTGTGGTGCAGTAGCTGCATTGGTCTTCTTTGAAATGCCGTTGGTAGTAGATACAGAATGGAATCGTAGTAAATATGAACGCTACATTTAAATATCAAAACTCCTTAAATTTAGTAATTATTTTAAGCTAAGATAATTATATATATATATATATATATATATATATATATATATATCACGGTTGAAAACAAATCATGACTTATTTTAAAAATAAATCGGATTTATTTGATTTAAATCGGATTTTATTATTGTTTTCATTTTTAAATAAACTTGGTGCTTCTTAATTGAAAACTTGCTTCCTATTAAACACAAGATATTTGGAAGCTTCACTGCATTCTGAAATGAAATACCTTTACCATACATTTGGCTTTACACCCAGTCGTTCATGGCACCACAGTCTTTTCAAAATAAAACCAGTCTTTTTTCTTCCCGACATTGTGAATAAACAAAAAGAAGTGGTAGAACTTGTACAATACAGCAGTGCTCCAACAGACAGTTAATGCTGACCTGCAGCTTTGATTAGGCTCTGCCTCTGGCCTGTGTCTAATGCAATTCTTGATGATCTCAGCGGCTCAGCCTGAGACCCAGGTTGCCTTATCTGCTTATTTTGCATATCCATGGCACTGTTGTGGGCTGCAATTGCCTACTGACCCTGGTAGCCTTTGTTCATCAATACCCCCTCCACCCATACCCTCCAGTTGGGGAGATGTTTCAACTGGGGAGCACTCCTACTCCTCAGCTTTAATCTCCTTATATTGCATAACAGTTGCCCTTTTTATGATGCCAGGCTTCCTGTTCATTCGAATTGATCTCCCTTGACCAATCACTTATTATGGGTGTGGGGTTATATACTGAGACCTATAGATGCATGAGGCATACAAAGCATTCTACCCAGCCAAGCAGATTCATATAAATCAAAAACAGATTTATCAAAATCAATGATTGTTTTGATTGATTTTTTTAGTGATTTAAATCATGATTTATATCAATGATTTCAATCAAATGATTTAAATCAAACAACCATGATATATATATATATTTATATAGGATGATGAAGAAAATATATATATAATATTATATATATATATATATATATATAAATATATATATTGGCACTGACCGAATACTTTTTGTACTTTTACTTAAGTAGTTTTGTGGAACGGTACTTTTACTTAAGTACTTTTTTCGGGGGTACTTTTACTTTGACTTAAGTAGTTTTTTTGGAGATTACTTTTACTTTTACTTAGTTACTTTTCTGGAGTACTTGTTACAGCACTGCACTTATACAAACTCATATCTATGTCTATACTCACTGTGTGTGTATCTTTGGCAGTGGGTGTCCAAACACAGACACAGGCACGGCGTCACACACTTCTATGTGTGTCACTGAAACATTCAACACAGATTCTTACATGCGACATATTTGTTTACATTAGCGGGACCATAGCTATACCTAGCGTGCCCGAGTACATCCCAAATGAAATGTCAGCAACTCAGCAGGCACCTCATATAAAACTGCATAAATTAAATAAAACTTTTAAAAGAGGGTTGAAACGGTTGACCATTGCCTAAACTTAACAACAAACCATTTGTGACCATGATTTGATGAGTACATTTTTTAATTACTGTTCAAACTTTGACACCTTAACCATCATACTCAAGGTGCATTTGGTTTGAGTCGCTCCTATATAACCAAAGTAAATTTTTTTTTTACTTAATTGTTAGACATTTTTGCACACAAAAACTAGAAAATATGGCCTTATTATATTATGTGGTATCCAGTATATAAATTCAGCTTATAAAAATAATTTAAAACATGGCTCTGTGCTCATCATATCATTGTGATATATTCTGTAAATGGTATGTGCTTATGTTTGGGCAATGGTTGTTCAAGCGTTCCAGCCTCCCATTAAATGTTGGATATTAATTTTTTACAAATTAATGTAAAAAAAGCGTTTCGTAATTAGTTGAACATTGTTAAATTACAAATCAATAGCTCCACTATAAAGGATGGTCATGCATATATATCTTAAAACCCAATGGTCTTGAAATGCAAATGTTTGCTCGGTACAGTTTTGTCCACAAGATATCTTTGGCATGAAAGAAAGCTGTGGGCACAATACAAAGCAACTTACACTTGTCGATGTGAGGCAAGAAGGACCCGATCCTCCCCTCGTCCTTCGCGCTGTTCGAGCGACTCTCGGCGTGCGACTGTTGCAGTTTCTCCAGCAGCTGGCGCTCTCGCAGTCGCTGCATGTCCCACCTGGCGGCAACCACACACACTAAGTAAACATATTGTTCATGGCTCCAAGGATGGTTTATTCTAGTATAATTAACTTATTTTGGAGCTTAATGCCAAAATCTGAGGCAACACACGTGACACCAGTACGTGAACAAGGTCCGTAGCTGACGGACCGAAACGTCGTACTCAGCTTCGACATTAAGCTCCAAAGTAAGTTAATTATACTACAATACACATACACTTCGTGTACAGGGAAACCTTGACATAAGCCGACAAACAATGCTACCATCCTTGCTCATGTCATGCATACACACAGCTATGAACAATATTGCTGTAACGTATGTTAACGCCACATCCAATGCTGTTCAAAGCGCTTCACATTCAATAGCATACAGTGTTTGTAGCAGGATACCTTTTGAACTACCATAATATGTTATATTACATCAAGCTTAAATTTGGTAAGAAATATTTTGCATAAATTATGCTAATTAGCTGCCAATGTGGCTGCCATGACAGTACACAGGAGCTTAATTTTCAAACACGATCAAATTTTAACTATACACAGCAGGGATATGAAATAAACAACATTAAAAAATAACACAAAGGCATATTCTGAGGGAAAGACATATTACAAAAAGAAATTTAAACATATTTACATTTATAATTTTGTTCTTATATTACAGTGCTTAATTAAATATTTGTGCTTAATAAAAAAATCACATTCCACCACTTAAACATGAAACCATTCTATCATTCCTTAGCCATTTATATAAAGAAACAACATTGAAAAAATCAGAGCAATATCTTTAATGGTGTTGGAGATATCACGATCCGACATCAAGTTGAAAGATGTCATCCCAACACCTTGAAATTCAAGGCAGAACACATTCGCGAAAAAAAAAATTATAGTTGAGTAAAATGCATTTAAAGTTTTGCACTGCATTCTTACGGTGCTATATTTAATTCACTAATTAGGGTTTTTATCTTCTAATTAGAGGCAGTGGGTGGTTTTTTATCAATTTTACTTGTTCAGCAATAACTAAGCTATAACTATGCATTAAAAAAATATGTACAAATTCAGAAAAACACTTAAAAAAAGTGTTGTGTACTTTACAGCAAATTAAAATGGTTTAATTGGCTTCTGGTGATCTATCAAATGTAACTAGTGTCCATACCTCTTCCGCCGTCTCTCGTCTGCCTCTGGCTTCTGGTGGCGCTTCAAGAAGATCTCGTCCTCCAGGTTCTGCAGGTAGAGACACGTGTCAGCATCAGTGAGGGGCAACAATGTCAAAGGTGTTTGAAGACATCAATGTAAGGAGGAAGTGGCAAAATTAGAGAAAGTGTCAATAGGAGGTATGAAAGTGTCAAAAGTCATGGAGAGTGTCAACAGTTAGGAAGCAGCAAGGTGAGGTAAAATTGCCAACCTACGGGAAGAGTGATCCAGGTACCCACCTCTGTGCCTTCCATTTGGTAGCCTGTCTGTATCCTGTTGTACTGCCAAGATGGAACTGTCAAAACAGAAATAACCGGTTATTTGTAAGGCCTCAACAAATGTCTCCAAGTGTCAAGTGCGGTCCAACATGTCACTGACCACCACCTTTGTGTGGCAATGGTGCCACCTAGAGATTACTTGCAACAGTAACTAATTTACATCTACATAAGTGTCGATGTTAGAAAAATGTCTGGTCGCTTCGGATGTTTGAGACATTTGGATGTGTGCGACAAATTTAGCAGTAATTTATTCTACAGAATTCAATGCTGAATCATATGAATTTGTAGTCCACTGTAAAACTAAAAAAAATGAATTCTTCATCTATCATGGTACAGTACCAGGACATGCGAATTCAAACCCAACATGTAAAAGTTGTTGCATGTATACCTAACTGGCTGATGGGGTGAGGGAAAACATCAAAACCCTACCTGGAACCTCTTCCTCACCAACAGGCGTGGTTGTCATGACGATGATCTCACTATCTGTGTCGGACTCGGGTTTCGCCGTCCACTGGGCGTAGGTCGGCACGTAGTACAAGAGGTCAGTGTGCAACAATAGTTCCTCCTTCGACGCACCTATTCGCCGCCGCCGCCCCGACACGGCACCCTTTGACGATGACTCGTAGTTGCTGCCACTGCTGTCACTAACCCTGTCGTTTGCGTTTGACAAAGCACCACGTTGTGGTTGTGTTTTAGACCGAGTCGTGTCACCATGTCGGTGGCTGTGGCGTCGAACGATACCGTCTTTATGTGGCGTCACAACTCCGCCACTGCTGCACGATGTCGATCTGTGGCGACTGACACGGGAAATGGTTTCGTCATCGGCGTCGGAGACCGCTGCCACAGATATAGCCGCAGTCGTGGCTGAGGATGCAAATCTTTTGTTGAGATTCTGTGGAGTCAGCCAAGACTTCTTTCTGCAAACGTAGTTAGGGCTGGTGAGTTTGTGACTTTACAATGAAATAAGCCACGAAACATTTTGACATGTGCATGTCGCATCTTGGTAAAGACTGTTTCTATATGGACTAATTTATTCAAATCATAACTACAGACGCTATAAACCAGGGCTTTATGCAGGATCAAATTAGTGCCAGTCACGCATGTTTTGGTGGACATGTGGATGTTAACTGTTAAGCCAGTTCACAAACATTAAATGCATTTTTTTACCTGGAAAGGACTACAAACACACACGTGACACCATTTACGCTCACTTTCAAGGCAAAACTAACAAGATGTATGGTTTTGGAAGACTTCATTTTTTTACCCGTCCACCCATATTTCTACCCGTTCATATATTCGTTTTTACCCGTCCAAATGACGGGTGGACGGGACTCTGCATAAAGCTATGCAATAAACCTAGAAACAATTAAAACATTGTTGTTCAAATCAGTATGATGGATTGAATATGTGAGTGAAAGTTACCTCTTGTGTCCACCAAGCTGGTTTTTGAGTCGACTGGCGCGCAGTGACGGGGAGGCGGCTGGCGACCCAGTGCCGACATCACACTGGGTCTGCTGAGGTGTCATCGGAAAACCATTACTGTGAAACTTCTGTTGTCGTAGTAACGCCATCCGCCTATCCATCCTCTCCAAGCGACATTTCAGCTGCAACAAAATACACCAATGACATTGGTGCAGTGATTGATTGAGGATGCAGAGGTTATAGCAGGCAAATAGGCCCTTGAACACACTCGGGACGGAGACAATTATTACAAACTGTATCCCGTAATCAGTATCAGTTTATATAAATGAAAGACTACAGTTGTATTATACCATTTTAACAAAATAGTCTGAATGACTGACTTTAGTATGTAAGTAGATAATATTACTTCCCCTTTCTTCAAGTTATACAGCATTTATATACAATGGTCAATTGGAATGAAGATATATGTATAAAGAGAAGTGATGGTTCTGTCTAATGCCACAATTGGACACATGCAGCAAGTCTATGGAACATACTAACGCAACATCTGACATTAACATAGATCTATGAAGTCCTACTGCTGCTTTTAAAGAAATAGTAAAGATTTAGTCATTTACTATTTTCAAGAACTTTTTGTACAGCGCTGTGAGCAACAAATGTTGGAACAGCACTATATAAATGTCAAGATTATGATTACTATAAATGATAGATATATATATCCTCAGACATACATAAAATATTGGCATACATATACAAATTTGAATTGAAAACAATATAACTTTGCAATAAATAATTTGTTGGGGTCTTCGAATAAATGCTGACAAAGTATTGCAACAGTGCATATAGATTGAACACCTTATTTATTCAGTAATTATGATGGAAATGTTTAGAAAACATTATAAAAAAAAAATAATAGTGTCACCCTCAATTTTGTATTTTTTGTGAATCCGGTTTATGACATGGTTGTTTATTTGTGTAGCATATGCCTTTGTTATTAAGTTGATAAAATAATTTATTACATGTTTTGTTGATTTTCAATTAGGACAATTAAACTAAGTGTTCTCATTGATGACTATTGGTGAATGACTCACCTGATGTGTTAATAAAGTAGCATGAAAGGTGGAGATAACGCAACCTGGAATTGACTATGCAAAATGTTATTAAATAGTTTAGAAAATGTCCAACAATGAAAAGCAATTGCTCCTGGACCAGAATACTTCCAGAGTATTCTACATATACACAGAGCATTGACCAAGTAGTATAAAGTATTATAAATGTTAATGTGAGTGATGCTAGAATTGTCCAAATGCTTCATTTTTTAGAACCCATTGTACTACAATATACTGATGGATACCCGGTACACAATATGCTACAAGTCATATTAAAAAAAATGACAACAAATGTGCTTGTGCACAGAAGTTTTACGGACTGGCCACTGCGAATAGTGGCGAATGTGATGGTATGCTGCAAATAGACTCATCCTATTTTTTTTTTTAAATCAAGAAATGTGAATGGGGTTAATCCTTAAAAAACAGCTGACCTCATCCGCGTTTCCCGTTTTTTGGTGTGATGTGACCCTAGTCCTACACATGTTGCCAGTTAACAATACAAATCCAGAACAGGCAATGCCATGCGTCATACAATGTCGGTCAACTCATATCAATATGTGTGCAGCATGACATTGTCATGGAAATGTTCACATAGCATGCAAGAGGAAGCAAACCGGAAGACGATGATGAGTGCGAGCTGTCATGGATACTGCACGCGCGTGTGTATTGGAGGCTGCTCCGCCAGAACGCGGATGGTTTCAGCTGCCGTAACAGCTACTTCTAAACATTTATTAATTAAATAACGTTTGTCCTAACGCTTAGCGTGTATTCTGTCCATTTACCGTAACACCAATGCAACGAACGAAATGTGTCCCAGACTAGTCAGATAAGAGGCACGAACAAAACGCGAAGAACAATCACGCCTAGCGCAGCCCGAGCCTGCAAATTGCCAATGCGGCCATCTTGAATTTGAACGTCACAGCGTAACATTTAAAGCCAATGTTTACATACTTGTACATATACACAAAACATGGCATTGTATAAATAATTCAGGTGAATAAACACAAATACGAAATATTTTCTAACCGTTTCTTTTTCCTGGCTGAGTGTCTTAATTTGGCGGTCTTTTGCCAGCAGCATCTCCCGTTGTTGCTGAATTAAATCCAAATGCAGCAACAACAGTTCCTTCCAGTGTGTAGCATCCTGGCTTTCATCTTTCGGAAATTTCGCTTCTGATGTTTGCATTTTTCTGTTTTCGATATCGCCATCACTTTTCCCCACATGATGCAGCACATCGTTTGTTTCAACGTGTTTTAAATCCTGGATTCCGTCAATGAAAGAAGAATGCACGGTCTCGGTAGTCTCCAAAAGACGGTCATTTTTCGACATTTTTCTCCTCGAAATAGTATGACGCCCGTCTAATTTGAATTTAGAATTGTCGGTCAACTCCCCTCTCATACTAATTCTTGTAGCAGAGATGTATTTACGTCAGAAATGGTCGACTTTTTCGGTCGTTTCTATCCAATTTCTTCGATGCATTGACCGCCACCATCGTAAACGCAAAAGACGAATTTTAAATTAGTTACCGGAATACACAATTATGCACGCATGTGTTTCAAACCCAACGGAAGACGTACGTACGTTATGCTATTACGTCATTTACGACAAAATGTCGAAATTAGTGGTTCATTGGTTACTGTGGGCAACAGGAAAAGTACATATGCAAATAAATATCATGTAGGCTCAGGGGTACAACTTCGGACTCTTCACTATGAGAATTAATTACCTGGTTAATGCTGCGGTATTAAAACAATTGGGCAAGTTTTGTTTCCACTTCACATTGCTCTAGTTCACTCAACTGCATAAATGAGTATCTGGCTATAGACAGAGGTGGATATGTGTAGGAGCTACCTTCGCGCACTAATTGTAGGATGCGGCTGGATGCTTCCCAGAGAAGTTGATCGAGATAGTGTTTGATTGAGCAGACCTATATATATATAGCTGTGTCCAGGGAAGTAAAGTGTAAAAGCGCTTTTTGGGCAGTTCTCATCGCTGATGATTGGATAGTATATAAGAACTTACCTTTTTTAAATATACTTCGCAGAGCATGGGTATCATCGTCATGTTTCACGTTTGTATTATGAGCACCATCGCCTTGTACCAAGGATCCGATCGAGCTAGTAAAAGCTCTTCTTGAGATCAAGTGCTTGAGGACGAGGTGCATCCCTTTGAAACCCCCACACAGTCCTCGTATATCCATGTGGTTTGAATTAAGCAAACATATTTTCACTTGGTGTATTACCAGGGTTCGAAATTCATTATATCCGGTAGTTGTCCTGACGACTATAGTAGAAAAGCACTTCACTTGAACCGCGACTAATTTTGAAAACCTAAACATTTACGCAGCGGTCGCCAATTATAGTGGCGTACGTATCCAGGAACGACATGTTGGATGTTTCCAAACTGTTATTTTTGTAAACCAGGATATTGCATTTCATACTTCGCTATACGTATGGGGATGTGGAGGAGTTTCTGGCAACGAAAATTCACAGTATGTACGTCCTTGCAATGTATTGGACGTTGAATTAATTGTAAACGTTACCCGTGTAGAACCATTTCATATACCATACACTAAATTCGTGTTATCTGCAAACCTGGGAATTCTTTAAAATAGTGCTGGAAACACATTATAGGTGTCGCCTCCGTGGCGCAATCGGTTAGCGCGTTCGGCTGTTAACCGAAAGGTTGGTGGTTCAAGCCCACCCGGGGGCGTTTATTTTTCATACTGTAATAGCAGCATTGCCTTCAAAAATTGATCTTATATAATGGTGTGTTTAGTGCACCTATATAACACACCTATTCTAAACTATCCCATCACTCGAACTCAACAGTTTTATTTTATTTTGTTATTCGTCAATAATTGTCCACCAGGTGTCACTACAAGCGTCAGTCAGATTATTTATGTAAGTTACGTTTCAGTTAATTATCAAGGCGGAATATAAAAGTATGACTACCGTTCAAAATAGTTAAGCATTGTAGCGTGTACTTGTTAACGTTCAATCCCGGAATCGGACTGTTTTCCGCCATTTATCTATGAAACGTCAATTAATAAGGATGACGTTCACTAGATGGCGTAACAGTTATCTGCCGGATGAGTCCGTGCATAGTCAGACCAAAGGTATCTTGTATCAACGTCTACGTACACCCTACTGGATGTGAACAAATGATACCACAATGTAATACTAACAGTATACACGACGTATTTTATGGAAACAAGCAAGCAGATGCCTGCATACTTAACCAACATTACGCCTGAGCGTTCCTTCCTAGCTGATGGCCATTCGTCAATATTATTGTCAAAAGTACCACCAATCCAACTGAATCTAATCGAATATAATCTAACTTAGCCCTACACCTAAAACTAACCCTAAACTTAAATATATATATGTAGTTTTTATGTACATCGGAACAGCCTTAATAGGACATTTGGACGTGGAGGGGTTGCAAATACTCATCGCCGTAATGGCAACATGACTGTCGAAAACTGCTCTCTAAATTTCTGTATACAAGCTGCCCACTCAAGCTAGCTGGGCACTGTAACATCATATTTCAACTTTGTTGTATATTAAACATGGTTTGCGTATCCATAGTTCCATATCTCCATATGAATTAGTATTTCGTGTATATATGTTACATGCATAACGTGTCCTGTGAAGCGGCCACCTGTCTTATACGGCCGTAGAACCGGCCAATCTGTATAAGTGATGGTCGCGCTATGAGAGATGTTACGGTAACTGCATTACAAAATATTGTGTATTATATTGTTTATTCGTACCAATCGACACTGTTGTACATGATTCCTAAAGATGAACCTCTCCCTATTTTAGTTGTAAATTGTTTATTGTTCCAGCTTCCCAGCACTTTTTTCAAACCCAGACACATTAGTACATCTGGGCTAAACATATAGTAAACTATGGGCGGACGATGGATCAGAATGTAACGTTTGTAGCAACACTCGAAGCCACTTATTACCAACCGCAATATTATAAAATAATATATATGCTGCTGTCAGTATTCATTCTTTCGTAGAATTGTTATTGTCACAGCATGCCCAACGGTAAACAACTAGGAAGATCTGGATACCCGGTCGACTCATCATCCACAATAACTTACAACTACGTCTACGACGATACATTGTAATCAATCATTATGATTGTGCTAGCATTGGACACACACACACACACACCAGATGTCCATACCCAACGGCTGACAAATAACATTTCTACCTGTGCGCACGCAGGCACGCCTGCACACATGCCCGTACATCGAACATCCGCACGATTCGGAGCAACGTGAACTAAAAAATTGCATGCGATTTATTTGACCAGAACTCACGTGATACCTCACAATCGCACAACAATGACGCAGTCTAATTACTAAGGTGATTTATATACTTATTGTGGATTCAAAATACGTCACTAGCAATCCGTGAAACTGCAGTGTTCGAGTAGTAATTGACCACTAGCGTATTATTTGAGGACTTTGATATACACAAAATAACTATAAAAAATTGTAAGTCATATTTAATAATCTGTGGTAGTGGTTTAGCAATAAAAAGTATGCAATTTTTTATATATAATTTCAGCCAAAAATACATTATTAAAAACAAAGCATGGTGTAGCGAAACTGGAAGAGTTGACAGACATATCCCAGGAACATAACAAAGGCATAGAGGTCCTAGTCATTTTTATCAAGTATTGTAAATGCTGTCAGTCCAATTACAATTAATTGTTATGCATTCACTTGTGTTTATACGGTCGTCGCGCGCGCAGTTATATAAACAGGGCTCGGGAAGTGACTTACAATGCATGAGAATGGTGATTAATTGGATTAGCCGGAAATAGTAGGCCTACGGGGAGAGACCCAGATTACCAGGGAAAAAAGAATCGACAACTATTTAATGATGAACGTTGTGAAAGCAATTACCAGCATCCGCTCGCAATGCCCCTGAAGACGCAACAACTTCTAGGAACTCCTAAAAATTAGTCGGCTCACTGGCTGGCGTGAACATTCCGAAGATATTGTGCAATCATGTAGGCACTATAACAGTTGTACAGGTAAATTTAATTGTTGCGCTTTACGGTGGTAAATCCCAATCGCGGGAACTGCGTTCCTTATTTATGACTGAATCGTTTAGTGTAGCACAACAATATTATGGTGTAGTTATGATTTCAAAATAGTCTCATCTCTGAATTGGCAAAGAAAACCAAAATGATGTTACGACTATTTCAACATGGGAGCTATTTGATCACCGTAATATATTTAATTACATTATTCTGATGAGATAAATATCTATAGTTGCTTATGTGGCACATTATCACAATATTATTGATTCTATAGTAAATATAACTATATTAGTTCTAATGAGTATTTATCTATCTACAGAAGAGTTCCGCGTGCAGTCTAGGGGGAGGGGTGAAGTTGGAATTTCCAGGGGAGCCTCAAATGGATGCAGTTTTAATCCTAAAGTAATTAATACATTTGGGAAGCCTGCAGTCGCATGTCAAAAAAGCACCCAAAAAGGATACCCACACAATCTCCTTGCCTAACAAAGAAATACAGGCGTGTGTACACCATTACTTCGCAGCAGTACTGCGAAATAAAGGTTAGTCCATGCGGCTAAAATAAAGAAATCTATATTTAACACAGATCTTGGCAACAATTCAGCCATAACAAACATCTCAGACCTAGACCCTGTGCTCAGACTAAGCGCAGGCTACCGATTTGGTCTCACTCTCAGCCGAAGCAGTCATGCACTGCGATGACTAACAGCAAACGTCTCGATTTAGCCACGCCTACAAAAGGTAAAACTTTTCTGATTGGGTAACGAAGAGTTCCGGTTTCCAGTTGCTCCAAAATAACTTGCTATGCTACGAGCACAATTCGCATTTCCTACAGTTTCCACACAATTATGACTACATGCTGCATCCCTACTATTTGTTTGTTTACACGTATGTACAACTGAAACTGAACGTGACCGCATTTTTCAGTCATTCTACTCGTATACGACCAACCGGGGGTCGCAAAACCGATGTCAATCAATGACGTCACGATGAACGATGTCGCCGTCTGCTCGACGAACCATTTTGATTAGCGACAGGTGAGCGGTGGCGGTTGGAAGGACTCTTCCGCTTTTCGTGAAATAAAACGTCAACGAAGGGATTATTGGAGGCACCTCGCAGTGGACTGTGTATTCGTGGTACAAGTGTATGACAGGCTGCGACGAGCTGAATATTTTGAATGATAACGACCCTGTCGGTGACGGCGACATGATGTCGTGCTGATCACTGGGACTAGGTCTAGGAAAGGCGAAAGCAGATCGTCGGTTGCTGTGCCGCTTCGGCCGGGTACGTTGACACATTCGTTCGTTTGACAGCATCCGAATCACGTGTGAGAACTGCTCGTCAATATTTTTAAATGTTTAGCGCAGTAGACACCGCTTTTTGCGTCGGCGGAGCAAGTAACGGAATCGCGAAGGGCCTGTCGTCGCCGAAGCCAGCGCGAGGACAGTCGAAGCCACTGCCATTGAGAAGTGTCGAGAATACGAACGGAGTTGGCGAGCCTGCCGCTAAAACAAACACCACGCGGACAATGAATGACCTGCTGGTGCCGAATTGTAATAACAACAATCCAACGGCGAAGGGCGCGATGACCATTCGGACGGAGCCTTTCAGTGACCATTACACAGTGATTTCGGACATCGGCCGGTGAGTACTATAACCGTGTCTGCTTGTATTTGAGCCTAGGAACTAGAGTAGTGAGTCATAGCGTTTTGTTCACGGCTTAAACAGGTGCCGCAGACCGCTGAATAACGCCGCATACCGATCATTTTTTACTGCCATGTTGTCATTGTTCTCCTGACTCGAGCACAAAGTCACCTGTTTGAATAAACCATATCAAAATTGTGATTGAACAGAAGTGAGCATTCACATAAATGTCAACCGAAATGACAATCAATGCACAATCAATTAACAAATCAAATGTACCAATCTCGGTAATCTTTTTCCAAAGTAATATTGCTGATTTACATTTGTTGTAATAATCGATTACCATTGCATAAGTTGCGTGCAGTTATTGTGTCGATTATAACTTATATCTCCCACTCTCATTGTGGTAAAACTGTGACAATTTAATTGGTAAAAAAATGTGTGACAAACTGTGTATGACTGTTAATCATAATATTATTACTGACATGTTTTATACATGGATCACAATTCACAGTTAGCTGATATTCGAAATGTCACAAGCAATAAACTAAATATGTGGACTTATAATTTAAGTATTGTTTTTATTTTTATTCTTTTAAAATGTCATGAGCTTTATGTATGCAGTGAATATCTTGAATGTCTTACGTAATATAGTGTAGTCAGGATATTTTATTCTTAATAAGATAAAATAGTACTATATAACACATCATGGTAGTATTGATTGAGATTACAAACATGGATCTAGTAAAGAGCATGTCAGAATATGAAATCATATCAATTCTGGAACTTATGGAAGAGATTTTAACATAAGTGAATTGATGTGGTTATGTGGTTACAGTAGTAAATACCCATAAATAAGGAAAGCAATATAATAACAAAGGAAGTTGCTGAGTCACATGCGCTAAGGAAGTGTGTTACTATGTCAATAAAAGGAAGCTTATCCCAAAGTGCTTTGGTACATAGTGCTACATGCCCTTGGCCCCTGTTAAGGAACTGTCAATCTGTCACCATGACTTTTTTATTGACCAAAGTAAAATTAAGTGTTCTGTCTAACAACATTTGAATGATAGAATATATAATGGTAGAAGATATAAAACTTTTCATTGTCATTGTGCATGATGATGATATCCACACACACGGCACAAGTGCAACTAAGTAGTCACTACGTAAGTACATTGTTCAGGCTATTTACTTACCCGTCAACGTTTACAAGGATATCAGGCAGGACTGAATGTAGCTTAACCTGAAGACTGAAGCCTCACTAATGTTCACATGCAGATGGCTGTAGAATACAAGCCTGTTGAATGCCTGGGATTCAGCACCATAAAGTGACAAATTGCAAAAGTTGATGAAAAAATTACAGTAAATGTGCACATTACAGGGAAACCTAACACTAATAATATCAGTTTAGACTCAGAATGTATCAGTAACTTTCCTAGAACTGAGTACAGCGCACTGAGTGCAGAAATCCACGCTTAGGTCTGTTTCACCTACAGGTGGTAAATGCCTCAGGGTGACCCCCCGGATAACACTTGTGCCTGCTTCATTCCTCGGGGTAGTTTCCTGTTGACCAGCGCACTTGTACCCAGTGCCGTGGTGCAACAATTTGGCGGTCTGGTACTGCCGCTGTTTCCTCCAAACGCACAACAGAAAACACATCATTGACATTCCTGCCTGCAAGTCGTCTGGTTTGACCATCCTGCTAAATTGCATAACAATCTGGCATTGTATTTATACTACAGCGAACACTCAGTGCTCGCCGAGTGCGGGACTGTACTGTTAGACTTATATGGCAATTATCTGTATCCCAATAATTATGAATCTGGTAGATGCGTCTGTCATATTATGCTATCTTTTCTCCAGAGTGGAATATTCATGATTTGTTTCCCAATCATTCTGAATTGTTACCAACCCTTTTAAGCACCTTAAATTAAGTGCCCTTTATAATATGAATGTTTAGTTTACAATTTTGCAGATATTTATGACTAATCTCAGGTTATTAAAGACAATTTGATAGGCAACATATTCACTGGATTCTAATAATATTTTTTTATGACGAACACATAATTAATTATAAAAGCAAAGAGTCTAAAAAATTCAAATTAAACATTACGTTGCATAAGTCAATGTAATATGGCCCATTTAAATTTTCATTCATGCTGACGTAAGTTCACCACTTGGTACTTGTTTTATCCTCAATCTAAACAACACCAGACATTGGCAGACATCCTGCACTTGAGGACAGATTCCACAGCGGCCGTGGGCTCAGCTATTCAGATTGCTACATGCATTGCTGAATCAACAGCATATACATTACTCTACCAGTTCGTTCTTTCATACTTTCAGGCTATGTTCTGTCAACCGGGTCTCTGTGGTAATTATCGTTTAGTTACCATGACAACCGGTAATTTAAAGCTGTTGTGGTTGTGAAGAAATAGTATGCCTTGTTGGGTGACATGTGTTATGTTTCATGTTTTAGTGTTGATACCTAGGTTGGAACTGCACAAATGCAAAAACAGTGCTCACTGTTATGAAAGAGTTTAATAACACCCTACAATGACACAAGAAAAAACATGGAACTAATTTAAATGATTTTGGTTGTTATTTAACCAACAATCTTGTGACCCTGTGGTTGTCTCTGGTGTGAATCTGATAGTGTCAGGCAGTCTCTGTTGCTATGGCAACAGGGTATCAGGACACGTAACTTGACAGTGGTTGACTAGTGATTTAATATACTGCATCCTGTTGGGCTTAATACCACCATCAGCCACACAGCGACAGTCCACAATTCCATTTTCTAAATCTGGTAATTAGGATCGTGTCATAATGATCGTGGTGTGGTGAATTGATTGTGTATCTTGGTAAAATTATCTTAAATGCTCTCAAGAATTTTATAGTGGTAAAGTGATCCATAGGATAGGGTCATGAACTAGCATAGATCTATGTGAATATGACTAAATGTTCCGATAATATACACTGGATTGTATGTGACACGTTGGAAACCAGATGTGGTTAAGACATTCAGAGCACTCAACTCAGTCACCAGTGTTGAGCAAGCCAATAAACATGTATTACCCCAGTAGACATGAGTCAGCTTATTCACCCTTCCCCCTGGTGTTGGACGAGGTCTCAGCTGTCGTGCCCAATGATTGGCCAGTTCTGGCAGCCAGACCACGCTGTCAGTCTGCATCCAGACTTATCGGAGCCATACATTATTTTTGTAATTTCGGTTATGTTTTTTTTTCTCCAGGAAAGCACTCCTGCATGAGCAAAAAGACCTCATAAATAGCTTCTTATAACTAAGCCGGAAGGCATAGCATATTATGACATCAGGTAAATAACTTTCTGATCATTGTGTTCTGTCTGTGGAGGATTGAAAATTGCATGGGATATTTTTTCTGCCGACAGAAGTGTGCCATTATTTGTGGGCCCCCAGCGGAGGGAGTGATGTATCACTCGGTGATTCCCTGGTCTAGTGTCCCTCTCATTCACACAGCGTATAAGACTTGTATACTTTGGCAGCATACTCTATCTGATCACAACAAAGAACAAGTGGGGAGCTTCTGACTATTACAAGTATTTGTATGTAGATGCTCTGTGAAGGACATCTACAGATGTAGACAGATGGTGAGGCCACACAAGGCCATGTAGTGTTGACAGGTAGTTAGGCCACACCAGATCTGCAGTGTGTATGGCCTGGTGTGGCCTCACTACCTGTCTACAAGTCTGTGTATGGCCTGGTGTGGCCTCACTACCTGTCTACAAGTCTGTGTATGGCCTGGTGTGGCCTCACTACCTGTCTACAAGTCTGTGTGTATGGCCTGGTGTGGCCTCACTACCTGTCTATACTCTGTGTATGGCCTGGTGTGGCCTCACTACCTGTCTACAGTCTGTATGGCCTGGTGTGGCCTCACTACCTGTCTACAAGTGTGTGTGTATGGCCTGGTGTGGCCTCACTACCTGTCTATACTCTGTGTATGGCCTGGTGTGGCCTCACTACCTATCTACAGTCTGTGTATGGCCTGGTGTGGCCTCACTACCTGTCTACAGTCTGTGTATATGGCCAGGTGTTGCCAGGTGTTCACACACCTGTACGCACACCTTTATGCACTCTCACTAGCCGGGGGGATATGGTCCAGCCTGTGAGTACGGCCCGAGTATGTGGCCCTGTGTGTGTGAATCTGTCCAATGATGTGGAGATCTTTGTCTCGCTAACTCTGGTTGACTCCCCAGTGCCCTAGTTCAGTTGTCTTCCACTCTGCATTGTGGATGGGCTTTGCGAAGTACTCAGTGAGCAGGTCCACGCATGTGATGGTGCTTCGCATGTGATACGTGTCACGGTACCTGTATTGTTTCACCTGTAGTGCACATACCTGGCTGGCAGCTGCCAGAACGCACCGTGCTACAGGCATTGAGTTTTGCGAGAACAAAATCTGGCAATCAGATGTGTTTACTGCATATTCCTTGTCTCGCAGTAACCAGAGCTGGGACTTGAGGTGAAACACAAGTCCTGGAATGGATTACAGACTGTCCTTATTTCAGACCTACCTCAGCTGGAATAACCAGAATGAACTGGGTTAATCATTACAATATTCATCTTCTAATGCCAGCCTGGAGTGTATAAGTCATGACTGTTTTTTCTGGTTTTGCACATCTTCTACTTTCATCCACTGATGGCCAGTGACAGGAACATCTTTTTTGATCTTACAGTATTAGTGGCTATTTAGTAAACAAGTCTTAATGCCATGACATCTGGGACTGCCGCCCTATTCACAGTTGCTCATGTACATATATTTCAATTAGACATTCAGAAGCATCTCTAAAACGAAATGGCTTCAAATTAAGAAGTAGCTATGTGTAGCTAGCTTGCTAAAGCTCAGGTAGCTGTGGTCAAGCAGCCTTAAGTAGCGGTACCTGTACACAACTGCCTCACTAGGCAGCTGTCTACTTGAAGTACCTGTACTGACAGCTGTCTCAGTCTCACCTGCCTCAGTCTTATGCAAGACGACCAGGTATAGCACCTCTAGAAATAGACCTTGTGGTTTTCCTGTCACTCTGTCGCTGAAGCCCTCGGCCATGTGTGAGACCGAGTCGATATGGAGAAGTAGCTATTCCTGGCGCTCTCGTGCTATTTGGGTCTACGGAATGTGTCCGCTGTAGGCCCTGGTTTGTTGTCCAGATGTCATGTTTGGGCGCCAGATGGGAGGAACCCGAGTTACGGCTGTGGTCAGTCCCTACGCAAACATCTCCCGCAGACCAGCGTACCTGTAACACCTGCCAGAATACCTGTAACACCTGACATCTCCCTAGGCTCTGATAGTTTGTCTGTGTATGCATGTCATGTGGAGGGGTGAATGTATGATTTACACGTCCCCCCACTTAACCCCAGGGTGTGTCACTTGGTAAGACACTACAGGAAACACATGTTTCCTACCACCGTCATTGAAGAGTTACATCGTGTTTGTGTCAACATAAAGATGTCCTTGTTTCACTCTATGCCATCGCAGGAAATTTCTGTTTATTATCATAACATTTAATTTACCCACCCCGCTGCAAATAGATGGGATGAAAAGAGTGGCTTGCACACTGTCATCTATGGGTGTATGTGCCATCATATATAAGTAGAATGGTTTGGCTGTATGTGTCCCAACTTGTGCCAAATAGCAACAGTCCACAAAGCTTATTTGGTGCCACTCACAATCAACCTATGTATATGCAATAACTACACATATATTTGGTCCTGAGATAAGATCTGTGGTTCTTCTGGGCACTGTGATTTAATTTCCCCACATGAATGCATTTAATTTTTACATTCGTGAGACTTTTGCTGCCTGTCTGTGGAAGCACTCAGGATCAGGTAGAAATGATAGTGTACCTCTAAAGTGGCAGTTAGTCACATCACCTGTTATGTACATTTACAACTTAGGTAAACTCTTTTACCATGTAAACCGACTGATCATAATACTAAGACCACATCATTGGGACATCAACAAACCTGGATGACAATGGCACTGAAGTAATTGAGGAGGTGATTTTAAACAGCGACGCATCACCCGTGTGAACTAGATGGAGACTACTACACATGTGCCTTGTGGTTACACAAACCCTATTGTGACTACAGCAAACAGTGTCCTCGATAGACTGGATGGGGGACAGTGTGACAGATGGGTACACACTGAGTCACCCGGACCCTGCCTCCCTGAAACTGGGGCAGGGGGGGGGGTAAACTACTGCAGTATTGTGTGAATGAACCCGAAGAGCTTTTTTGTTCTAGCAGCACTACCAAACAGTTAGATCTGCCCACAGGAAAATGCCTTGATTTCCACAGCTACTCTCGCCCACCAACACCACCCACCTGTTTGCTGTGGGTTCTAGGGATCAGTGTGGGTTCTGGGGATCAGTATGGGTTCTAGGGATCAGTGTGGGTTCTGGGGATCAGTGTGGGTTCTGGGGATCAGTGTGGGTTCTAGGGATCAGTGTGGGTTCTGGGGATCAGTGTGGGTTCTAGGGATCAGCGTGGGTTCTGGGGATCAGTGTGGGTTCTAGGGATCAGTGTGGGTTCTGGGGATCAGTGTGGGTTCTAGGGATCAGCGTGGGTTCTAGGGATCAGCATGGGTTCTAGGGATCAGCGTGGGTTCTAGGGATCAGCGTGGGTTCTAGGGATCAGCGTGGGTTCTAGGGATCAGCGTGGGTTCTGGGGTAGTGGGATGGGAGCACGGAACACTGGGAGCACCAGTGTCTGGTTGTAGTGGGTCAGGGCAGGGTTCAGTGTGGTGGATGTCACTTGAGTATCCGCAAGAAGCTGGTGACAGCAGGTTCAGCCGTTTGTTAGACTACTAAGGCCGGATGTCCTGGTAAAAATGATAAAATTATGGCACATTGTAAGGCAGAATTACCACATTGTGTGCAAAATATAAAGTAGAAATTTTCCCACAATGAAATATATATCGGTAAAAGGTACAAATTGTCCTAAGTTGAGTGGTATAAATTCCTCCATGAAAGGCAGAAAGGATTATTTTCTCTCTGTGAAATTGCTCCACCGTGAAATTGCTCCACATTTAGAGATATATAAATTACCCCACTTTGAGAGACATGAATTACCCCACATAGGTGTATTTAGGTAGAAGATTAATGTCAGATGTTTATGGTATCGGTGCCCGCTGCTTGGTGAATGAAAGCATTACAAGGCCAACAGGCAACTGAGGCAAGGTGACTGGTCAATGTAGCTGTACTGACCAGTCACCCACTAATTCAGCCCGGCTGCCAGGTGAGGTCAGTTTACCAGGGCAGGTGTGGTCAGGGGCAGGATGTAGGCTAGATGTGATTGACCACTGCAAACTGGACACTGAGGAGTGATAGCCCAGTAACATGCAGTATCAGTGTGCAATAAAAACACACCAGGAAAGTTGAACTGGTGGTGGATATTGAGGCTAGATTTGGGAGATAAAGGGTTCTCAGGTGTGTGTGGACGTGGGTCATCTACTTGTGATCATCTTGATGGCGTTATGGGGACATTATGCCTGTCGTATGTTCCAAATTACTGACCGGAAGTTTATAGCTTCAAATCGCCTAAATCTGTTTCGTATAAATTTATCAGAGTAATTTGCTGACTCGTTGGCAGGACATTTATCATCTTCAAGAACCATGCGAGACTAAAGCTGGCTTCGGAAACTTCACATGAAAATAATTATCACTTGCATCAGTGCATGTTCCTTTTGTTGACGTCCCCGCAGTACCATTGTTTTGATAAGTCCGATTCTTGGTTCATTGATGATGGATGCGTTATATTTACATGCAGTGGTTTATGCATGAAGCGAATGTGTACAGACGGTGCATGTGAACGCACGCATGCGAGCGTGCCGTACATATTACGAGCTTGTTGTCACCTTGAAGTGAGGAATGTAGGTTAGAGGTGCGTTATGCCATTGTGTTGAGCTGTAAATATTGCGAGAATGGGACAGTGGAGCCTTGCTCGCTCTCTCTCTACAGATATGTTCTTGTTGGCCAACAGTCCGAGCTGTATGTACACCGTATCTCAAGTAGAGTACACTCAGTCACACACAAGCGGGCTGTTTGCCCCCCAGCCCTGTGTCGCCCTTCTCAAGTGTCTCCACAAATAGCTTCAGTGATTTGGGCTCTCCACACTGACCACTTAGTCAAATGAGAGGTTCAATATTGACAAGTTTGACCAGTGTCCAAGCCACAACAACAGGTCCATGCCAGGCTGCATTAGCGAGCTGCTACATAGAGCTGTGGTAATATTTGGTTAGGGACGTCTAATTGATCGTATCCTACGGGGTGTTGTTTGTTGTCGTTTCTGAGTTGTGTTTGGGGCATGTTGGTGTGTGCTGGTTGCTAATGATAATTGTTGAGATGCTTTTCTGTTGTCCGAAAAAGATATAAATAACAAGATTAGCTAGATTGTTATCCGAAGCAGGACAATACACGATCAAGGTCCAAGTACCTGTAGGTTATCAAGAGTTCAGCATTTTGAAAGTTGTGTGCGACCCATCGTTTTAAATTTAAGATGTCAATTTGTTTGCAATTTGTAAATTCCTCAAATTTACACAGGGAGTAGAACATGATCTTTTAAAAAAGGTTTGGCTGTTTCTTGCTCTGTGAATACATTCTGGGTATCTTGTTGTAACTAGGCCACACACTCATAACTTGTTTAATATTGGCTGCTAACATTGCTGTCACATTGCAGTAAACACTCAGTGTATTGCGTTTGACAGTTGGTGAATTTTGACATTTGACATGCATCCACATAAACAAAACGTACTGTGTAAATAAACTTGTCATGTGTATACAGCATAGTCATTGTCTGATTTAACAATGAGTGCATTGTCATCACGCCTGCCACCCCATCTCTGAGGGATGGGTAAGCTAGGCAGAAACCGGATCTAGTTTAAACCTACTTCAATTTCAACCAATACCCCAATTTTAGATGAGAATACTATGAAGTACAAATATGCAGTGAACTTATTTAGTAATAACATTGTTTGTTTATTTAGTCATACTTTGTTAATTTAACTGTATGTTTAAAATCATGTAGAACATAATTTATCAGCTTTTATGGTGTAGTAATGTGAACTCCCGAAATATACAATAGGTCATTCGTACCTTAGTGTAATTCATTAAATTGCCAACATTTTCTTAAATGTACAAACTGTATTCTGGGGGAGGGGTTGGAGGTTTCCATATTGTAGCCAACTCACTACTTGTACTTGTATTAGTCCCAACAATCAACATTTTAGTGTACTCTAACTACTCTTACGAAGGGGGATTGGGTAATATAAAGTGTACTCTTTGTAAACATCAGAAAATTTTGACAGTTATGAATGACCCCTAATTTTATACATTTTTGTAACTTATAAATTATATCTACAATAATCATATTAATAACATAGATATATGTACACACCATTATGAGAATCAGATTTTTTAGGCGTGGCTTTGTGACTTTCTGTTGTACACAGTCTCCAGGCAGTGGTGACAGTTTCCTGTCACACAGGGGGGTCCATGGGTGGGGACCTGTCACATTGCCAACTCACATCCGAGTATGAAGGCGACGACAATCAATCATACAGCTTACATTGTCACTGCACCCAACCATGACACTACCAGTTGAATGTCTGGAGTAGACACAGGGCACATGACAGTTCCTTAGTGGCGGTCACCTGTCACACACAAAGGGAAGGACACCAGGTGACATTTGCTACATTGCGTGACAGTTGCGGGCGTGGCCGCGGAACTCGTATTATTCAGTATTGTTTTATATCGACACAGTTTCCTTTTTGTTGAGAACATGTCTTTGTGGCGCGTACATAACTACATATACAGAGACAGCCCCGGGACATGGCCGGGGGTCTGGGTGTCTGACATCAGTGGAAGTGGGGAATACTTAATAACTGCATAATTATCACTCGTTAGTCAGCTCACGTCTTGTAAGCTTCAGTTATACGCATACATTGAATGTAACATTTTCCCACCGTGTTAGATGGTAATCTAATTTTATGGCATGTTAAACCTCATTAAACTTCATTAAATGCACTGGTTGAGCAGTTGCTAAGAGTTGTGGAATTTGTCGTACAGCAATTATTATTATTTTAAATTTGAATGAAATATGAATGTTGTAAATAGTTGTAGATTGTCCCACACACAAAATAATTGATTTAATGTAATTTTGGGAGTCATTCAGATTTCAGAATTCTCCCAAGTAGAGTGGTACGTATAGTCACGATTCATGACGATTACATGTCATGCCTCATTGAACACATAGCCACTTGGACATTGCATAACAGTCAAACTA
This sequence comes from Oasisia sp. SBJ-2009, assembly GCA_964017155.1. Lineage (NCBI taxonomy): Eukaryota > Metazoa > Annelida > Polychaeta > Sabellida > Siboglinidae > Oasisia > Oasisia sp. SBJ-2009. Next base: position 14,068,953 of record OZ024854.1, read on the forward strand.
ATATGGAAACTCAAATTATATAGTACATTGAGAAATGAGAATAACACGTTATTATTTTAGTATTTAGTAGACAAATATGGGTTATGTGACAAGTTGTAGATGAAAGATTACAAAATATGTGGATGTCCCACACAATGTGTTGGTGCCTGCATTCCTGACTGACATTCTCAGCCACATCGAAGAGTGGCCTATAAATAGTCAGACGGTCAGAGTATGCCAGTGGTCTTGTTACCTGCTCAGGTGTTTCCCACAGAGGCCAGGGATCACCCTCTGGGGGGGGGGGGGTAGGGTTGTGTTGGTCAGAGCCCTGTGAGGTAGGGTTATGTCTGGTATGTGGGATATTGGACCCATTGGTGTCCAGTGGGCTTGTTTATTGGTTTATGACTGGACTGGTCAGGCTGTCCCTGCCATAAAACTGGGATGATTTATGTTGGTAGTTCTGGCCAGACTGACAAGTATCTGTGGTATGGCGTGGAGTGGCCAGGGTGGTGTGTCTTGGGGGATGTGGGACTGGGTACAGGGATGACAGATTACAGAAGTTGTACACATGCTCCAGAACAGTGTGCAGTTATTAGGTGTAATAATTATTACGCGAATGCATTCACTGGAGTGTCAGTAGTTGGCTGGTATTTTTAAGTGGTTTAAAAAAATCCAGTTTTTGACCAAATAAAAATCTTATTTGCATTTTGTTCTCTCATTTTAATTATAATAAAAATGATGTTTGTTGTGGTTTGGTTCATGGCAAGAATTATAGCAGTAAGGATTACCATGTACTTGCAATCTAACTTAAATTTGGCTTTCAAAAAGTTTCACTATTACTTCTGTGAAGAATTACAATAACATATTCCAGACTTCCCGGGGACCTCAAACCCTGTGGGAACTGTAACAGAAACCTACTTGCTAAATCCGAAACCCTTTTGTTTGAGGGTCATTTATTCAGACATCTCATTTGGGCTGCTGACAGTTGTGTGACCCCACACCGATTACCTTCCTCCCCTTGTGGTAACCCTACCCTGTTGTGTGGAGGCCATGCCCTGCGGCTGTTTCCAGGTTGTGTGTTCCAGATTAACATTTTGCTGTTGCCTCAAAGTCTGGCGGATTCTCGTTTTTTTAAGGTCAGACAGGGACTAACCAACTCAGCACCTGCGAAGTGTGTCTGGGTTGTGCTATTCCTAGAATTTCATTGTTGAACATTAACCCCTTTTCATGGTGCTATTTAAAGCAGATATCTGGCAGCATTTGCTGCAGTATGTACCTACAGATTCAATTGCAACTTACATTTTGTCACACTAGTTTTCATCTGAAAATTTCTTATTGGATTGTCAGAAACAAAGCAACTTCTAGAGTTTTACTTGTTGCGTGTACCTGGTCTTACCCGGAAGTTATGTAGATGTGAAGCCATTATTAATTTGGGATATCCTTGTATGGAACGGAAGTATATTATGTCTGTTGTCTTGCATCAGTGAAGATATCTTAGCTGACTGATGTCTGTGCATGAGAGGGCTTTCCTACCCCGAAAGGTTGTCAAAATATCAGCCAGGAGACCAGATTGTCAAACCTTTCAAAGTCACTTTCCCACTGAAATCTCACTCTCAACAACTCAAGGCATCTCCATCAGCTTCCAGACAGCCTTCGTCCGACTGCAGACATCCCTCGTTGTATCCTAAACCTTTCCCTGTGTCTTGTTCCCAGCTGATCACAACTCATTTCCTTCTCTCATTCCAATCCCAGCTGATCCTGGTATTTTCACGGTCGACTTCCAACCTCGTCTGATCCCGACTGTTTCCGCTCTCCCATTCCTGTCCCAGCTGATCCTGAGTCATTCCTCCTTCGTGTCCCTGTTCCAACTCCCTCCCTCCATCCCCTGGGTGCAACAGTGGGCTGTGGGATAACATGTCTGGAATGTCATCACAGCTAACAATGACATGGTCTGCTTGGCTTACACTAGGCTTTAGCCACTTAGCCAATGGCTAAGGCAGCCAACAATGGTGTGGTCTTCAAGGCTTCAAGTTATGTTTTATCCATTTACTCATTTAGCCAATGGCTAAAACGATTTTTTTTTAGCCATTTTGCCACTGAATTTATGTGGAACACTCATTGGAAATTTTGATGGGAAACCACTCGGCCAAATGGCAGAAAAAATTCTAACTGAACCCAAATCTGTAAGAAGGCCATACAACTGGTCAGTTTGCAGGGAAGATGTTGATTTGTATAATACTTACTAGAAGCCATGCTATGGAGGCCACTCCTAGTACTTGCTCTACTCAAGTCATAGCTGCAGAATCATGCTGGTCAATCAACCACCTCTATGAAGTTTGGAATTTAACTATTGTTGTGGTGTAATTTACCATAGTATTATCTCTTACAACACTGCCAAGCAGTGCACTGAACAGTGTTTCATTTGAATATGAGCTATACCACTGACATAGTTCCAGTGATTAGTTAGATCTAATTAAGATTAGTGCTACCATTGCTGTAAGTAGAGAACACATTTTAAAGTGTCCTACCTTGTGTGGCAATACTAATTGTTGCACCTATTAACCAATTTGTGCTGGTTGCTTGGTACAAACACACTTCCAAATGAAGGTTGAGTGATATCTGTTGGCATAAGAATGTGCCATGTTGAGTACTGGGTTTATTATACGTGTGCATGTTTGATACTTTGGTCGCAATTTCCCTGCCAGGTATTTGTGTAAGTAAGGCCGATGTTTCATAAGCACTTTGTTGCTCCTCTTGTTAATGCCCTTGGCGTATTTAAGGGTCATAAGTGGATCCCGATTCTGCCACTACCGCTGTGATGACCCAATGAAACATATATAAACAGCGAGTGGAATGTGTAGTACAAGGTTTATAGACTCATTACGTGGACTCAAGGATTTTTCCTTGCGTTTTTATATCTGCGTAATGTTGACGGTGGCCTCCATGTATACTGGCGGAGTAAACACATGGCGTCTCAGGGGTGCAGTAAACATCATTATCTGGGGTGATAACTGATGGCAGACGCTGAAGGAGGGTGTGAGTTTGATCAGTTGACCTGGTAGAGCTTTCAGAAAGGCCGTGGTCATAAATGTTTATATGTACATGCTGAATTCCTTGGCAGATGCAAATGAGAACAAATTCTGGAAATGGTTTGTGTACTCTGTGAATGTGACTGATATACACCCAGAGGCAGTGGAGGTTTTTTTATGTGGTCAGCGTCTGTGCCACTGGACATGGGTCAGTGGTCAAGTATGCAGTATTGGTGGAATGTGGATATTTTTGAGGTGACGTTATGGGTTTACTTTTCTTGTCTGCCACAGAAGGGCCTAGCTAATTTAAATGTGAATATAAATTCAGACATTTTTGTCTCGTGGTGGTCTACTGTGGGACTAAATAATGTGAATTCGGAGGATAGGCTGGTGGTTAGATCATCAAACTCTCAGTTGAGAGACCTACTAAATGTTTAGCCCAAATGTTGCAGTAATAAAATGTGTAATTTAATTCACCCCACTACCCCTGCCTGGGATATTACAGGGCATAATTTGTAGGATGGGAGGGTAACAAAAGTCACTAGGAGAGGTCTTGTGTACAGTCATGAATCCTGGTGACATCTGATTGATGTAGTGTAGAACTTGTATGACAGTGGTGACAGCTCAGAGCTGTAGACAACATCTCTTGGACCAGTACAGAAATGTCACCACCCCCTTGTGTTCTGGTATGTGTCAGCGTGGGGGGTGACAATAAATGACACAATTCCTGTCCCTATATTGTGATACATACACAACACTAATACATCACCCATCTACATGATGTCATATTTGTCAAGTGCTGTTCCCGAACTTTATACTTTGTCACACAGCCATGTCAAATTTGGTTAACTGGTCCACAGTACCTTTGGTTTGGTGATAGTGTGTCAAACTCAGGCATGAAGACCAGACTGCATTTTTAAATGGGCCATTGAAACTTGGGCAATTTCACATTCCAGTGTGAGTGTTCTTTGACAGAGAGGGGCGGATTAAGCCATCTGTTTCCTCTTGCCTCTTGTGGGCTGATAAAGCTCTGGAGAGCTGATAAAACTCACTGCATGTGTGGGTTATTGTTATTGTTGCCTTAAAATAGGGTCCTCAACTGTTTATGAATAGGAAGAAGTGCCTGGAATGTTTAGTGGACAGGTAGAGTCTGATGGAGGGCCTAATGCACTTGGTTGTTGACCTTAGCCCATCACTGTCACATGGAACAGTCTCCTGCAGGTGGACACTGACCCGGTCCAGTCTGTCACTGTAGACACCTGCCACTGTGACAGTCTGGCTGTCACCAATCAATGACAATGTCCACTTGAGCTCTCTCTGTAGAGAACTGTTGAAATGGTCTCATGACAATCGCAACTTGTCAGTTGGCCTTGCTTTCTTGACGTGAGTGTAGATGTCTGATGTATGGGACGCACAATGCGTCTACCTCATGTATGGGATCTTTTGTTAATCTCTCATACCAAAGACAAATTGTAATACAGGATTCATCCAACCAAATCCATAGACAGCTGCACTCAGGTCTGCTCCTGTAGTGAATTGCTCAATCAGTTCCCATAAAGTCAACAGGCCTGAAGATGAAACTGCAAGCCTAGAACAGTAAGAGCAGGTTGCCTGATGTCATAATGACCTCAATTACAGGTGGTTCAGCATCTGTGCATGCCCTCCAGCCCACTGTTATGTCATTGAAGGCCAGTGGTCAGTCACACTGACCACCAACTGTCTAGCCCTACTGGAGACAATTAGCAGTGGTTAAATGGTTGTGGTGGCTGTAATTAGAGCAGTAATTGGAGCAGTCAAATCCCTGCCTGGCCAGTGATTCAATGTTATGTCACTGTGAGTGTCTATTCTCATCAGCCCCAGTTGCCTCTGGCTGTGCCAACTGTTGTTGTTATCAAGTCAACACTCAACAATAGCCACTTGCAGCATACTCTTATTACCTATGTAAATTTGAGTAATTTGTAATTCAGAAATATCCAGACTTCTGTCATTTTTCTGAGTGAGTATTTAATAGAAAGTGCCTGCAAGTGTCCCCCCCCCCCCCCCCCAGTCTCGGATATCACCCCTGTTCTAGTTGTGTGGTATGATTGGGGGTAGAGAGTTTAGGGAGGCAAGCCAAGATCAGGGCTCTATAATAGCATAATGAGTCAGTTAAACATGAAATAAAATGTAAGCTCAAATCAAAGTTAATCTGCATGGCTACATGACCACCTGTGTCTGGTGTGACTCATGGCTTGAAACACACCTTGTAAAGATGTCTTAAATATTATAATTATTTAATCTTTTTTTCTGGATAGTGCTGTGTTTGTTATTTTATACTGCTTGAAACCACTAATTTAATGAGTCAAGTGTTATCTCAGTGGTAAGGTATGCTTTCTTCAATCAGGTAAACGCTTATCAATGCATGTGACTTGATTGTTCCATTGAGGAAGTGACTACTAAAGTGGCTACATTATCAGGGAGATCTGTGCAGGAATGTCTGTTCTCATTGATTAGGCATGTTATAAAACCAGCTTAGTCACTGCGGAAATCTATATTGAAATTAGCTTTGTTATTGAGGAAATTTCTTCGGTGTGTCAACTTATACATTGATGAAATTGTGCTGACGGGACCGTGACTTGGGCTGACGGTGACTTGGGCTGACGGTGACTCGGGCTGACGGTGACTCGGGCTGACGGTAGTGTTAAAATAAACATTAGTCATTGGCAAATTGCTAGTAGAAATGAAAGTTTGGCAGTCTGTAAAGTGGAATTGATAGTTGGATGAGAAACATAGAATTCATTCTTTGAAAATGGACACAGTTGACATCTATTGTACTTTTTATTTTTAAATTGTATTGTATATTATGTATACATATGGACTATTTGTCTGAAATAAACACTACTAATACCAATTCTTTGACACTGGTAAAGTAGAAATTAAAAATCAGCAGGATTCTTTGACAAATACATTAAAAATTGGCGAAGTGTAGGTGAAATTTTGGCAGAGGGCTTCTGGATAAAGGAAACTGAGATTTACAGAGTGGGAAAAGATAGAGAGTTGACAGGGGAAGTTTCCATGGTCCCTGGCGTATTGTAATAAACTACCCCTGTCTTCCAGGTAACATTGGTTTACCGAGGTTTGATACTATTTGTATCCGGCCACCTGGCGGGCAGACAGCTGTCAAACAGACTGCGGGAAACTAACACTATTTACAGGTCACACGGAATTTCACATGAAGATTTACGCCAGATAATCTGACAGCTCGCTTTGTGAAGAAATGCGCAGCAAACCGAGATGTTGGTCTGTGCTGTTATTATTCATCTGTGAGGAGGACGGGTTTGGTTTGTTTATTGCGAGTGTGTTGGGTACAGACGTACAGACGGAGCCAAGTGACTCCTACAGTGAAGTGTTGTTGTGCCCGAATTGCTGAGTTATCTCTCTGTAAGGAGGTGGACTATCTTGTCAGGCAAGTCAGGTGTAGTGTATGTTGTAAATACACACGTAGTGTCAGACACATACACGTAGTGTCAGACACATACACGTGTACACATGTGTATACACACATACACATGTACAGTAACACACGTATGGTGTATGTGTGAGTATGGTGTCACTGGAAGACGGCTTTTAGCCAAGTGACATCTATGCAATGCAACATGCTGACAATTTTATATATACTTTCGTTTTGTTCTTGTACATGTTGCATTGTGAAATAAAAGTTAGGTACTCACACACATATGACTGTACAATGAAATATTGTATATCCACCTAAGTAATTTTTAATGGTGGCATCCGTATTCATCAGTTGCTATACCTGTAAAGGTCAAGACAGACTGATTAGACTTCTAGACAAGCAGGGTAGAGAAATCCAAGATCAAGATAAGATCATAGAATAAGTAGAGGAATTCTACACCGAGCTGTATGATGTACAACAATGAACAGAGCACCATAATTTACACACACCTGAAAAAGGTAGCTGAGATAAGATGATGGGCGGTGGAAGAGATAGAAGATAAGAAGGATGGGACAGCATCAGGCAGTGACCATATACACATAAAAACATTCAAAGCACAAGAAGATATCAACCATCTCAAAGACACTATGTTAATCTATACACTAAATGCTTATCAGAAAGATGAATATGCAGTGCATTGAATAATGTAAAGATGGTGATAATCTTGAAGAAGAGAAATAAGAAATATATCAAGACCTACAGACTGATACGTCTGTTATCAAGCATCTATAAATCATGAAATAAGCAATGAACAGGGAGAAAACCCTCGAAACCAGCCACAAGAGCAACTTGTATTCAGAAGCAGGTACTCAATGACAGACCACATCCGCAATCGTAAGCCAATTGAAGGAGAAGTGCCAAGAATATAAATTTATCATGCTCTGCATCGCATTCGTCGATTATGAGAAGGCTTTTGAGTTTTGACTTGGCAAACCCAGGTAGTTAAAACTCTGGTAGTTCTGACCTTGCTGCAGTGAACTGGCAGTTGCCCCAGATGGAACAGAACCACCCCCCCCCCCTCCAGGTGACCACCAGGTGACCAGCACCTGCAACGTGGGGTGGAACAACACTGATACACACCAGATTAATGTAGGCGTAACTAATGAGCTGGTTGTGTCAGTATGAGAAGTGGACAGGCAGGTCGGCCTTCAACTTGCAACATTCCAGCCGATATCTACAAACTAGTGGGTGTAATTGGGGAAATGTGTAAGTGTTAACCTTTTTGTGACATTAGAATGGGATATTAGTGTTTCATTTTTCTTATGAGTCGTGATGTATTATAGATGTTTGCGTCTAGATAAGTCTGGACACAGAGTCGTGTCTTTGAATAACCGCATTGAGCAAGATTCGAGTTGGAAGTTGTGCTTTGAACAAGATTAGATTCAGAATCGAAGACGCCTTATGCAGGCGCATCATGGCAGATTAGATTGGCGGTATGACAACATGTTAATCAAAACATGTCCTGTCTTTTTTTCTTTTTATGCTTCTTCTGTTGTCAGATAAAGATGTGTCCATGATGATCTAGACCAGCTGTGACAAAGAGATATATTTCTTTTGTGATCACTGCTGTGTCTGTGTATGACTAGGCGAAGTGTATGTGATGTGTACATGATATGGTGTGCTGTTGGGCAGCAGTAACGGGGTGTAGCTGGGTGTAGAAAGTAGCTGTAGCGGGGTGTAGAAAGTAGCTGTAGCGGGGTGTAGAAAGTAGCTGTAGCTGGGTGTAGAAAGTAGCTGTAGCTGGGTGTAGAAAGTAGCTGTAGCTGGGTGTAGAAAGTAGCTGTAGGGGGGTGTAGAAAGTAGCTGTAGCTGGGTGTAGAAAGTAGCTGTAGCGGGGTGCATAAAGTAGCTGTAGCGGGGTGTAGAAAGTAGCTGTAGCGGGGTGTAGAAAGTAGCTGTAGCGGGGTGTAGAAAGTAGCTGTAGTGGGGTGTAGAAAGTAGCTGTCGTTGGGTGCAGAAAGTTAGTAGCTGTAGCGGGGTGTAGAAAGTAGCTGTAGCGGAGGGTACAAAGTAGCTGTAGTGGGGTGTAGAAAGTAGCTGTAGTGGGGTGTAGAACGTATCTGTAGTAGGGTGTAGAAAGTAGCTGTAGCGGGGTGTAGAAAGTAGCTGTAGTGGGGTGTAGAAAATAGCTGTAATGGGGTGTAGAAAGTAGCTGTAGCGGGGTGTAGAAAGTAGCTGTAGTGGGGTGTAGAAAGTATCTGTAGTGGGGTGTAGAAAATAGCTGTAGTAGGGTGTAGAAAGTAGCTGTAGCGGGGTGCAGAAAGTAGCTGTAGTGGGGTGTAGAAAATAGCTGTAGTTGGATGTAGAAAGTAGCTGTAGCGGGGTGTAGAAAGTAGCTGTATTTGGGTGTAGAAAGTAGCTGTAGCGGGGTGAAGGAAATAGCTGTAGAATAGCTGTTATGAAGTATAGATAGCAGCTGTGATGGGTTAAATAGCAGCTGTAGTGGGGTATATATATATATATATAGCGGCTGTAGCGGGGTGTAGGTAGCTGCAGTAGCTGTCACCAGCCAATCACAATGACACCTGCTGCAGGTAACTGTCACCTGTGCCCTGCCACAGCTGTGTGTTCAGGGCCTGGAGGACAGTGAGACTCAGTGTACTCAAGTCTTCTGGCTCATCAATCATCATTACTGGGGCCATCAAAATAACTGCTTCATTACCTGGGCCTGTAAATAGTCGGTGAGTGACAGGTGAACCAGCCTTGGCTAATCCAGTCATGTCATAGGTATGTCGTCTGTAGGTGGTCACTTTCATCTTCTCGCTCAGTTTTTTGTGCTCCGAAATAGGACCAATTGTCAGTTTGAAGTAGCGGGTAGAAGTAGTGGGTAGAAGTAGCGGCAAGCGTCGGACCTTAGAAGGTGGGGGAGAAGAATGGAGACATTCAGGATGTGGTCAGTGTGGTGAGAGAGGTGGGGTAGAGGGTGTGGGTCAGTCCTTGCATCATAGGTAGTTGTGTTAGACTTAGACACCACTCACTCCACCATGAACAGTTTTTCCTGGGTGTGATTTCTTCTTAAGCAACTGAAGATGTGTTTCTCAATGATAGTTACTTACTTACATGTGTTTATACAGCTCTCTTATCGATGGAGCCTTCCTTTCTCCTACCTGACAGAAATGTATCATGTCCAGTTCTCGAGATGGCAGCACTGTACAGTAGAGGTTTGTTACTCTTATGGATGGGTGTATATTGCTTTTTAAGCGAATGTCAGTTGCTTTCTTATTGCGTGCTTTGGAAGTATGTTTAGGAAATATTTGCTGTCAGAAATAATTTCAACACACGCCAAAAAAGACAGTATTGTTTTTGCAGTGTTTACTCAAAATATCTTGTCGCAGAATGCTCAATAAGGGTTATGGGAATAGTTAGTTGTGTGCTTGAATGCTTTATTAATGTATCTGGGAAGAAAAAGTGACATGTGCACATTGGTTTTGGAATGCAGGGCCTTGATTTGGTATAAGTGGGAACTGCCAATTTCCCATGACTGTTGGTGGGTGATTCTAATTTGATCTTGCGACCTCAGGTTCTGCATTGGCATTGCTATTTGTACGCTGCGGGGCCTCGATTTACAGATCACCTGTTAGTGCAGGTGTTTGGCACAGGGGGGCGCTAGCAGCAGACAGCAATTTTTTTGCAAACTGAACATGCCTAGTGTGATGAACACTGGTTCTGTTTCGCGTCTCAAGTCAACTGATTCTGACACCACCTCAAAATAGCAGTGACAGATATAAGCGAAGTGGTATGGTGTTTTTCGTGAGAGTTTACTGTCAATATTGACTGCTGCATCGGCCCACTTATCTCTATTTACAAGTGACTTTGACTTCCATGATGATTGATGCCGTAGGTGTTATTTCTGGATCACGGAAACACTTGTAATCTTGTAGAGTTTTCTCAAGACTGTACAAATGTAGTGTCTAAAATTAGTGAGTACTGAGTACAATGTGCTCAGTACAGTGTACTAAGTGCTGATGTCAGGTGGTCATGTCACTGTGACATGACCATTTCTAATATAGATAGTTATATGACTTGAACACTTATAATGTGGTAAGTATTCATACCCGGTGTAAGCACTTTCCCATAGTTGAAGAAGTGATCTGTTTGTAGTTATAGGAATGAAGTCAGCTGAACGCAAGTCTCAATCGTAGAAGCTGAAGTTTGTTCCGAATACGCTGTGCAAATTTACTTTTTATGTATCAGGTGTCAAGTCTTTTGTGAGGAATTCTGGGAAACCACTCAAGAAAACGTGCACAGACAACAACAAACCCTATACAAATGAAATTGTGACTGTTTTTATAAAGTTGAGAAAAGTGATTTAGATTTGCAATTTTTGTAAATTACCAGTTGGGATCCTCTATTTGAGGATAGAAAAAGTGGTGTACTCCATGGTGGATGTTCATCCCATTGCTGCATGATTGAAAGTTTGTGAAAGTGAGGAGGAAATAAAAAGTTTGTGAATATAATTGTCACGGCAGATGTGCTGTAAATAAACCGTTGTTGAGATTGACAGCCGGTGGGTGATAAGGGAGTCAGGAAACAGGAGTGAGAGTGTCTGAGTGTCTGTCCACACAACATTCCATTGTGTGTGTTTTGATGGAATGTGACAGCCCCCAGGAGGGATGTATTGTGTGCAGGGTGTGTCAAGGCCTGGCTGCTGATAGCCGTGGTGTGCCCCATTGTGTCGTAATGTCAATGGCAATGCTTGTGTTTGGCAGCGTTCAGGATAACAACAGACATTTAACATCAGAGGACGCCATTGTTATGATATGTTTGACAAGAGCACAACAACGAGGCATGGTTTATGGGAGTTTTACGGCAACTGGTGTATCGGTAGAATGTATTGCTGTATCCCTGACCGATCCCGGATGAACTGCGTTAGTTATCTGCCATTGACATGCCAGTGTATGTAAACATGCATGGAATTGGATGCATGCACACGTGCATGCATGCAATGTGATGGACGTAATATGGATTGACACAAGGTATAACTGCATTGTCAAAATATCTGCTGGCGTGAAAAATAGTGAAAGTGATGCTTTGTTGCTACTGCAAACCATGACAAAGGATTAGTAATATCGGGGCAGATATTAAATTATTCAAAAACGAAAAAGAAATAGTAATTCAAAACTGACATGCTGTGAAGACTGGCCAGATGGCAGTTGTAGTAAATCTGTCTGATCGTGTTGATATCTGGTGAAAAAAACGCCATTAATTAACTTAATTAGCCGCGGCTACACGTTATAGGTGCGCCCTCAAAGAGAATGGCAAGCTAACAGCCGAGATCTAGGCCGTCCTAGACACTGACAGATGGCAGACGGCACACTGCATCTGTGTGTGTGTGCATGCTCGTGTGCATGACAAGTGATATTGGTAACAAGACCCCGAGTTCACACAATAGCCAGGATGATCTACATCTCCAGCACGGATCTGCAGCTGTTTATAGCCGTTCCTTAAATGCCCTCCACCGAGTGGGGTTTATAAAGCCACCCTTGAATACACCATGTATAAACGGTTATTTACTTGTGATGCCCTTGCGCGATGCCCTTGCCGCTGCCAACTTGGGTCTTTCAACAAGTCATGAGTGCAACAAAGCCAGAAATACACACCAGGCAACTGTGCAGCTGTGTCATCACGCAAAGTCACAGGCCTGACTCCAACTCCCAGGTCATGCGAAATGAAATGCATGTCACGGATTTGACAGCTTAGGAAAGCAGTGCTTGGATGAATGCCTCTTATGATTCAGAAAACATGGTGGGGGGTAACAGTCAAGACAACCTACATTAATGGTTGGTTGTTATCATATCCTTCTAAGAATTTCAGTCCGTTGTATAAGTTTTATTTGTTGATCCTGTGGAGATTGACACTTATGTATTTATAGAAAGCTTAGTTTGTATAAATAAATAAATAAATAAATAAATAAGTGACATTTTGCTGCCGGTAGGACTTCCTTCATAACTCGTGTCTAGTGCTGGCTGTTCACCGGAATGAAAGGAGATGAGGTGATATGTCTGAGAATGGGGTTATGTAACTCATGTACCCTGGTTTGCCCCACTGGGGTACAGGAGGCTGCTCCTCTGTTGTCCCAACAGACACACAAGTGTATCCCGTTCTCACCCGTCTGTATAGTGTGCAGTCATCCGCACTAATCCACAGCTTCCAGCCAGCACATCTGCTGCGTGGTCACGTCTCAGCTCACTTCAATGGCGGACATGTTTTCTAATCTTTCATTTCGCAGATTTTTCAGATAAGGAAATTACATCATCCAAGTTTTTTCTGTATAAACCACAGATTGAACACGTTACCACGATGACTTGTTAAAATTCCACACTGCTGTGCTGTGTATGTGTTCTTTTTGCGATGTTTTCCGATAGTAATATTGTGAGGGACGACTCACAGAATAGCTGTCCTAGGGCCTGGGGCAGAGCTCAGATGACACTGTAGACGCAAAGCTTTGGTTACACTGCAGCGTATGGTGGTTTTAGCCTTTCTGTTAAAAGTAGAGACATTAGCCTTATCTGTCCATCTACCTGTCGATCACCGAGTCTGTCAGATGGATGGGTCTATACATGGCGAGGCAGTGGTTGTGTTGTGGAGAATCTGTGCCAGTGGATCACCATTCACCCCTCACAGATAATGTCACAAATCTGTCTCCTGCGCTGCCATCAATCAAGTGTTGTCCTGATGTCAGGCACTGATAGGCTGAGATGTACCACTGGCATTCATTCCACACTGACCAATTTTCCCAGGATGTTTTCATATTTTTTTTAAATTTCACCCTGTATTTTCATTGTATATTCCAAGTAGAGTTTGTTTGCAGTTACCTGTTGCTGCAGTCAGTATGTGGCTCATTGTGTGCAATCTTACCTACAGATGTCATGAACTAATATAAAAAAGATACATCTTTGACAGTTAACAAATGAAGAGTTACAGTTCACGTGACATCCATGGGGCATACATCGGGGTAACATCCAGGGGGTGTGTATATGAGGGGGTGCGGGGGAGGAGGAAGAGTCCTGGGGGTGCGTCCAACTATCCGTACCCTGGCAGGGAATGATACCTAATGCTTGTGGGAAGTTGCACTGTGCTTTCCTTGGGGGTTGTTGTCATCTGTGGGGTCCGGTGACAAACATCACCCCCTGTGCACTCGTCTTTTGTATTTATAGCAAGCAGGAGTGATCCGCAGTTAGCGAGGCGAGGCGGGAGTGAGGCTGTGTCCCTGTTTTCTCCCGCACCCATATGTTTTCCCTGCACTCGGGTAGAAGTGATTTTTCCAGCTTCATACCTGTTCTCCAGTGGCCTGTCTGTTGCAAGTGTACCTACCCCCAAGTTACGATAATTAGCTCCTAGGTGGAACTTAGCCATGGTTGCTTGACATCTAGCTGAGTTCTTATGCAAATTAGGGCACAACTCATGGGAGAGCCGGAGCAGCTCCAGCTGTAGCTAGGTGTCACATGACTCAATAAACAAATGGCTGGAGTCATTCAAGATTTATATTGGCACTGAGAAGTCAGATGAAATCATGTTTTCAGAGATTATTTGTACCCGCTCGCTGTGTATGTGTAAAGGCCTTCAGGTGTTTGAGTTTCATGATCATATTGCATCACTTTTGCACAGTTTGCAGCAGGATTTGTACGACAACAGAAAAAGTGTAATGTAAACTCACTGGTAGGATTTGGATATAAAAAAGAAATAGGAAAATGTGGCTATGAATTAAATTGAACAAAAGGGGCAATGAAAAAAACCCAGAATATGTGAACAATTATTGAGGTTGTTAATTTGTCCAAATGTTATAGCAGTACTTCTCTTAAAAAAAAACCAGTATGTGTTTCAAAGACACATGCCATTTACAGATATATTGTTTAGAAATAGAAAATGCTTGCTGGTCCTGTGGGACATTGTGACTGTGTATCCAAACATCAGTGTAGTTCCTTGCTCACCGTGCAAGTAGAGAAGTAGATGGCCTGACGAGTTAATTGCCCGTGTGGCTCGTGGTATTTCCCGCATGCCACGAGTGCCTGTAGTAGCCATGCAGACATTCTCTGCAGCGTTCATTAGTTGCTGGTATTTCCTCAAAAACAACTTGTCTCACAATTAGCATAGATCTTATGCAAACACTGTAGTTGGTTATTTAACCTTGCACATTTAAACTAAGCTAATGTAGTTACAAGCGTGCAACAACGGTGTTTTCTAAAGTCTGATCCTGTTGAAGCCATGTCAGAGTTGCAGCTATATCTGGAGACCATTTTTAATCTGCCATTTAATGATGTACATCGTCAGCAGACTCAGTCTCTAATTATGCAAGACAGCTACTTGTCTTGAACATCTCACTGCAATGTAGATATTACTAATGACACATCGACTATTGTAAATGAAATTGTTTAAAGTTCAGCTACAGCTATTTATATTTACCATGGAGATTGTTTTCTTGGTACTTAGACATTTCCACATGAACGATAGCATTAATAATTATTTTCTTTATCATTATGTATCGCGATAAGTATCACATTAAGACAATAATATCACAGTGTGTGTGATATTTTGAGTCAGTGTGTGGTTACCACCTTACACGCTGCTCCCTTGGACTTTCTAGCGCTCAGTGACCACTTTGATGATAACGTAGCGTATTGAACGGTGAGACCTGTTGAACACATGGTGGATCGTGGGAACATCATTGATAATATCTGTGTTAATTGAGTGTATTTGCTAAATAAAACCCCAACATGGGCACACAATGGTGGGGCATCAGACCCTAAAGTTGTGCTCCTGCATTCAAAGTTGCCACTTTGATTCAGTCGGTTTCTGCTTAACTGCACAGATTTGTATCTGGCGTCGGACATTAGGAATGTGCTTTGTGTTTATTTGTGTAGGTCGGGACAATAGAACTTGCTATACATGTACATGTGTAGAAGATACAGTACATGATGTTGTTCATTGTGCTGTCCACTGACCAATGGAAAGTCACATTGCTCACATACCGGTACTTTGTGCCTGGACAGACAATGTGCACTTGTAGACATGTAGACAAGGGTTTATTGATTTCGCTTTTCAAGTATTTCACAGGCAATTTTACCATTCTCCTTTTGTGGTGTTTTGAATGCTTTCATCATCGCAGAAGATAAACATTAAATTGACTGTGACGTATCTGAACAGAAGAATTGTTCGAACGTGACATTGGGATGTTTCTTTTTACGAATAAAGGTTCTTTCTTCTTCTCCAGTCACTGGATAATGTGTTACTTCTTTCAACATGTACCTGGATAGCTTCAACATGTCCAGCACAGTTATGATGGGTTTGATCTTATGAGATCATTTCAGTTAATTTGCTGAACTCACTACAAGTTTGCTTGCAGATTCCTGAGAAGGGTGAATCTGAGTGTCACAGGCTGCTCCATAAGTCCCTGTGTCTTGACAACAAAGTGTGGTTGTGATTTATGAATGAAACAACAGTTAGTTGTGACAGGGGTGTGAGACAATACAACACACAACAAAGAGCGGGTGGAGGTTATCTCTTGCCAAAGTGTCAAGCCATAGATGCCTCCTTGTGACAATTCTCCTGGGGGAACAATGTGATTGTCACTGATAGCACAGCCTGTGGGGTATCAGCTGACAGGGTAGTTCTCAGTTAACAGACACACCTGGAGGAAGGCGTTGAACAGGGTTGTTACAACACCCTTCTGTGGCCACCCCTTTGTTTTACGGTGATTTGTCATGTGATTGTCATGTGACGTGCCATCAGCAGGTGTGGTGTAACCGACCGCTGTTGTTAGCTGTGGACGCTCATTTGTCTTAGCCTTGTGTACCTGTCCATATACAGTTACACTCGGTAGTTGTTATCTTACTTGACCAATAGTGTAGTGCTATTTTAGAGAAAGCTACTTCTGCGTAGAATAGATAATAAACATACAAACATGCATTAAAATATAAGTAAACATACAATAAATAACAAAACAATAAAACACATAGCAAAACAACAAAACATTAAGATTACAAGGGTGTGTAATAAATGGCCGTACATTAGGATTGACTGATATTTGTTTGTTTTGACAGAGACATATTTGTTGTGGTCAAGCTGTTCTGCATGTATGTGTCACTGTGTGTGACTACTAAATTTTGTTGACAGAAGCAAGTGTGTAGAATCCAAGCAATAACTCTGTACCATGAGTGTTGGTTGACAGAGGCAAGTTTGCTGTGGTCAAGCTATAAATCTCCATGTCTATTTGTTGAATGTTGACAGAGGCAAGTTTGCTGTGGTCAAGCTATAAATCTACATGTCTATTTGTTGACAGAGGCAAGTTTGCTGTGGTCAAGCGGTGTCAGCACCAGTTGACCGGACTGGACTATGCGGCCAAGTTCCTGCGCAAGCGGAGGAAGGGCAAGGACTGCAGACACGAGGTCCTGCAGGAGATCAGCATGCTGGAGGTGGCGCTCAGTCATCCGCGACTCATCGACATGGTTGAGGTGTTCGAGACCACCCATGAGCTCATCATTGTCACCGAATAGTGAGTCTTCGTTCGCGTGGTTCGATCGCAAAGTCCCGCTTTTTATGAGCGGTTGTTACATCTGATATAAAAATGTGGTATGTTTTGATTGTAGATAGGCAGTTTGTATCTCCTTTTGCGGCTATCGGATCAATAGATATTTGCTTCGTTAACGACCTGGTTGCATGAGGAGATCAATCTTCATCCAGATGATCTTGTATTATAATATTTGTTATGGGACGTTTATTTTCAGGAGCATTTCTATGGCAGCTAACATGTTTCTGGTCAACAGCCACCGTCGCAGTGCATGTGTAATCATGTTATAATGCAAGCGGGTACACATTATAGTTCTAAGATACATGTGTTCATTCAACCGTGACCCGTGTTCGTTCATCCGCGATCCGTGTTCACTGAGGCGTGACCTGATATCAGGTGGTTTGTGGAGCTGTCAGAGTGGTGCTCCAGAGAGAACCTGTCCGTCAGATAAGACGCTGCCCCTGGGTAGCAGGAAACATCGGCCACTTTGATTTCCTTCCACGTCCCAAGGGCAGTGCACTGTAAACACCCCCAAAACACACAACTGTTGAATTCACTTGCTTGTTCTGGGCGTTGTTTGTTGCAGACATCACTAAATATAACCATTTGAAATATGAACATAACAGCAGATAAAGTAAATATAACAATGGCGGTATCTTTTAGAACACCTACCTTTGGGCTACAGAGCAAAAGTGACGTTAATTGTTTAAGGTTTCTGCACAAGTTTCTGTTATGCCATACATAAAAATCTGTAAGAATATTAACGTTATTACACAAACATGCTGCAGGAAGTACAATGTCATTATCAGTTGTGTGCGTTAATTTAGGAACAAACCAGATTTAGCAACTTTTTTGTCCCGGAATGTTGAATTTCTCAGATAATGTTTTTGGTTGGAGTTTAGTTCAGTGTTGATGTTTGCAGTGCGGCTGGTGGCGAGCTCTTCAAACACATGATACTGGAGGACAGATTCGAGGAGAAAGACGTCATTCGACTGATGAGACAGATTCTCGATGGACTCATCTTTCTACACGATCGAAACATTGTTCACTTAGACATCAAGGTAGGTCCAAGGACGACCCAGTGAGCCTGTAGATGGGTGCATGTAAGGACGACCCAGTGAGCCTGTAGATGGGTGCATGTAAGGACGACCCAGTGAGCCTCTAGATGGGTGCATGTGCTGCTGCAATATACTGGCTTTCAGGGCAAATACGAATGGTGATATTTGGGTAATGTAGATGGATTTATTTTAATGTTGACACAAGTGGTTATTATAACAAAGTGACAATCTTGAAATAGAACATAGTAATAGTCCTGATGAGTGAGTGACATATGACAACATTTTCAGAATGACAGCTTATGGGAAAAGTCGTTAATAGTTAGTGAAATATAGGTGACTATTGACCTGTTACGCACCTGTCCCCAGCACAGACCACAGTGGTGTTGTGGAAAGACCACGGTGGTGTTATGGACTGACCACAGTGGTGTTGTGGAAAGACCAGAGTGGTGTTGTGGAAAGAACCACGGTGGTGTAGTGGTGTTGTGGAAAGACTGACATATTCAGTTCAGCACATGATGCAGACAGACTAACAACTTTGTGGTATGCCTATGAATAAACCACAGCCCGCTGGATCCCAGGGGAGAGCCAAGTTGATAGAGATACCCTTGCCCCTTTGAAGTCACCCCAGAGAGCTGGCTGGCTTCCTTGCAGCAGCCACTGGATGGGTCACTGACAGCCTTTCCTGGCTGCCGATTCCCAGGACCTCCCCCATCAGATGTCTCCATGAACCAACGGGTGAAATGACAGGCAGAATAACCCCTTCCATCAAATCCCTCCTCTCAAAGGCAGGGTCGAGTGAAGTAAGATAGGCCAGATTGGCTGTGGTAGACTTTATGGCCGTCATATATGAAAAGGTCCATGTTTGGGTAATGGCATTCAGTGATTAGAAGGCCATATCCACAGCCTGAGTCTTGTCAACGCCGACGGGCCCAGATTGCTTGCGACTTTGCTGTTGTATCGCGCTGAAGAAAGAATTGCTTTTTAAAGTGACCCTGATGAAGATTGACAGTTGCATAGAATTGAATTACAGGCTGCCTTCTGCACGTGTTGTCGACAGCAAGCGAGAGGGTGGACCATTGCCAGTGTATGATTCTGATCGTCTGCACCAACTTGGATCAGCCACCTGAAGCATTTAATTTGCTTTGATTTATGAAAGTGATAAACAGCAATTATTTTGGTCCTCAGAAGCACGGGTCAGAGTGGTTTAAGTGCGGTTAATGTTGAGGACAATCACAGACTGCTGGGCACGCATATTATTAGTAAGGCAGGCGAGTTTGTAAGCGGTGCGAGCTGAGGTTAAATAACAGTTGGGTCCCAGGGTGGTTCGGGTCAGCAGAACAGCGTTCTACTAGTGTATAACCTTCACGTTGTGTGAAACCTAAGGTTCTACTTCCTGTTTTTTTAGTCAGTTATGTAAACTGAGAATAATTTTTGGGTGTTCTGGAATAGTTTAAGATTATTGTGAGTTGAATTATTGGTTCATATGGTGATGCATAATAACTGTGCACACATCACAGCTGTATTATCTGAGTTTGGAAACTGCAAATCACTGAACACATCATATCAGATGACTTGATACATGTGTTTGCATTCTGGCAAAAAGGTGTGTATTTAATGGAAAAAACCCAACTCGTTTTCAGTTCATGGCTGGCTATTCTTGCTGGGGTGGAGGTAGGGCGTACATGTTTTGAGTGGGGTTAGGGTGAAGGGTGCACCCACTGCCACCAGGGGTAGAAGTGGACAGAGGGTGGACCAGACAGGGTACCCCAGTTGAACCCACTAACCCTGCCCTGGCTAAGGGTAACAGGGTGAGTTTGTTTACATGCTGCCAGTGTGTGGGCCAGTCTGGCCAGAGACAGCTGTCTTTGATATGCACCCTGTCAGGGCAACTACAATCTGTGGGCCCCAAGCTGTGCTTGTTAACCCAAACTCTCTCTGAGTGGGGCATAGCAACAGGTACTCACTGGACAGCTAGTAGACCGGGGCATAAACCCCCACCTGTTTCACCTACAGAGCTCCTCAACAAACGTGTCTTCTTCTTCTTATGGTTAGCTCATCACTCTATGTTAGCCACATGTTTGTGACTAGAGTATTGTCGAGCCTGGTTTTCAGAGTTGTCCTTTTAGAATTAGTGAGTCCACTACAGGTTACACATTTACCCCATGTGTGGGATCTTTTACTTCCCCTGGCATAGACACCAGATAGAAGGGACCACCGGCTTTTAGTGTCTCTTCCGAAAGACACAGGCAATGTGAGGTGAACAAAATTGCCTAATTTGTGAAACGGCGGTAGGTGGGATTGAACCACCATCCCCTCGATTGACAGTCCAGCGCTCTACGGCAAGACCACCGCTCTTCAACTAACTAGATACAACTTGAACTAGCAAACTGATTAGAGCCTGCCTATTCATTAGGTTTTGTGCTGGAGCGTGTGGGTCCAAGGATATGTTAGATGTGATGTGTCTTCATTGTATTTGTAATGTAGGACAAAGTTTGTGCACAGACATGCATGTGTATAGCTGTCCGCTATTGCAAGTAAGTTGTAGAGTTTTCACTGCCTGCTGGGTCATTGGACCCCAAATGGGAGGTCTCCAGGGTCACATTTCCAGACAACCCCAAACTGTGGCAATTTATTGAGCCAAGTGCAGTTTTAACGCTGGAGGTCTGGCAGTGCCAGTGTTCTGTCCCTACACTGCGGGTCACTGTGGTTGGGATCAGTAGGGATTCATTAGTCCAGATAAGGACTTGATGAATACCCCATTTAACCTAGGGCTGCCTGGTGCTGCAATGTCCACAGCTGGGTCAGGGAAGTTGGGTTTGAAACCAGTAAGAATAGGAGAATCATGCAAGATAATTTAGGTATTCTACAAACAGTGTCACAGTGTTAGTGAACAAGTTCATCAAGTTGGAAGGGTAATTTGTAAGAGAGAATACCAAATTTTAAAGTGTCAATAATTTGGCAAACATTTGTGGCCCTTAAATTGAATCTTTGCTTAGTCTTATGCAACAAGTGCTGTATCTGTAATTCAGTTACATCGATATACGTAACATGTTCTAGACATGAGGGAATGATCTGTTATGGATACTGCCTTACAGTGTGTGTGCTGCTGGGGGTGATGTCAGTGTTCAAGGCTGGCTGTCCCTTGGAAGGCCTATCAGATGAACACTCACCAGTCCTGCAGTTATCAAACGTGATCACTTGCAACAGCTTCTATAATTTCAAATCTGTTTTCCTGACAAAGTATTTGTGTCCTACATGCTTGTCAAGGTCATCTGCTTGTAAACAAGTTTCACATTAAAAACTTAAACAACTTGTAAACACGTTTCACATTAAAATACTTAGTTAAATAGGAAAAAATTGTAAAGTGACTGATGAGACGGAGGATATTAGACCAATAACCATGTCTGATTGTTACAAATTGTCTAAATGAAACATTGATCTTAGGTATGCTTGTTTTCAATGCATGCATGCATGGATATTTGCATGCACTTGGACGCACGCATGCACGCACGCATGCACGCACGCACGCACAGGCACACACAGATTCTGTTATTCCTCAGATGTACTTCACATGTTCCAATCATTGTGTTATATACAAGCAACAACACATTGCGCAGAGAAAGGATTTATTTTAAGAATGTCCAGGAGGTTGTCATGTGCTTGTTTATAGATCAGATCTTGATTAATAGATCGGGCAGAGTGATGTTGTAAGCATTGTATATCAGTGAGTGTTTCAGTCTGTGTAGTTCATACATAGGAGCCACGTTCCGCACGGCCGCACACAGTCCAGTCTTTGTTCTCCAGTGCTTGAAGCGCTTGAAGCACCGTTGTCTGACCACAGGCGACTATTTCTTTTTCGCCAATCGACAAACACCAAGACGCCAAACGCAGTCAGGCGACTTGCTGATCCGACAAACGTTTTAATGTTTGCACACAATATGCCTTTGACTGACGGCAGTCGTGGTTCGTCGAACACCGACAAATATTGCCCTATAGGGTGCGCGGTTACACCCAGTTACAACAAAGCAAGCTGGTTATTTATGCGCAATCTCGCTGCTGGTAATGGCAGTCATTGTAGAGATAGCAGTGAGTTAGCCGGACAAAGACACAGGAATTCCCCAGTACAAAGCCAGTCTTGGCATTCGCAGGGAAGTCTGATAAGACTTCTATAGCTGGTCACCATTCAGCTGTCACTCAATAGCAATGGCATTCCATATGATAGCTGCCATTTGACTGGTCTTTCACTAGCTGCACAATTATGCTTCCCTGACTTATAAACTGTAGGTGGCCTCTCAGTAGCAAAAATTAGATAGCTACCTTGAAGCTGCTTGTAAAGTTTTTACTCAGGAGCAGACATATTCTGCTGAATAGCTAACTTGAAGCTACCTGTGTAGTTGCTATGGAGCAAACAGGAAGTTGTGGTTGATCCAGGTCTGCCTGGGACTTGTTCCTTGATTCAAAGTATCCGGGCCTCTGGCAGCCTGGTTGTATGTTTATTGCTTAACAACTCACACATTTCTTCTCCGTGTCTAGTTTCCAGAACACTGCTGGTTATGCTACTTCAGGCCATGAATTTGGCATAAGTGCAGGATCAGTTGGCCTTGGCTTTTGTAGGTGTCTTGGGGGCACCGTCATAAGGCAGAGCACAGAGATTTGGCCACTAATGATCATTTAGTTTCCAAGACACAGAGGCCAGTTGCCAATTTGGGCAAAGCAGCAATGGTCACATTACCACCAGGGAATTTAAGGTCTGTGACTTGCTGTACATAAACCATATACACTGGTGGCATTGGTTGTACTACTTGGTGTACATAAACCATATCACACACCGGTGGCATTGGTTGTACTACTTGGTGTACATAAACCATACCATACACCGGTGGCATTGGTTTGTACTACTTGATGTACATAAACCATACCATACACCGGTGGCATTGGTTGTACTACTTGGTGTACATAAACCATACCATACACCGGTGGCATTGGTTGTACTACTTGGTGTACATAAACCATACCATACACTGGTGGCATTGATTGTACTACTTGGTGTGTATTATACATAAAACACTCCCAGTGCTACATGTTGTAATACATATTAGTACATAAACCAAACCAAATCAAACCATGTTATTCATATTATTGTTGTTGTCTTTTTATATCTAGGTACTATTTAAAGCCAGATGTGTCAAGGTAGATCTGACTGTGAATTATAGTCATGACACCGTGGTCTGTGCTGCATTGTGAGCACTGCTTAACTCTGTGAACGCAATAGAAGTGAAACTTTGTGGTTTCTTGTGGAAGTGGACAGAAGACACCTTCCACTTTTGGTTTCTGACGGAGGATGTAGTGATGAGTTACGTAACGTGAGAGATACAGTGTGAGTTATGAGACGGGTGTAAAGAAGAATGTAACGGGTATAAAGAAGAATGTAACGGGTGTAAAGAAGAAATGTAATGGGTGTAAAGAATCAGGCACCTACACCATGTACAATGCGAGGTTTAACAGGTATGGTCAGCTACGTGACAGGAGTCTATTGACATGTCTAATGTGTCCATCATTAAGTGACAAACCACAGCAGGACCACTGAGTCCTCACAGTAATTGTAACATACACAGAGTGACCATCATTGACAGGGTACCTATGGTGTGATTGTGATAGAAATGTCCAGTCATTGCCAGTGACAGGGTCTGTCTCTACTCCAACAGTTTGTACTGGCTGTGATTGCAGACTGGCTTTGTCATTAACCACAGTAATCTCAACTTATGCACTCTTGTGTTCATGTGCGGTGGACTGGACCACTGTGACCTCATGACCCAGAAACAGCCCCCTAGGGGGCTAACTGGCAATGCTTGAAATTCCCCGTAGTTTTGAGTTATATAATGCCTTGTGGTAAATACGCAGTGGAGTTATTGCGTTTTATTTTTATGGCATTGCCAGTCACACCAGATTGTGACGTCATGTATGAGTCATCATGGCGGGTGACTTACACACATCATTTTATTTTAAATTTAACAGTCAGACAGGAAGTTGTGGCAGCAGTCAGTGTATAGGCCCTTTCGATGTTGTCCTGATGGTGTCTGAGTCTGCTCATTCCTTGAAGTGAAGATGTCACACACAACTGCTGACGTCTTAGTTGCCTGTAGTGTGGCAGTCACAGTGTCAGCAGTACAGTACAGTACAGTACAGTACAGTACAGTACAGTACAGTACAGTACAGTACAGTACAGTACAGTACAGTACAGTACAGTACAGTACAGTACAGTACAGTACAGTACAGTACAGTACAGTACAGTAGTGAGTGTTAATGTAAGAGTGTGCTGTGAACCAAGGGTTGTAAAAGAACTGTGTAATGACACTGTCCTCAAGGGTAGGGTGGTGTGGGGACGCAGTAAATGTGTTCTCTCTGTAAAGGTCAGCGAGCGCGGAGACATTAGTACCTGTGACAGACGTAATGGGACAGACTAGATCTTCACACCTGGGTTAAGTGTGCGTAGTTTGTATGCGTGACGTTTGAATGAGTGCCACTGTGGGACCACCCAGACGTGACTGCTCCGAAACAAACAGTGTCACTTTAAGTGTGTGTACGTGCCAGTCTGACGTCACAGTTGTGTACCTGTGGCAGGTGACTGTGTCACTGAGTCTCATCCTACAACCTGTAATTGACCCTCTCGTGTGATTGTCTAATGAACCGTGCAGCCTGTAGGGGCCATTATACCATGTAGTGGCCCTCATGCTGCGGAGTGGCCCATAGTGGCCCATGTACCATGTGATGGCCCAAGTACCAAATGGTGGCCCACGGCACTGCCCAGCTGGCAGACTGACCGTAGGAGGCCGGCTGTTGTTGACTCCATTCTGGTCATTCCTGGTGGTTGTCAGCAGTGGCGAGGTGTTGGCACGGACTCCTGCTACTTCCTGGCCCCGCGTCTGGAGGCAGTCGAAGGGGAACGGGAGGTGTGCTTTGTTACAGCCCAAATGTGCGATACTGGTGTGGGAATAGCCGCCATGCTCAGTGCCCGTATTGGACTTCCAAATCAGAATCCTGCATTGCACGGAACAGAAAGTTGTCTGATTATCCCAAGACTGTCCCGTTATCAACTCGTTGTAAAACTACAACTCCAGTGTCAACATTAAGAGTTGCCACTTGATCACGACATTGAAATGACTGACTTAACTAGGACAAAGTATACAAGAAGTCAACATGTTTTGTCAACGGCATATGTGGAATTAGACCACAATTAATTATCAGTAAAAAATACTGATTAATTATCACAAAAAAATAAATAAAATATATGGTATTTAGGTCACATAAAAAGGTTACCTTAAACTTAATTGCAGCGCTTTTATTTGTTACAGTTCTATACTACGGCGCTACCGAATTCCAGTATTGAACAGATCCAGTGATTTTGCCCATAATATGCATGCGTGCAAGCATGCATGCATGCGTATGATCGTGCCTGTGTACCGTCTGGCATGTGGTACGGGTACCAGTCTGTCGACACTTGTTTGTGTTCACCCAACAACTGGGTGGCCTTCTAGGAGTTGCGTAACTCAACGGGTGTAAAACAAACACGTGTGTCTACTGTGGGCAGGAATGCTGGCAATCTGGGCATTGTCTTTGATGCTTGGGAGTGGTTGGGTCTCCAGTCGTCGGTTGGCCCCACTCATCTCCCACCAGTGCGGTGCTTCCTACTCGTGCGGGAAATTCTCGCAGGTAGAGAGAGGGTAGTTGTGTAGAGGACGGTTGAGTGGTGTGGTATGGAGACACTAGTGCAGGCCACTCACATGTTTGATACACGATGGTGCTTCCTTCTGTCCAGTAGTAGAGGGTGAGGCTCAGGTGAGGGTGAGGAGCGGTGGTCGCATGGTAGAGCGCTGTACTGTCAGTCGAGGGGACGGTGGTTCAATCCCACCTACCGCCGTTTCGAAACTTAGGCAATTTCGTTCACCCCACATTTGCCTGTGTCTTTTGGAAGAGACACTAAAAGCCGGTGGTCCCTTCTATCTGGTGTCTATGCCAGGGGAAGTAAAAGATCCCACACAGGGGAAGGGGTAAATGTGTTACCTGTAGTGGAATCACTAATTCTTGAGAGAAGGCTAACTACTGCATTAGCCCAAGTTTGGGCTGTTTGAAGGTAAACCACCTAAGACCCAGCACTGGTGCTTGTCGTCTGTTTGTATTCCTCTGTTCGTCCAACTATTCCATGGCCCTGTCACTCAGCCTCTCCTCTCCCAGCCCTGCCCCAGTGTCTCTCCACAGAAGTCCTCCCAATTCCACAGTGGTGTGGTGTTCCCCCTCCCATCTGTCTCCCCCTTGGAGGGCATCCGGTCTCGTTGCTCCCCAGTCCCCGATCATTCATTCCACATGTCGAGGCCGTTTAAACCAACTTTTTCCTGCCCTTGCCTTCACGCCATCTCCGCCTTCAACTCCCCCAGTCAAACTCAATTTAGGATATGATCTTGGTTAATGTCGACCCATAAAGGCGTAACTGGGTTGTCCCATTACATACAGTTGTATTACCAGAAACACGTGATAAAAACTGCCCAGGATAAAAATGTCCAGGGTCCCCGCTGCCCCTGTATGAATTAACGTCTGGCGTATCGCGGGAGGGAATTCCAGTAGAGTGATATGAATGAACAGGTTCCCTGTATCAATGAATGTTTCTCGGGCTACGAGTCAAGACAGCGGCAGCCTGGGGGCAAGTGTCAAGTACCCGCAGGGGCTTAAGCTCCCTGATGATGTGTTTTATAAGACCACTATTGACGACCGTTATCTCGGGACGTGTCATTCGACTGAGTGAAGCATTTTATCTCGCCATTGGAACATCAGAAAACAAGCTGTGTTTTTGCTCGTCCATGTACACCGCCAGCACCCGGTGCCTCTGAGGGAACACTTTGATGTACAGTGTTGTTGTCAATAACTCGGGGTGCCTGCGTTGTTGTCGATGCGCTTTTAAAGAATAGATGCAGGCACACGGAACAATTGCCCGCTCCGAGTGGATGAATGGTACGCCAGCATGAGAGCATCCTGTTTATCTGTCCGACTGAACGTGGTTACATGTCGTCCTTGCCAGATTGGTCTCATTCCTTTTATGACGCTCCTGTGTAGTGAGATCACTTAGAGGGATGTCTACGCAGATCACAGATCACAGTTGATCAGCCAACATTCGGCTTATCTGTCTGCACTGATCATATCAAAAGTGTAGTTTGTCATTTGACTTCACAGCCCCAGGCGCCCTGGGCTTCCGCTCCGTGGCAGTGTGTAAACCTCGCAGATGTTCTGTTGCATAAATAGTCATTCACAAGGGATGTCGATGTCGTGTCCGTCATTGTGTTGTCCATATATGTAGGCGACTTGTTCTGTATTGTGAGGCGGAGTGGTATAAATCACGGGGTACAGTTATCTGCCCCGCGTCTGGGTGGGACTTCATTGTTGAGTGTGAACCGGGAGATTTACATGACAGGCGCCGCCCCACCCTCTCAATGGGCTGTCACGACACTGCACAGACAGCACGACAACAAACGTCACAGTGGGCTTTATTACTTGATAGTTTCACTGACGATGTGCTATCACTGACAGTGTCTTGGTGTCAGTTGAGGGTGTCCTGGGTGTCCACTGACAGTGACTTAGTGATGTCTTACTCAGTACTGACTCAGTGATGTCACCAGGGTAGTGTAGTCTTCCTAAACAGTCTATCCGCTGTTGTAGAATGAACTGACTCATTGCATTCATTACATACGTTTCACCCAATCTGTTATGTTCAGTTAACATTGTCTTGACTTCAATGATTCCTTTGCATCCTCATATTTTGTTCGCTCTCCTCTTTGCCTTCCTTCCTGTGGAGGTGGCTGTAAGTAGAAGGCTGCTGTATTTAACCTCTCCAATGTCCAGTTAGTGGACGGTGGACTTCATCGGTAATCTTAGTCAGTCCACAAAGTCGGTCCGGTTCATTGATGATTTTTTTACCACAGTCTGTGGTTTGTCATCATCTTGGTGAATACCACTTTTGATGACTGTTGATCCTTGGTAACGTGGGCAGGATGTAGATCTGGTAGGACTTTGATGACAGACCCAGTCATGGGTGGGGTGTGTATCTGTGGGTGGGGTGGGTCTGCCCCTGTGTTTTATGTTCCCTGCAGCTGTCTTCATTGAGGGTTCTGTTCATCTCTGGCGGAAGGTTGACGCAGGAAGTGGGCTGGCTTGGCTTGGCACTTATCGTGAATAGAGCTACTAACACTCATCTTTATTAACATAAAAATGTTACCAGTTTATGGGCACATAAGATGTTCACTTCACCACATCTCATTGAAGATAAACCATATTAAACATCATCACCACACCACTCGGTTTTAAAATATAATTACCGGCGGTAACCTTTTTATAACGATATTCCATTCGTTAATGTTGTTTTTGGTCTTTGTCATTCAGCAACCAGTAAACACACAAAACACATTTAAACTATATGAGTAAATAAGTTTTGAAAAAGGCTGAACTTTTTTGTAACATTGTATAAACTATATTTTTATATTGTATCTGAACATAACAACCGTTCAGATCCAGTATAAAAATATACTTTATACAATGTTACAAAAAAGTTCAGCCTTTTTCAAAACTGATTCCAGGCCACTTTCAGTCAGCTGGCTTTAAAGGAATGTTTAGATAGCAAATAGTTTCGACTTTGACTGTGACATTTGTAAAGTGATCTGTTAAGTTGGTTTGCTTCTGTTGAAAGAGTTCACCGTTGATAGCACCACAAACTGGCAGCGAGGTCAGACATCCTGCTGTTAACTCTCAGATCACGATTTGTTTATCGTATTAAATCTCTCTGACTTTACAGTATAATGTTGAAGCCCTTTGATTTTATGCTGTGCCGTTTCCAGGAAGCGTGTTATTTAACCAGTTTTGGTTCATTTAATGGGTTTACCCCCACTGCCGATGTTGGCCAGTGCTCAGAGGCTGGACAGCTCCTTGGATAACCACTTTATTGTGGTCAAAAATCCTGTCCAGCAGCAGAGTTACCCCGCCATAATTATTTGATAAGCAGCCGTCTTTGTTTTGCATGTACCATATAATTAAATAGCCGATACTAAGGTATTTTATAATGACAGATAACAGAAATCTGTACTGCTATTAGATTAAGAGATAGCCCTTTGTATGAGCGATAAGGTGTAATTATCTTTGGGTCTATTAAGCCAGTGCATGTAAGTCGACTTTCATGTGGTTGCTAAGCACATAACAAACCAGTCCTCGGGGCTTAGCATGACATATGAAATGAGTACAGCAGAGAGTCACAGGGTGACAGACCTGGTCACACACATTCTGCCTTCTCTTATTTCACTTTCAACATTCAATTTAAGATAGATGGATTATTTTTGTAATTTAAAAATCTTCGACTCCTGTGTCAAAATGAAGACTCACTTATTTACCATTTATTTATAATTTATTTTGAATTTCTAGAAGTAACAGAACAAGTGTGTAATCACTTGTTTCACCCGTGGCTGATCGGGGCCAGAAGCCTGCAGTGGAGGCTGCAACCAGTGACGCCACCTGGTGAACACAAAGCTGACTAAATGTTTACCATGTCCAGAACTTGTTAAACGGACACCCTTTCACCGATTCATAATGTTTCTGTACATTGGGTATCTAGTCAAGAAGCAGGTATCTGAGTTATGTTAAGTCTGTCACTGACAGCTAATGTCCTTCCTCTCTTTGTTGTAGCCCCAGAACATTTTACTCACATCGGACCCACCTAGTGGTGACATCAAGCTGTGTGATTTCGGCTTCGCAAGACGCGTTCACTCGGGTGAAGACATTCTTGACATTGTCGGCACACCCGACTATGTTGGTGAGCGATGCTTATGATGTATTTGTCACCATTTGTTGACAGTTGTGGCATTTATTTTGTCATTATATACCAATATTTATATATTTTTGTTTGGTGACATTTAAGCCAGCATTTTAAGTACACTAACCCAGCATGGTGCTGGTGATGTTTTTTTAACTAGATTTGATACTAATTAATTCATGATCAGTTGCAAGCGTGGTGTAATATAATGGTTCTTTGCTATACACACTTCAGATGTTACTTGTTTCGTGCCTAGTGTTATGTTGTCACACATTACTCAAGCATCACTGTTAGACTCAACAATTGTCTTTGTTCCACAGCACCGGAAGTGTTGAGCTACGAGCCAATCAGAACATCCAGTGACATGTGGTAAGTTCTCATTTTTTGACAGCAATCAGTTTCATATATTTCATACTTAGTGACAAATAGTCATGTAGAGACAGACAGTGTCATCCCTCCCACATACTGCAGCTGTCGTACATGCTCACACTCATGTACACCTCATGTACACACACATACACTTGATGTACACACACATGTACACCTCATGCACGCACACATACACCTCATGTACACACACATACACTTCATGCACACATACATACACTTCATGTACACACACACACACGTACACCTCACGTACACACACACACACTTCATGTACACACACACACACACACACACACACACACACACACACACACACACACACACACACACACACACACATGTACACCTCATGTACACACATACACTTCATTTACACACACACACACACACACACACACACACACACACACACACACACATGTACACCTCACGTACACACACACACTTCATGTACACACACATGTACACCTAATGTACACACGTGTACACCTCATGCACACACACATACACTTCATGTACACACACATGTGCATCTTATGCTCACACACATACACTTCATGCACACACACATGTACACCTAATGTACACATGTGTACACATTGTACACACACATGTGTACACCTCATGCACACACACACACTTCATGTACACACATACACACACACACGTACACCTCATGTACACACACATGTGCATCTCATGCTCACACACATACACTTCATGTACACACACACACATGTACACATATGTACACATCATGTACACACACGTACACACACACACACACACACACACACACACTTCATGTGCACACACATGTACACCCCATGTACACACATCTCCCCCGTGTGTTACACATACTTAGGTGTCGTCGTCCCCCTGTGTTGTGTGCCCCTATTTCCCCTCCCGACCCTATTCACACCTACCTGGCAGTGTCGGTGCATGATCCCAGTGCATGATCCCGTGGGTTTCTGGGCCGAGGGCACATTCTTGGTGTTCATCGAACAGGGGAATGGCTTTGCCCGGGGGTGGAGAGGGGAAACAAAGTCTGCCATTGTTAGAGACTCCACCCAGACATGTGGGACCAGGACATGTGTGTCCCAAGTAGGGGGCTCTGTCAGTCACTCGTGTCAGCAGGCTTGTACTTGGGTCTACGGGTCATGTCGGTTCACTTGCTGTTGGGTTTTGACACCTTGTTGGATATCATCATCATTGGTGATTGCTAGAGTTACCCGTTTCACCATATTATCACTCTTCTGTGTCCTTTCTAAACACCTTTACATGGTCATCCCATCCAGGGCTTTATGCAGGGCCAAATTATTGCCAGTCACACGTTTTGGTGGACACATGGATGTTAACTGTTAAGCCAGTTTACAAACTTTAAATGTGTCTGATGACCTAAAATGGACTACAAACACATGTGACACCATTTATACTCACTTTTGAGGCATAACTAACTGACAATATCTATGGTTTTGGAAGACCTTTTTTTATTCCTTCATTTTTTTTACCCATATTTCTAACCGTCCACAACAGTTTTTACCCGTCCAAATGACGGGTGGACGGGTCTCTGCATAAAGCTATGATCCCATCATTTAATATGGCATGGTTCATTTTGATGCATGTCATTTGTAATAGTTTACCTAAGGATACATTGGGCCGATTCTCATCACAGGATCCAGTTGGTTTCTCATTGATCAAATCTTCAACTTCAGAATGTTATATTATTATTTGTGCACAATTCCTTGTTCTTTTAGTTAATGGTGCTTCATAGACATGTAACATTGCTTACATTGAGTTATTTATGTCCAGTGACGACTTCTGGATGAAACAGAACGGAAGTCCAGTCATTTCCATGTTTGACCGTGTTCCGTTATTAACCCTGTGCCTCTGTTTGCCAGGAGTGTGGGGGTGCTGGTGTACGTCATGTTGACGGGGTGTTCGCCCTTTGCGGCGGAGACGAAGCAGGAGACGTTCCTAAACATCTCGCAGGTGAACCTCGACTTCCCCGACGACCTGTATGAGGACATCTCCAACGAGGCTGTCGACTTCATCACATGTCTTCTCGTCCGCGAACCAACGTAAGTGCCACCTGCTGTATAACTGACATTGTAGGGTTAATTACACAAGCAAAAACGGTGGTGGGGTGTAACCAAACAGGATCTAAGATCTGGTCCCACTAAAAATCTAATCTAACACCAATCTATTGCTGGATTTTACTCAGTATTGTTCAGCAGTGGCTTTGATAGTTTGTTCTTATATCCATTTGTTAAACTGTTGCTAATATAAAGTTACTATTATATTGTATTGTATCTTTTCCATGTTTGCTGCTACTATATTGTTGGTATTTTATTGTATGTATTCAGTGTAATATTACTATGTGCCTTGTTACATTGTTGCTCCTTGTTACATTGTTGCTGTTACAGAATGACTGACTGTCACTTGTGTCTAACATCTTTGTTACATTGTTACTGTTGCTGTTACATAATGACTGACTGTCACTTGTGTCTAACATCTCTGTTACATTGTTACTGTTACAGGCAGAGACCCACTGCCCACCAGTGTCTTGCACATCCTTGGCTCCGCAGCAACGAGACAACAGACAATGTGACTCCACATCTCACCACCAGTAGCGCCACTAATATCACCATCAGCACAACGCCCGTTGGCTCACCCCTCGGCTGTCGACGTGCCCTCGCCCCTTCACCAGAGGGCGCTGCAGATTCGGAGCCGCTCAAGCGGTATCGTTGCGATGCTGAAAAGAACGGCAACGACACAGGCAACACGGACAATTGCAACAACGGCTCAAAACAACAGAATGTCGACGACGACAAGGACAAATCACGGAATCGGAAAGAAGTACACATCGTGCTTGAATCGAGCAAGAAAATGTACGAGTTGTCATCATCATCTTCGTCCGTGTCATCACTGTCTATGACGCCATCGCCGTCATCATCCGGATCGTCGTTGTCAGCGATGCAGTCAACGTCATCGTCGGCGGCATCGTCGCCATCGCCGGTGCCGACGACGGTGACGTCAACGCTAACGGTCAAGGCCTCGAAGAAGCTCGTTGTCATCTCCGACCGCTCGCCACGACTCGCACACAAGGAAAACGTGGATAAGTCGAGTGCCACGGAGTGTGATACGGACAGTTTGGGCATGCTCACTGATGGCCAGCTGGTCTACTAGCTCGTCACGTCTACTGCCATCTTTGTCACCGGTGACGTCCACCTCTGTATCATTGTCAATCGTCATCTGTCACCACGTGTCACTGACGCATTCTGTTGTCACCTTCATGGACTCGTCACCGACTTGTTATTTGTCACAGGATTTGACACGAGTCACTAACAGCAATCTCACCTATTGATCTGACGTCACTTGTTCATTCACAGGGACAGTATTGTGTCATCTTGTCACACGGTACAGGTGTGTACATGTGTAGTGTGTACATGCATGTACATGTGTATATCTTTTATGTTTACGACAGCACAACATGACTAGGCAGTATCTGCCTGCCTCCTGTGATGTCAGTCAATACCAAATATGTGTTTACCTCTGGGAATGTGTATTTATACTAAGCATCTTATGTTATCAACGATGATGAGCAATGCAATGTGGGCAACTGTCCGGATGTCATGCGTCATCAGACAAAGTGATAGACTCGTACGGTGACAGTTAGTGATCATGTATATGATATCGTCACTGTCATGAGCTACCTTACTAACGCAATGCCCAGTGGATGTTGTATGCTTGTGTGTGATGCTTGTTTTGTCGTGCCAGCGTACTCTCTAGTTGGCAGTACAATGGCGTAGCCAAATGACATCTGTCAAACATAGGTCATAGGTCAAGGTTGCACAACTTGAGAGCACGGCTTGGCGACGTCTTCATTTGGTTCACTCGCACATTATTTATACTCAGATCATAAAATCTAGTGCACAAAATAGCAGGTATCGAAGCATGAATGAACTGACGTACATGCACGCACGCACATGTGTATATATGTGTGTGTGCACGTGTAGATATGTGCACATTTATAGGTGTTTATAAAGACTTCACAGTTTTGGTGTTTAAGATTGTTTGTTTGATATCGACAGGGTTTGAGGAGACGCGGTGGTGAACAAGGATAAAGCAACACGCATTACTGCTTTAGTTTATAAACCCAAAAACACGTTAACGGTTGTCACGGATGCACTTGTGTTGGTCAGCCGTGAATATGGCCACGTGACCGGTCGCTCGGACACACCCGCCATGTGACGGTGGCGTGTGTATTGCAGGGTCTGGAACCCTAGTTCTTCTAGCCCTTCAGGGGTATGTATATAGTGTGAGATATTGTACAGTGTTCTGCGTCTGTGTCCCCAGTCTCACAAGTGATTCACGGCATGTTGCAGAGACATGTCTGCATGCGACATGTGCTGTCATGCGTTGCATGTGTGGCATGCGTTGTTTACATATGTGTGGAACTCTTCGCATGGCAGGTGTTTGACTGTTCCTTAGTCTCCAATTTGTACAGACAGGAGTGTTTTATAGGCTGTTAATACGAAAGCCGCTGAATTTGAGGTTACCTGGCATAACGTATACCATGTGTGTACATGTATAATGTATATTTATATAGATATATGTTATGTATGTATATGCTATGTACGTATATTATATGTGTATATAATATACCTGGTACATATATTTATCTATCTGACTGAAGACTGCCGGTGGTAATGACAGTAGAGTCTGGCGGTGTCGATTGGGCACACTTCTCCTTGTTGTTCTAGGCAGTTAGATATTTAAGATAGCCATGTCTGTATTAAATACAGAACACTGTTAATAGCTGAATAGTTGAATTCCTGTCTTTTATCAAGTAATTGTGATTTTAATTACATCGGACAAGTTTTTCCATGTGTGAAAATATGCTCGGAATGTTTAGTTGCATTTATTAATATATTTCAGTAAAGTATGCTTGAACATATCACTTGTGTTGTTGTTTCTTTCTTGTGAGCGAAGTGCAACGTTGACTCCTGACCCACTTTATGGCCCCAGTTTATGAGTGGCTTATCCAGTTTGGTTTTTTCTTTTGTGTAAAATACCTGGGGTATAAGTTTGTTAACATACTGTATAAATAGCTGAACTTCAAGGAGCTGTACATGACACTTAAAGTCAAGTGCCTGTGTGCTGGTTAAAAAACAGAAATTTCGAAAACAGTAAGTTGGTTAGTATGGCTACAAACAATAATGTATGTTTTAATTGGTTGACACGATAGAGCAGCTAGTGATACTCAGCAGACCCAGTTCAAAGTCAAGTTGTTTTATGATTTTAGCAAAAGTTTTCACTGTTTCATGCCATGCTATTTTGAAGGTGCAGCCAGTTTTAAAGAATCATCGAATCTTCCATATAAATATAGTTATTTCAATTGTGAACATTATCATTAACACCATCCATTAAAATACAGTAATCCATATCTTATTAGATACATATTGTATACTTTATAATGGGTTCTGTCTCGTGTTTGTCTGTGACTGACATCAAAGAATGGGTTCATTTCACTAAGATAAAGAGCTCTTAAAGAAAATGTATCCTTACTGTTGTGAAATAAAATAAGTTTTTCAAAATGCAAATATCCGTTGCCGTATTACCCAGGACTGTGTTCCCATGTTCCCACTCCTTCAGTGAAACACCAGTGACAAACACTAGTGACAAAATCAAATTTAAAAGCTCTTAGCATTAGTGAAATTGTCCCCTGATGTATATTCTGGACTTGCCATTGTCTTGGGTCTGAGATTGCAACACTCACACAAACAACATCAGTTTATTTTATTTGAAGCATAAATTAATATCTAAATAAATCATGCCCATCCTATTAGAAAAATATGGTAAACATGGATTATTGCCATAAATTCTATTATATACAACAAATAATTATGGTGTAAATAAAGTAGGCCTAATTCCATTTAATTAAATCATAACATCAGCAGTGTTTTGTGTCTTCACTATTTCAAATAATTTTTTTTTTATAGACGCATAACCAAAACATTTGCATTTAGCTGCAATCTTGGAATGGCTAGGCTATGGCTGAGGGGGGGGGGGGGATCGAGTATATCAAATACGTCCACACACGCATTGGTAAGCAAGGTAATCGGTAACAAACATGGTCGCTAGACGTCACTACTAACTGATCGCTAGGCGTCACTACTGTATTAATGCAGGACATGAATCAACTGGTATGTCGATGGTTTGGTTTCTTTTTAAAAAACAGCACAATTTACGTACAATTTGCTAGTTTTGTGTGCAGTAAAATACTATTGTTGTTTATTATATATGTCAGTCAAATCCTGTGACATGTATTACGGAATTTTAAATTGATATTCCATGCTTAGCTGTTTGCAAGGCAAGGCCAGGCCCAGGGCTGCTATCACTAATCAGGTCAAACCTCGTGCGAAAAGCTGTGAAAAGGTTAACATTTAAACTAAAAACACAGTTAATTGATAACTCTTCCGTTTCGGTCATGCTACATGAACTATGAGCTGGATCAGCATCAATTATAGTAGTCAATACAACATCAGACCAACTCGAATACTTATATAAGACTTTAAAACAATTATTGTCAGCCCGGTCTCTACTTCCTGTTTGCTAGTTTTTTAGTCTAACCTGATTCTAACCTACTTCTGCATGAATTACCAGTGCATATGCATGACGACGCTAAGGTAGAGGATGCAAAAACATACCAGAACATAAAATGATTTAGAAATAAATAGATCTGGTCATATATGTGTGTGTGTGTGTGTGTGTGTGTGTGTGTGCGTGCGTGCGTGCGTGCGTGCGTGCGTGCGTGCGTGCGTGCGTGCGTGTATATACAACCATTTGCAAAAGTTTCAGGCCAGGCTATATATATATATATATATATATATATATATATAATTTAAATATATATTATATATATATATATATACATACATACATATATACATGTAATGTTGAACATTTATTTAATGTCTAGGTTATCTATCTACTGATGTCAGTCTTAATTACATTGCTCCAGGAGATATCTTGTTATATATATATATATATATATATATATATATATTATATATACACATATATATATATATATACATATATTATAATATATATATATATTATATATACACATATATATATATATATTATATATATATACATATTTGTATATATATATATGTGTGTATGTATATATAATATATATAAATATATATATATTATATACATATATATGTATATATATAATAGATATATATATAATAGATATATATATATATATACATATATTATATATATAATATATATATACATATAATATATATATATATGCCCAGACCTTTCCTGGAGCAATGTAATTAAGACAGAGATCAGAAAATATTTAACCTAGACATTATATAAGCATTCAACATATAATTAATAAAATTACAAAATACTCATGTGATCCTAACCAAATTCAGTGTACTGGATCTATGATAAACTAAAGTACCATGTGACATGATATACTAAGCTGAAAGACTATACACATAGACATGTACACTCCCATGCACGCGCGCACGCACGCACGCTCACACACAACGGACTTTATAATCAGCTTATGTCATATACATATATACATATACATATATACATATATATATATATATATATATATATATATATATATTCTCATTCCAGTTGCAGGAAATACCGTACAGAAGTGAAAATGCGGCGCGCGAAGAACAAACGTCATTTGATTGATCCACAAGGCATCGCTAGACGCCTTCGTAATCGCAGAGGGAAAACAGGCAAATTCAAACTGAAAGCGTGTTCAGTTATTCTGAGGGACATCTTCAAATTTGACACGTATGCTTGTGCTAAAGAGACAGTACCAAGTCGTTCTGTGACGGCTAGTGTCATTGACATCAGCGCAGAGAGCGATGCAAAGGAGAATATTCAGACAGCGACATCGCATGATGCCATTGACATGAGCACAGAGAGCGATGCAAAGGAGAATAGTCAGAAAGTGACATCGAATGATGCCATTGACACCAGCACAGAGAGCGATGCAAAGGAGAATAGTCAGAAAGTGACATCGAATGATGCCATTGACACCAGCACAGAGAGCGATGCAAAGGAGAATAGTCAGAAAGTGACATCGAATGATGCCATTGACATCAGCGCAGAGAGCGATGCAAAGGAGAATAGTCAGAAAGTGACATCGAATGATGCCATTGACATCAGCACAGAGAGCGACGCAAAGGAGAATATTCAGAAAGTGACATCGAATGACGTCGGCACAGAGAGAACAGCTGAGTTGACAGTCAGTTTACTTGACACGGGAGTTTGCGTCCCTGGCAACGATGCAAACACAGACAGTTCCGTTGTGGGTAAAACAGCGCCGGATGACACAACCGAGATAACCCTAGAATACATCAACGAGGAGGAGACACCCGAAGTGACCGCTACGTTACGTGACAAGGGAGGTAGCAGTCGTAATGACGACAGAAAAGAAGAGCACCCCAGCGAGATGTAGACAGACAAGGTGACCTGACAGTTACGGGTTACATACCGGAAGCCACCAACGGAGAGAAACCAACCGAGGTGACCGTTCAGTTACACGGCACACGAGGGCGGTTGGATTGTCTATAATAATTAGGAAAGCGAAAGAGGTAGAGGCAGAACGAGGTGACCGGCAAGTAAATGGGGTCATACCGGAAGACGCAGGCAGAGGGGTGAAAACAGAAATGACAGTTAAGTTAGTTAACTGACAGAGGAAGTAGCAGTCACAGTGATGAGTAAAACAAAGAAAACCCCAGGAAAAGAATACAAAAACAAGATGACCAACAAGTGGGGGTCCGAGACATATCAACGTGAGTGAGAAACAGAAATCACAGATCAATTGTGACAATGAAACAAAGACACCGAAGAGACAACGGAGTTCGAAATTAAAGGAACTAAAGCACCTGTTGCTTGAATCAGTTTTATAATTGATACTGCTGTATAGCTCCATGTCGACAAGGCCAAAATAAAATAGAAATTCCACATTGTGTACTATGTCACGGGATTTTTTCGAATGTGCATAATATTGTGTTTACTGCATCATAGATGACAAACACTGGTCATCATAGAGTCAAATTCACAACTCCTCCTTCATACATTGTTATACTAGTGATGGTAATGGATTACATATTTCTTTCTGAAGTTGACCATAATATATGTCTGTAATGATATGTCCTTGTGTGGATTATCTCCCTGGACTACGATCGATACAGTTGCTTTAAAAACGATCTGAAGGCGGAGGCGAACCCAAACTTCAGTCATGCCCCTGGGATACAACCGGCTTCATTTTCTTAATAAAACTCGAATCGTGTGAAACAGTAAGATAAATATTATTTTTGTTCCCTGTGATGACTAGTGTTCTGTTTCATCGGAATATCGCACATTGTGTTACTCTATTTCTGACTCTCGTTTCGACCCAACATATTGTAAACATGCTCTGAATGAGCTGTGTCGACCAATAGACTAGACAAGTCCGCTCACGGTACGCTGTGTCGTTCGTTCAGTTGTAGGAATCAGTTGATGATGTAATATGTAGTGTGGAATACCAATTTTGATGGTTAAAATCCTGTACCAGACAATAAAGCAGCGTACCACATACCGGTAGGTTTTATCTACCATTGAACCGGTATTTTAAAACGGTTTTGAAACAGTTTTTTAACCATCAAAACCGATATTCCACACGATATGTTACAACGCCAACTAATAAAACTTAGGAATCTTCTATAACCTTGCGAACTTCGTATTTTCTTTATACGAAAAGACCAGAAGTTCAACACATCCTTTTGTTCACTTCCGTCAGAGAAGCATACGTCCGGAAGAACAGACGCTACAGGTTATCAAAGGCGTTGTCCCGACAACCCACAGTGTGGCGCCACTGTTACATGCCCATACATTTTGGTGATGGCATTTTACTACCCTTTAACGTACCAATGCATGTAAACACCTGATGTCAGTCTTGTCAAAAATACCAGAATATAATCGAAACCCTAAACTTAAACCTAATACTAACCCTAAAAGTAACCCTAAACCTAAATATGTTTGTACACCGGAACAGTCGTACAAACGGACAATAATATTTTGTAGTTGAGGGGTAGCAAAAAGCCACCACCCATATATTTCCTCTGAAAAACGTACCATATACCGTAATTATAGCTAAAATGGTACACAGGCACAGCACTAAGGCTAAGACAACTAAGTCTAAGTCTTGACGGGTATGAGTGGTGTGTATGAGTAGAATTTTAACAATAAGTTAGTATTAGTGACGTCTTAACTGTCTGCTAATATCTTCGAAAATCAACATCAGTGGTGCAACAAAACCACAGGATGGAAGAATTTCGTTATCGTATACAATTGGAGTTGTACGCTGATTGTTTGGATGAAAGGGCTTGATATGCAATTTTACAAATGTTGAAAATAATGCAATTTTGCACAGGGACACGTTAAAGTAGTGTCTTTAATCATTGCTTGCTATATTATAAAGGATGACAGTACATTAATGCTGCTTATAATAGCTGCTGCTAGCTTTAGCGACGGGAAGTGAGTTATACTGGCGGATAAGGATAGATAGACAGACAGAAAGACAGACAGACAGACAGACAGACAGACAGAGAAACAGACAGACAGATAAATAGATAAATAGATATGTAGATGGCTTATTTTTGGAAGGCGAATATTAAATAATGGCAGCGACATGTTTTTGACATGTGGTGTTTTGAAAGTATCGTCAAACGTTACTCCGAGATTCTGCGCCTAGGCGGTTGGTGTCACACTCTGACCTCAGGATGCTGTATGGGGGAAGCCATAATGTTTACCACGGTGCCTTGGGGTACAAATTGCGGTAAATTTAGTTTTATGTTGGAGATAATCGCCGAGCTGGTTTAGGCAGCGATTTGTGTCTGGGGTAGCCAAAATGTAGGCCTCGATTTTGGTTTCATCTGCCTAAGGTTATGACTGGGGATAATAGAGCTTAGTGACATAGCATAGGATGTGAAAAGCAAAGGTCCAATAGCAATCCAGGGAACGAGAAACGCTGTGGCTCAGTGGCGCTGTGGCGGTGTGGCACAAATGGCATAGCGGCTGGAGCTTTGGATTCTCGACTAAGAGAACCTGCGTTGGAATTATGTGCTGCCGTGTCAGACCTCCGGCAAGTGTTTTCACTCTACAATGCCTCAGTTTACTCAACTATACAAATCAATACCTGGCTATAGACAACGGTGGTTATTTGTGTATTACTAATCTCCACGCGTTAATTACAGCGTCGCTTGATGCATCCCAGAGAAGCCGAGAGTAAAGCCAGGGAGTCAAGTGTAAAAAGCTCTAAACAATCCCGAGGATGGGTAGCCTCCATTAGCTAACTCCGTGAGGTGACTGCACTTTATAGCCTCTCGCATGGATAACATTCAAAAGCAGGCTAAGTCACCCGGCTATCTTTTCAGAGAAGTTACGCAGCCGAGCGAGAGTCGATTAAGCGAGATTAGAGGATTGGATGCTGCATTTCAGAAAAAACGTTGTACCTATCCTTTTGACACCACTTGGAGTGGGCTGTGCGATAGGAATGGAGTTACCTAGCTCTATGCATTGGTGTCTGTCAGTTAGGTATGAAGTAAACCAGTTCGAAGCTGTGCCAGATATACCGTACCAAGTTGGTATACGTATAATAAGAATGTTATGACCAGTGGTGTCAACCGGCAGACAGATCGTGCAGGATACGTGCAGGATACGTGCAGGATACGTGCAGGGTACGTGCAGGGTACGTGCAGGATACGTGTGGTTACTTTATTTTTAGAGAAGTCCCTTATGCTGTTGTGAGGCTCAAGACGGTTTGCTACAATCTTTTCAAATGTTTTAAAAATAAAGCTGAGGTAGAAAATGGGTGTATGGCTATTTCGGTCTTCTTTAGACAGATGTCTTTAAGAACTGTGGTTACAACCTTATTTTTATGATCACCAGGAATATAATGCGTTGCCAATCAACAAATTAATGAGTAAGTTAATTAAATGCCTTATAGTATACTTGGATTGCATTGTCTACTTTGATGGATTGCAAATATAAAACGGTTTTATTTATACAATGCAAACATCTTTATTCCACACAAATCAGATAGGTAAAAACAATATATTCATAGCGGTTTTGTTACTTACCCAACGCATCATTTACATCGGTACTCAGTGAGTTTATATTAGTAGTCAATTTATGACACTGCCCTTCGAAAAAAACAGTTTACAACAAGGATAGTGGGACCCATCGAAATAATTGAATTTGGTAAAGTCGATAATCTGATACATTATGGATTACAATACGTGAGTAACTGTCAAGTAGTGGTATACGTTAAAGGACAACGATTTGTTAACACAAAATAGTTTTATTGGACTAAGCGCAGAAGTAAATGGTGTTTTCATCATTGTATTTCATCTTTTAAACAATTACAAGCGCTGGCTGATTGCCAGGCTCTCTTTTAATTAGAAAAGCCACTGTCCTCACCTGCTTACAAGCAGCCGTTTTGTCAATATCCGACGTCCATTTCTGTCGACAGTCCTCTATAGACAATGCACAATACACCTCGAAGTTGTCGCTGTCTTTGAAACCAGCATAAAGAATCACACCCATTCACGTCGATGTCGTATCTATCGTTGGTTACCAGGTAGACCGCGCAAACAATAGACGATGACGTCATTGCGAGGTTTAGGAAATTGTTTTACTACATAAATGTGTCAATTAATTAAATATCCTCCATTTTCAGAAGCATAAGTAAAAATACCCCTACGTGTATTTACGTGTCATTTTTGCGTAGAAAATAATTTAATTAATCAAACATTGTTGAGTCTTGCACCGGTCTGGGTGTGGTGTCAGCAGTGACGCGTGCAACGCGTAGTCAACTTCATCGTGTGAAGCGTAATTATATGTCATTTGTCACATCATAATAATCGCCGTGTCGTAGTCGTTGATTGGTTGTAATACTCGATATACGGTCACGTGGTTCACCGTTTCGCTGGACGTCTGCCGTCGCTTGCCCACGTGCAAATTGGCAGAATCTGCATCTGCGGCAGCGGCAAGACACGTTGGTGGTATCACCTCGGCAACTCACGGAGACGAACAACAGCAATGGCGCGTGTACTGTGTCCCTATGGCGTCTGCTTTCTTCTGCTTGTCGTCTGCGGTAAGTCCAATTAACAGCTGTTCTTCGTTTGGTAATATTAAACGTATTAGTAATTGTAACATTTGTATAGCGTCTATAGGCCCCTCCCTATCCTTGAAAAAAATAAGCTCAGAAAATCATTTGGTGTAGTCATTGGAGCGTGGAACCGCCGTAAATATACTACTCACATTTTGCTAGGGATCACTATTTAGGGCGGTATTATATTTTACAGCATGTGTATCACACAAAAACTAAAACCGGCATGTATTCGAGGACATGTTTATTTCCTGAATTTCATTGCTATATACCAAATGTGAACAATGGGTAACATGCGTTCTGTCATAAAAGAAGCAGACCCCCAAAACTGGAGGTTTTCCCTAGACCCCCAAAATGGAGGTTTCAGAATGTTACTCCAAGTCATGAAAATTTCCTAAACAGTTCAATTACCAGAAACAACTGTCAGTAGCTTGTGTGTGACCCACGTGATGCAATCACAGTCTGGCAGCGGCGTCTCATGCTTCCAATGAGTCTCTGGATGGCTGCCATCTCAAGATTGTTCCATTACAAACATTGTGTGTTCCTTAGCAAATTTTGAGTAGTATATATTGTGGTAAAGCAATTGCAAACAAATATGTTATGAGTTTTTTTTTACGAAAGGTGACTATACTACTTTAATATGCATATATGTATGTGTGAGTGTGTATGTGCGCGTGCATGTGAGCGTGTGTGCGTCTAAATAGGTGTGCGTGCATGCGTGCGTGCGTGCGTGCGTGCGTGCGTGTGTATATGTACGTGTCTAAATAGAGGGCTACGTTGCTAACACGTACGCCCGCACGGACACATACACGCACGCACACACACACACACACACACACACACACACACACACACACACACACACACACACACACACACACACACAAACACACACACACACACACACACACACACACACACACACACACACACACACCACATACAACACACAACAT
This sequence comes from Oasisia sp. SBJ-2009, assembly GCA_964017155.1. Taxonomy (NCBI): domain Eukaryota; kingdom Metazoa; phylum Annelida; class Polychaeta; order Sabellida; family Siboglinidae; genus Oasisia; species Oasisia sp. SBJ-2009. The sequence goes on from OZ024854.1 coordinate 14,113,423, forward strand.
ATACAACAGGTTACAGTGACGCTTTAATATTGTGAACAACTGAAATGTATGATATAATGATAGTAAATTATCGATTGCACGACATGGTCAACTATTCCCACTGTTCACTGACACCAGTTACAGCGGAGGGCGTAAAATAATTCCATATCAAACTCATACAACGAGGATTGGGTCTGATTGAAAGGATTAATAAATAATGCGGAATAAATTGGGAGCCGACTTCAGAGAGCGCGGACGAATTGGTTCTGCTGCAGAACATGGCACGCGTGTTTGATCCCTCGGTGTCGTAATGCTCTTTCAATTATTTCACTGTACACATCGAAAGCATTTTATATCTGATAGACAATGTAGCCGTTCCATCGGCGGCTCGGGCTGCCCCGATAGACCGCAGACGCGCGGTATAAAAGCGGTGATTTTCGATACATAACTAGTGCCATTTACTTAGCATCGGTGTCGCGCTTACATTTTCCCGATCGTTATAAACTTTCCGATTGACGTTTCCGTGCATGCGCGATAAATGTAACATCATCACTGTTCAGCAAAACTACAAAGCATTTTTGTATAAATGCCACGGGTTGTTCGATAACTCTCCTGTGATGATCACTGTGAAGAGTTGTTTAATTTTTTTCAATACAATAAAATATTACATTTTTTTAAGTCACTGTCACGGATTATGGCGCACTACAGTCACGTAATTTACGCTTGCTATCAAAACATGCTTCAAAACTTGTTTGCCTTGTGTTATTATGCGACAAATAAGTTTGCTGAGAGGTTATATACATCGTAGCGAACAACCCGTAGTATTTATACCATACACGTTTTGTTCTTTCGCTGCACATTGATGAGTTTACATTTAACGCGCATGCGTATAAACGACAATCGGAACGCTTATAACACCGGGAAAATGTAAGCGCTACATCGGAACGTTCACCTCTGCGTGAAAATGTAAACGCTGATTCATCAAATGTGATAGCCTTTCGCGAACCTTGTTTTTAGCGCCCCTGTACTAAGTATATCACCGGGCATAAATATTTGTAATTGAATTAGACTTTAGATAGTTCTTGAGACGCCGCATTGTGCTAAAAGAGCGCTCTGCTGTGGCTGTCAATACATAGAGGTCTACGTCGCCATCAGTATGACGTCTCTCAGCGACATTCATCATGTCCCATTGTGTCTTCCATTGATACACTTCGTTTTGTAATTGACACAGATCTTGGGCCACAATATATAATGCATTCCGCATCTCTGGATCTGCCGTCTCTTTTTGTAGTGCTCAGGGAGATGAAACTGACATCTTCCTTTGCTGTCTCCACGAAATTACATAGAAATGTTGTTAGAGGAAGCAGACTTTCAAGTACACGCTTACTCGTTACCAATGTGATTATGAAATGAAACCTTTGGATTGACAACAAGTAGTTCCGAGATTGGCCATCCTCATCAGCTTCCAGATACTCCAGAGCAGACGCTACAACTGCGAATCATTCCTGAATGCAGACTAGAATGTGTACAGTGCGTTGTCACAATTGGAGCATCTCATTTCACAGAGCGACTGAAGTTTGGTCCTGTTGTTCATGCCAGCTTTAGCTGCTAATCTTGTTATTTAGCCTCTGCACAGTTAAAACATTGATAAATTGTTTCTAGTTAATTAATATATATGCCCAGCTGCTCTGCATTGCCAGGATAGCCTACAGGCGGCAGCTATTTGTTTAGTGCACACACGTCGGAAACTGAATACAATGTTGTTCAAATGTTGACAAATTATTACAAGTGATTGGTGATATTTTCGGTGCTAAAGGCTTTGAACATATCTGGGCATAGCATCCTCTTGCGACCGTTTGAAATGAGCATTTTGTGGTTGCCTTGTTGATGTGGAAACACGTGCATACGTGCGTACGACTAGCTAAGCCCCTGAACGTAAAAACGTAAAATGCGCCCAATACGTAAAATACGCGCCGGAATCGTACAATTTATAATATAGTGAATACCCGCTGCATACATCGTTCGGAACACGTTCTTCGAAAACGTCATATTTGTAGGTGTTCTGGTGTTGTCGTTGTTATCGTTATCTAAACAGATGCTAACTGCGCGAATAGCAGAAGCTGCAATATTTCAACGATGGACCATCCATCGGGACTGGGCGAGCTGTGAGTGCGCTAACTAATGACAGCTGAATTTAATGTTTTGCACGTGTTTTGAGTTGTACATTTCAACTTCGTTTCTGTTTCAAGAAGAATGCAAAAACAATCATTTTAGTAACGACCCATGCTGCAACGCCGTCGCGTTAAAACAGTTTAGGTTTTCATTTAATCAGTGACAACAGTGCAAGTTATGTTAGTTCCTGTTCTGCAAACAACCCCTATGGCCACTATCGACTGACAAAATGAGTAGACCACGCTCCCAAAGGACGCCACAGCGCTGGATGATGCATGAACACAACCGATGTACTTATCAAAATAGGTTTCGTTTGTTGGTATTAACGTTTCTTGTTGAGTTTGATCACATTTGTTCATATCCCTTGTCGGGATACGATGTTCACACTGGGATACAATCAGATGGGGCATCGAGTCATGCTACCCTCTGGGTGGCATGAGTCGTCCTTGAACACGGTATTAGACATGCTATTAACGTACGGTGTTTTATACTTTGTCATGTATAACACCAGTGACGAGTGATTGTCACCAACAATGACTGTTTTTCGTCTGTCTAAATCGTACGATGCAGTGTCCGCCCAGTGCTGGTGTCAGATAGAATACGGACCTTACAGAAAATGAACCCGGAGTTCCATATTCTATTACAGAATGTGGACCCCCTTATAGAATTTGGACCCCCGTTTTAAAAAGCTGAACAAATTGGTAAAATACTGCAATGCTATTCATAGATTGTAACTAGAATATCAGAGCCAACATTCATAACACTTTTGTACAAACAGGTTTTATTATTTTTACATTTTAGCCACCATTGCCATTAAAATGCTAGTCATCTTTGACTGTGAATACTGTGTATCCTATCAACTGCTCAAATGTGTGGATTTTTCTGTATTGTGGAATGGTTGAATAAATATAACTAAGAATGCTATTTACTCATTCATTCATTTATTGTCATCTTAACCAAATACTTGTATTATTGTTTCATATCAGACCAGTTCATGTTTCGAAACTTTGAATGGACCAGTTTCCCAGCTTTGCATAACGGACCCTTTAGTGGCTGCTATCACCATAAACAACAATACATTTATGTACATCGTTGGTACTTTATCAGCAATATGCAATATGTGGTACGGAAAAGGGTAGACATGGTCTCGACTACAATTTCAGAATGTCCGTCAGAATGTCTGTATACATATTACAGAACAGTTACGTATAATCAAGATTCAAATGTTGCCAGTCTGTTTGGTAACTTATTCATATAGCCCCTGTTTTTGTATTGAGATTAATTGCCTGCTGCAAGACCAAATCGCTGTGTCTGTAGAGAAATTGCCGAAAATGACTTGATGCGAACTCGCAATCGTTGTGTCACACAAACGTGTCACATCACTGTTCACAGACTGGGAACAACTCGCATATTCTTATGCTGGTTTGTATATTCTGCATCGATTCGTGTAACAAACTCTGCAGACATCGTACTGTGTCTAAGACATGCGAATTGCAAAGTGGAGAGCCAGTTGGGTTCATTCCATTTCTCGGCCAGTAGGCATGCATCTGTAAATGTTATTCAGTCGTAGACAAATTGTAAACATCAACCAGTCAGTTTCATCCCATTGCTAGATAAATAGATTTATGTGGGAAACAAGTGAACATCTTTCCACTGCTAAACATTGTAGAAAACATACATACGATTTATTAAGAAATGCAAACACTGTCAGTGACATGTTGTTCGTATGCTCATTTCTAACATACATCTGGTCGTCCATCATTCCCTTGCGCAGGGCCGACCCTACGGAATTCGTGGCCAGAAGATCTACGACCGATACAGAGCGTGTACACATTTAAAACTCGTAGCAAAACAGATTAATTTAAACTCGCTTTTGAAATTTGAAGTTTAGTCGTCGAAATTTTATTCTTTTGTCGTCATTCCCATATTTTTTTAAATTACAAATGACACTCTAATTCAGTTCCTACAACAATGATTTAGCTACGTACTCATATATTTTACTTGTACCGTAATTATATCTATTTCTCTACTGAACGGAGTTTTACCTTGGATTTTAAGTGCGATATAAAGTTATTGCTATCACTGCTATTATCAAGAAGACGACAATCATGTTAACCTGTTAAACCTTGTTAAACCTTGTTACTCACACCTGTTATCATTGTCGTCTAAATGCATCAGAGAGCGGTAATAAAGGCGCGTGAATGCGAACACATCTGATTACTTATTTATTCACTCCAATATTTCTGCATAACACCCAATCGGTCATGTTGTGCTTAGTAATGCATATTAATGCAAAGGTTGCGTCACATTTAATGCGATACATGGATACGACCAAAGGTGCGCTAAAAGACCATGGCGTTAATTCAAAGGACAGAGAAGACAAACAAAGTACCCAGCGAGACAAGCGAGAGTGGTTGGCTGAATAAGAAGAGGACGCAGCTGTCAGTGTACCGCATTGCGGAAACGGTCATTCTTCAAGATCTAGTCCAATTAAGACCAAGGATGGATGACATTTGTCGAGTGGCGGGGATGAGCTAGCAAGGTGGGCGGAACACTAGTTTTGTGGAGTGTTCAGAGTTATATTAGTACGCTGGCTTTGACCCCATTGTATACGTCTTGGAATAATTGACAAATATTGCCAATATCAAGATACCTCTAACAGTAGTCCGTGCTTGCCCGGAGTGTTGTCATATAAATGCGAGACATCTCAATTAACCGACGCGATTATATCTGGACGCATCGGGCCAGTCATCGACTCTCATCAATCGAAAGAGCAAGCTGGCGTCAGACATGGAAGGTCGACAACCGATTAAGTGACTCTTCTGACACAAGGCATAGAAAATAGTTTCCAAGCCAACAAAACGGGTAGTGTCATATTCGTCGACCTGACAGCTGCCTGTGACAGCGTGTGACACGGAGACCTGCAACTCCAGCTCCTGCACACCGTGCCAGACTGACGAATGACGTACTAGCATGATCATGACAATGATTTACAACGGAATATCAGCAATGGACACCGAAGTAGAGTCAGACGAATGAAAAACGATGTTCCACAAGGCTCCGTTCTAGCACCACTCCTCGTCAGTGTCCGATTTGCGGACGAACTTAATCTTAATGAAGGACAGACAATGGTCCCACGGCGAGAATGGTCTCGCACTTGGCATGACTATTCTTTGCATATAGCTAAGACAGCAGTGACTGGGATTCAGAAGAGTCTGCTTGCAGGCATTTCGCTACCGACACTGCACAAAACACTGACCATTACATCTACTGTACAACGTTTGCTCAGATAGAGGTAATGTACAACGCTTGAAGTTACGACATTTTCTCAACAACCAGGCACATGAACTCATGAAATATCGGGGTACCCAACCCACTGATTGTCAACCAGGATTACTCAAAGTGCCTTACACCTTGCTCCCTACAGACCTGTGCAATCGAACACCGTCTCGGATTCTTTGGGAATCATCCAGCCATGCTGCATTTAATGCGCAAAGACTATGCGTACACAAATACCCACAACAGTCTATAACCAGACCCTCGTTCTTACAGCTGAGCATTGCAGGGTGGAAACAAGGTTTTACACGCCACCACAGGATTGGAACCCGGGTTTTCTTAGCCGAGAGTCCGAAGCTTTAGCCACTGCGCCACTACGGTGATTACAGACAATAAACCACGTTATCACCCAGTCCTATCTACGGCGCTCGACAATGAGAGAGTGGCATCTCCGAGCTAGACTTAGCGGCCCGGGCGTGGCTGGTCAACAACCTTCTGCAAGTATAGCGGGAGACAACGCAAGAAGAAGACGGACGTGACCCATCCCGCATTATCTGACGAGACAGAAGTTGGCCACTACTGACGACATTGGCCATTTTACGTTGTTGACAGCTGATGTAGAAGCGATTTGATCTATAGCCCTGTCACGGATTGACGCGTACCCATTTACGTAGTTCTAAGCGTGTATGACGCGCTTCCTTGTGACGTAATCAAGAGCGTGAAACGTTATCACACCACTCACGCATTAAGTGGCAACCGTTCCTGTTAATTGTGCATTTTGTCTGTATTTTATAAATATATCTACTATTCTCTTGTATAATTATGGGGTAATAGCAGCATCAAAGTGAATGAGTGGATTTGGAAAACAATTGTTTTCTCAAATCAAATTATCTCATCATTATCCATATCATAATCATATAAAAACATAGATCTGCGAGTTAATGTTATGGCGGCAATATTAATATAAAATCATCTTTTGTGAACGTCGAAGCGGGTGACCTGCACATAAAATATTGCTCGTTCGTAGCAGTTAGTATTAAACTCTAATGAAAAGTGACTTCACTGTGAGATCACTGTTCTTCATTCAGTCGGACGCAGTTCCATATTCCCTGGAGAGTAACAACTGTCCTCAGATCTTACAGTAGCCATTCTCTCCTGGACCAACGACGTATGCCACTGAGGCACTCCAAAGATACATTCAGATGCAATTAAATGATGGCTTCAATTATCGGGTTCTACTTTGTGTGTGTGTGTGTGTGTGTGTGTGTGTGTGTGTGTGTGTGTGTGTGTGTGTGTGTGTGTGTGTGTGTGTGTGTGTGTGTGTGTGTGTGTGTGTGTGTGTGTGTGTGTGTGTGTGTGTGTGTGTGTGTGTGTGTGTGTGTGTGTGTGTGTGTGTGTGTGTGTGTGTGTGTGTGTGTGTGTGTGTGTGTGTGTGTGTGTGTGTGTGTGTGTGTGTGTGTGTGATAAACAATGTTGTTCATACATTTTACTACCAATAATAGCAATATGTAATCACCAGATGCGACCAGCATGCTCATCTACTCTGACATGATCGTAAAGCCGTTTCAAATCCATTTCCAAAATTGTAGTCCTCGGATATTTATTACAGTTTCCAATTGCAATTACGGTTGCCTATGTTCGACCTAAATGCAACGCATCATTATTTTATTTTAATAAATGCAGTTCCTATAAATACTACTCACAGCAAACGTTGTGATATAACGGGTTAAACGATCAAACTTGCCTTCAGCGAAGTCGCCTATGTTCGGCAGGGACTTCCGGTCATGTGACAAGAGAGCACTCGTCAGTAATGGTTGTGCTGCTGCTGTACGTCGTTCAAGTCGCACCCTCTGTGTTCGTTTAGCACGAGCTAGCGGGTAATCAACGACATTATCAATTCAATTTGCACAACAAACATGCTATTGAATAAGTTTTATTGACTATGTATTATTCAGTGTGACTGTGCGACGGCAAGCAATGAGTTAATGGCGCGGTGTGCGCGTGTCGTTTGTGTCAACTAGTCTTTAGTACCTGCGTCTCTGAGTACCGGAAGTACAGTGTGAGTCGACGATCTACGAGCTCTAAGCGAATATTCATTTCTCTTTTCCGGACTCAGAACGTCAGTCGTTCTATGGGAGCGTTAAATAAAACGAGACTTGATTACTTCAGTCAGACACAGTGAGTGAAGACATACTCAACGAATATTATAATGTATATAATATGTACAATGACCATTGTCATCGATGAAAACGTCGCGTAGGTCAACAACTTGCTTTCAAATGGCAGTAGCCCAGTTTTGAAGCCACATTGATATTATTTCGAAAAGTTACCAAATGCCGACACCTTCATATTGCCTCAATTCACTCGACTGTATAAAGCAGAGTTTAAATTGATATATAGTCAGACAAATGAGGTGAATAAAGTAAATGTGCACGAATCGTCTTCACTTTGTAATGTTCAGCGTGGCTGAAAGCTTACCAGAGACGTCAAGATGATGTTTGAACGAACTGTCCCGTATAACACAAATTGTGTATATATTATAATTGAGCTTGAGCATAAGAAATGAATTAATATTTTCTGAAAGAGCTGTGCATAACAGAAGATTAAATTTGGTAACCAAATGGAAAGTAATATAAACCTTGCTTTCAGTGACATCCAGGTTCCTGCTTAGAACATCTATGGTTTATTGTCGACATAAACCACCTTTCCAAATTAATCAAATCTCGTACATGTCTACATGCTGATGATATTACCACATCTAGAGCTACGGCTGTTAAAAACGAACAGGATTTACTGCAACGGAACAGCTAGAAAAATGTCACCCAAATGAATATGAGCACATAATGGAGATTGGAAAACCAACATTGGTGTAATGAATAGTTCCTGACATGTAGTAACATTAAAAACTCAATTATCACTACAGAAAAGCAAAATAAAATCTAGATGTATACAATGCCATGACATCCTACTTTTTCTTTTTCCATATACTGGACTGGACCCTTGCAGGGCGTTAAAAGTCCAACGAAGCTTGTGCCCTTGGGGGTGGGGCGGTGTATGCTCTCTTAAAACAAACAGTTAATATATTAAAATATTAAATGGACCTCTGGTGAGTTCAAAAAAAGTATTATTATGATGTATATATAGTCTTATGAAATTATCTGCTGGCAGATGTTGAGGCACGAAGGCCAGCCCTGAAAGCCTCTACGCACGAGGTGGCTGGTAGGCTTGTGGGGAGCCTATTCCAAAGTCTAAATGTCGCAGTGTAAAAGGAATGATAAAGGGCTGGGTGGTCTGCCCTTGTTGCATGACACAAACGCTGGGCTCCCCGAGTTCTGGGGTCCTTCCGTTGGAGGTACTGGTCTATGGTGATGTCAACATGACCGGTGTTGATGTTGTGACTTAGACGGTTGTTTTTTCCTCCTCGCTTCCAGACTGTCCCAGTGTATCAGCTTTAGCATGTCATCAACACATCCTGGTGTTCTGTTTGTGTAGTCGCCGCAGCAGAATCTTGCTGCTCGTCGCTGTACTCGCTCTAGTTGGCTGATGTCTTTCTGAAGATGGGGTCCCAAGCCGCAGAGACATGTTATGGCCTTGACCTTGGTTGAGCAGTCATTGATGTTTCGTCGCAAGAAACCAAGAATTCTGTTTGCTTTCCCTGCTGTTATTGCTGTACGTCTTGACCATGTTAGGTTGTCAGTGATTGAAACGCCAAGGTATCTACTTGTATCGGCTGTTTCTAGCATTTTGTTATGGATGGCATACGATGTTTCACAGGCCAGTTTGGTTTTATTTGGCATTACTCTGATGGCTGTGCACTTTCCTGGATTAAATTCCTTCTCCCAGTCTTTCTCCCACTGTTCCAGTGATGACAGATCTGACAGGAGAGCCCGCTGGTCTCTCTCAGTAGTGATGCTCTTAAAGAGGAGGCAGTTGTCTGCGACATTGTGATTAATCGCAGTTATATCTATGACCGCTTATGTTGTTTTTGAGCGAAAATTAAAAGATGGACCCGTATCCCGGGTAAAATCTGATTGTGACAAAGTGTGGCTGCTCGTGGCGCCTCCTGGTGATCACGTCCATATATCGTGGCGAAACCCTGCCGCACCGACCCTAAGTGCGGACGTTCGGGCCTCTTAAGATTTGTTTAGAATTTTGTATATACTTACAATTCCGACAGGATTAGAACTATTTATGAATGCTAGCTAACTAACGTGTTATGTTATAAGAAATTAATTAAATTACTTTGGAGCATATATTTTGAAACTTGCGACGTTTCGCCCAAACATCTATAGGTCCTGGTCACGTACTGGTTACACCTGGTTTACGCAAGTACGTGACCAAGACGGATAGATGATGAGTGCGGACGGACGGGCGGGCGGGCGGGCGGGCGGGCGGGCGGGCGGGCGGGCGGGCGGGCGGGCGGGCGGGCGGGCGGGCGGGCGGGCGGGCGGGCGGGCGGGCGGGCGGGCGGGCGGGCGGGCGGGCGGGCGGGCGGGCGGGCGGGCGGGCGGGCGGACGGACGGACGGACGGACGGACGGACGGACGGACGGACGGACGGACGGACGGACGGACGGACGGACGGACGGACGGACGGACGGACGGACGGACGGACGGACGGACGGACGGACGGACGGACGGACGGACGGACGGACGGACGGACGGACGGACGGACGGACGGACGGACGGACGGACGGACGGACGGACGGACGGACGGACGGACGGACGGACGGACGGACGGACGGACGGACGGACGGACGGACGGACGGACGGACGGACGGACGGACGGACGGACGGACGGACGGACGGACGGACGGACGGACGGACGGACGGACGGACGGACGGACGGACGGACGGACGGACGGACGGACGTGTACTTAGTATAGGGCGCGTAAGTCTCGCGCGCGAAAACGAGGCTTGGAGGCAGGATTGGGGGCAGGAAGTCCATATTCTCCATGATAACGTATAGGACTTCGTTTTGTTTTTGGTTGTAATAATCGAATTGTTCCAGTCTAACTATTTCAGTTATACTGTCCGAAGGATTATTAAAAGCAGAAGCAGTGGAACACTTTGCCGGTGACTATGCTCACTGAAATCATGAATTTTAATCGATTGTTATGGTGGTTGCCATGGCATCGCCTGCTTGTACTTGTGTTTGGCGATCTTGACTAATAATGAAAAGTGCCACTTTTCGCGCAGTACAACCTGTTTGGGGCAAACGTATACATGTGTTATGATTATGTGCATTTAGACAACTTGTCAGATATAAGTGCTTATCGAAACCACAACATACAGCAATGTAAAATGCAAATCCCGCAAAAGACACATACGGCCTAACATTGTTGGAAGTGTCTATTATCTGCACTACGCAAATCGCTAGATGTCTATGATAGTGGGGTAAACTCAATATTAAATCGGGCATTTAAGATAAGAAAGGTATAATGCAAGATATTTATGACCTGATTTTCCTAGTATTCATCAGTCGGAAGTTACAACTGTCATCCATCGAATATTATTCTTAATGTCCAGTTCCCAATCAGCTCCAGTCGCGCAGAGTCTCGCCATGTATCGTGACATACTTACGGACCCTATTCCCTGTCTGTTGTAGTCGCCCGGGCAGCCAGTAAGCCGACATACGACGACGCTTTCCCTGCGTACTACGGCGACTCGACGCTTCAGCACAGATCTGTGGCGCTCAGTCTGCCGCCAGGGGAGCCACTGTTGACAGCACAGAAGCGATATTTCTGCCGGAAGTACTTCGTCTACAATCCCGTGAGAGGGCGCTGCCAACCAACTGTGATGGTGCGAAGTGTTGTTATTGTTTTGCTAACAGTCCATGGTGTAAACAAATCTAGAAATCACATTTGCTTAAAGGAGCCAACATATCAGTATGCATTCGATTTTCTCGCTGGTTTTGTGTAGTCACATTTTAAATTGTCTTAAGAGATACGTCATTTCAAATATACGGCAAACAGCTGTCGCTGCGGAAAATGATAAATTCCTTTTTTTGTAGACATGTAACCATTTGACATTTGTCAATGTGAGCTAGTATCTTGGGATCATCCGGACATCTACGTCTCGCAGATATATGATGAACTGAGAAAGTAATGTGACAATGTTTCAACCAGCAAGCACTACACTGGAGCAGAGTGTAAATGTTTCTTTGGAGAACCCAATTGAGAAAATTAAATAGAATAGCCTGTTAAAACGCAGGAAACGTAAGCAGTTTTGTCTGTAATATTACCTGACTTTAATTTCAGGCGTTCAGGAAGGGTCGAGTCAGCAGCAGATTCAACAGAGCAAAAGGCGTCACATGGACGATGTAACGGAAGTGACGTCACGCAGATCACGTCACGCTCAGATTTAAACACGAACCGCCGTGAATCATACCAACGTGTATCATACCGATATGTTTGAAGAGTTGAAAGCTGACAGAAGTCGGCGAGTGTTGTCAAAGTCGAGAGTATTTTACAAGTATAATGTATTTAAAGGGATTCTATTTATGTATAAATATGTTCAAAACATTATCATTTCCTATCAGTACTTCCACTGCTGCTTATGTCTTGCATGTGTATGCATTATTTGGATGTTACATGTGTTGATAAATAATTGTGCTTACGGGAATCATTAAAAAAAAAACTGCCACTTGGATGATTGGCAGCCCGCTATAAGGCTGACTTTTATAAACACAATGGACTTGTCGGATAAAACTTGAAGTGTGGCGAACTCATACGAACGCTTATGACCCAAACTAACAATGTTACCTCTGTGCTGCTTATAATAATTCTCTTATTGGAGTGATTATCCCAACATCAGCGGATTTTATAATGTCAGTTTAATATAATTATTGTTACTATAAACAATGAAACAATCGTCATCGTTGTCATAGTTACGTGGCACATCATTTTATATATCATTAACAAACAGTGGTTGATATGGTAGAGTACTTCCCGTTTATGCGAAAAGTGTCGACGTATTTGTCGTTCGACATATCAATCAAACCTATAAGTATATTTATTATAAAACGAAAAATCTGTTGTGCCACTTGTATCCATCACAGTACAACCAAAACTGTTAGAAAGGCAGTAAATTTGACTCGACGACAGACGAGTAGATATTAGTAGATGTTATCAATTCGAACAGCATACGTAAGGTGTATATATATATATATATATATATATATATATATATATATATATATTTAAATTAGAACAATTGCTTGTTCAAGATATACCCATGACAATACTTATCCGTAATATATTTCAGTTAATACTTAAGGTAATCAATTCCATTTCTTAAAAGTAACACCCAGTGAAACTATTATGCCCAAATATGCTCTGTGTAAAAGCTTCGTGAAAGTGATCGTCATTCACGGTAGGTACCCGTCTCCGATACCTGCATTTTGACATCCGATTTAAGGTCTCCTTCTGCTTATCATGTGATTTAATATCGTTTTAAATTTCACCATAATAAGTCAGTAGTCACATTGAGCTGAATCACATTGAGAGTATTCCTGCCGCAAGAACATTCACATTATAACGAATCGCTGTCTCACAAACAATCATACTGTAACAAGTTCTTTTCGCACGAATATTCATTCACATTCGAACGAACTCCCATCGCACGAACACCCTCTCCTTCGTCTTGTCGCCCTTGCAGTCCTGCGCCATCACTATCTGTCTCTTGCCCCACTTCGTGTCCGGGTCTGTGACGTGCATTAGACACGTCTGCGACCATTTGTTGACGAACAACTTATCTCTAAACTCCCACTTCTGGCGGTCATCGTTGCTCGTGCAAGTGTCCGCTAAAACGTACGCGGACTCCTTGACCGCCAGACACTGACCGCCCGCCGTTAGCCGGCCGTCCGAGTGCCACTCGAACACGCGACTCATCACCATGGAGACGCCGAGTGCGCATGCGCTCAGGTCGACGCGCGAGTCGTTTCCGACGGACGCGCACATCCCGTTGAAGACGCGCAGGTAACCGTAGTCGACGACGTCGCCACCTGTCGGCTTGTAGACGAGTCCAGCGGCGACGTCGGCGACGTACCAGTTGAGATCGCGACACTGCAGCGACGACAGACGTCGCCGTCGCGTCTCTAGTGAGGTCGTCTCGACGGCGCTCGACGACGGCGTCGCGGCGTCCGTCTGACGGTACACGAACGCCTTCATGTCCCCGAGCCACAGCTCGGCGATGCGGCGTATGTTGCTCTTGCTGCCGACGCGAATCGGGTCGTTGAGGTTGAGCACGCCGACGCGAGAGCACGGCACCACCCTGACGGCGCCGCCGCACATCCACGCGCGCAACGACAGCTCCAGGTTCTCGCCGCCCGCCTCCGTGAAGCCCTCGTCGTAGCCGCCGAGCGTCTCGAAGTACGCCTTGCCGACGGCGAACGCGTTGCCGCGCATGACGGGGCTCGCGAGAGGGGCTGTGACGTCGCTCGCCTGCGCGCGCTCCACCATGCGCACGTTCAGGCGCCAGCTGAACGTCGTCACGAGGCTGTTCGCCGTCGACTTGTAGTCGTAGCTCACCGGGTCGTTGATGCTGTCGTAGTGCGGCACGGCGATGACGGACTTCTCGGCGGCGATCAGTTGGAGGAGCGGCTCGAGCCAGCCCCGCGCACACACGACCGTCGTGTCGAGGAAGACGAGCACGGGGGCTGTGGCCGACGCTGCCCCCTTCAGGCGCGCCCGCGTCACGCCCTCGCGACCGCCATTGCGCAACATTCGAGCGTTCGGCAACTTGGTGACGTACAAATCCGCTTCCTTGATTATATAATCGAGCGTCGACCCGTCGTCGATGATGATGATCTCGCGGATGAGCTGCGCGGGCGTGTGAGCCAGCACGCTGCCTAACGTCGTCTTCATGTCGAAGAACTGGTAGTCAAAGAAGTCGATGATGACACTCACTGCCGGCTGGACGTCATCGTATCGCTTGTCACGGCACGGCGTCGGTCGCACGTCCGTTATCGCCGCCACCCGCGGGTCGACCAAGCCTCCCAGCTTCGGCGTCTCCGTCAACGCCACCGGAAGTTGCGCAGATGCGCCATTTGTTTTTTGTGCGCCATTCTGGTTGGAGCTTTCAGAGACGTGCCTAAGTTGCGTGAAGGCGCGGGGTCTCGGGGCCCCAGAGGGACCGTGTAGGTATCCGCGCCGCTGGACAAACACGTAGACTAGACCCAGAAATACTGACAGCAGCACGATGTCCAACACCACGCCGTTAGCTCGCCGCGCAGCCATCGTCTCTACGGCCCGCCACACACAGTCGCGCAATCACCTCTGAAAAGACAAGCGAAGTAGAATGTTAACCGCATATCACGTCAAGGGGTGGAATAACGCCACATCATCCGAGCGTCCGTACCTGATACATATGTGTTATATTATAAAACTGTGTAGTAGCATTGTGTGTGTGTGTGTGTGTGTGTGTGTGTGTGTGTGTGTGTGTGTGCGTGCGCGCGCGCGCGTGCGTATGTGCGTGCTATGTGTTTATGTATTGTGTGCGTGCGTGTGTGCATGCGTGCGCGCGTGCCTGCGTGCGTGTGTGCGTAGGTCCATGCGCGTAGTCATTGAGATTGCGACACTGCAGCATGCGTACATACGGTGTGTAGACGACCGTATATATATATATATATATATATATATATATATATATATATATATATATATATATATATATATATATGAGAGTAGGCCTAAAGTGTGGACGAACAATTTTGCCCACATAGACACACGTGTCCCTGGTCCTCGAGGTGGTTACCCTAGTAAAGCCATTATTATGCAGCGTAGCTATCATACATCAAAT
This sequence comes from Oasisia sp. SBJ-2009, assembly GCA_964017155.1. NCBI lineage: Eukaryota > Metazoa > Annelida > Polychaeta > Sabellida > Siboglinidae > Oasisia > Oasisia sp. SBJ-2009. The sequence continues at coordinate 14,128,649 of OZ024854.1, forward strand.
TGCACAATGAACTTCGCGCGAACTCGTTCGTGACGGAGACAGACGGGGATCACGTGACCTGTTAATAACACACTTAATGGCGACACGTCATTCGAAAGGAACGTGCAGTGCCGACAGCAGGAAGACGATACGTGATGCACATTTTTATTCATAACAATAAATAACGAAAAGCCATCAGATAATATATTGTTGAGTATTTCGACAAGATACCATTACAGTTTTAGTTGCGGTCCGCTATATCCTATTATTGTGTTTGACCATTTCCTCACATAACTGCATAACTGCTACACACAACTTCTCTGTATATAGTTGAATTGATCGCAAGGGTGAAGAAATTGCAAGAATGTTGCAGATAGCCCCGTATAATATATGTATTATATATATATATATATATATATATATATATATATATATATATATATATATATATATATATATAATGTAGAAGACCGCCAGCTGATGTTGAAGGTGAGAGGAACGACGACAACTGTGTGTGTTGCTTAAAGTTGCTCCCACGTCCGACGTAAGTAACATGTCTAACGTTATTTTAAAATAAAAAATATTACTCAACAGGGTAAATAGTTGTAGGCACGCGGCGAAAGGGGTTAGACAAGAAATTATTCACAGTTCTACACTACACACGAGGTGGACGTCGCCGTCCAAAGGCTGCTACTCGTATTGAATTGAACAACTGATTGGTGATATGTGTACTAGTCACTGTTAGTATGTTCCTGTCAGTCGGAAGTAAGGAAGTCGGGCAGCCACAAATTTGCAAGGACGCGATTACCCGGAAGTGTTTGGTGAGGAACGACCACAACTATATACCGGTTAACAATAGTGTTTGTGTGTTTGTGTGTGTGTGTGTGTGTGTGTGTGTGTGTGTGTGTGTGTGTGTGTGTGTGTGTGTGTGTGTGTGTGTGTGAGTGCGTGCGTGCGTGCGTGCGTATGTGTATGCGGTTATGAAAAACCGTCGATAATTGATGTATTAATGAGTCATAGAACATTCCAGTTGCTTCCGTTAAAAAAACGATATACGTGTAGTCGTTGGACCATGACTAATATGATTTTCGGGAAAAAGTGACACATTTGTACTTGGAGCCACCCCACCCACGTTGTATTCGGTCAAGCCGGATGTTACCAAGATCAGAGAACGCAATTTGAAGAATGTGTTTTTATGTATCGATAAGTTTCTTGGAATTACTACTGTTGATATAAACAAGTGACATGAGGTCATCTAATGTACTGTCAAGGTGACGCTAAGTCTTTCAAAGGAGAGTTGGTCGTTGTTGAATTGGCGATGTATCGAATATAACCTACAAGCCATTTAATCAACAAGAAAATTAACCTACACGTCGTAAATTCTGCAACTTGCAAACGAGGCAAACAAAATCATTTTTACGACTTCCAAATTGTTCAATCAACAAATCGTACAGCTGACAGGTGGTCTTAGGGCTTTATACGTGTCTCACAACCTACACGTCTTTCATTTTACAAACTACCTAACTTACAAGTAGTAAATCATATTACAAATTATGCACGCCATTCATCGACAAGTGGTTGCCCTCAGAGAAAAAAATATAAGTGCAATCGACCCAGAACCACTAGTTGATATCAAACAAAGAACGACACACATCTGTGACGGACATCTATACTGAGGATCAGAACACCGCTACAGCGAGTGATGACCTGAGATTGTTGTCCCGATGAAGAAACCCCAACAACAGTAGCAGGTCGCCGGGACACGCACGGCCAGCGGTGACTCAACTCGTACTTAGCGAGCGATGACAATAACTTCCGATAAGAAAACTGCGCCGTGAAAGCGCAGTGTGAACAAGTGCAAATTTTTGATTTATCGAAAACACGCATAATTACATATATACATTATATCTATATATATATACATCTATATCTATATATGTACGTACGTATATATATATATATATATATATATATATAAAATGTGTATATATACATTATAATATATATACATTATAATATTTATATATATAATGTGTATATATACATTATAATATATATATACATTATAATATATATATATATATATATATATATATATATATATATATATACATACATATGTACGTATATGTATGTACGCACGCACGTACGTACTACATATGTTTGTACATACGTACGTACGTACGGACGGACGGACTTATGTATGTATATATGTATGTTTGCATGTATGTGCGTATGAATATATGTATTCGTTCGTGCGTGCGCGAGCATGTGTGGGGTGAGGTGCGTTCGCACGTGATGTTATCTGGATGAAGCGCAACGCAGCAAAGAAAACTATCTCTAACGCATTCAACCGACTTATTAAACTAATGTAGACGATATCTTCCAAATTAATGGCAAGTTCATATGGTACGTACCACCGGTTAATGAATTGTTCGATGACCAGTGTATTTTGTCAGGCTTTTCGTACGGTAAATTGCCCGTATGGAAATCTTCTGCCCCTATAAAATAAATAATACAATACTTAATAATTAAGAACTGTGAAGATAGCAACTCATATTGTACTCGTATGACATCTAGGGCGCTGTCCAGTGCGTTTTGTGAAGTATTTCGTAGGGTAAATTACCCACATGAACTCCAAATCTGCCCGTATGAGATTTATAACATGAAATAATTTCACAGATAATAATATTTAAAAGTAATAACTCATCCTTTGATTGTATTCATTCACAACTGCCCGCATGAGTTGACCATTAAAATCGGAAAAAAGGAGACCGATTTTCAGTGAATACCCAATTTGAGTACTGGACTAGTTTCTGATGCGTTGTCATCGCTATGAAGTATTACTTTTGGCATATAATTAATATTACAGTTGATGCAAATTAGGTACAATTATGGATTATGTCAACACACACATGTGACAAACTTGCCAACAATGCGGTCATGATCACCAGCCAGAGCGTGGAATTATTTAGAGAAGTAGTAGTGGGCGTCCAACAAGATTGTTTGCTGTGTCCAGTGTCTTCAAACACACTCCTGGAGAAGACCGTGCAGGACAATCACCATTGGCCCATCTCCATCGGTTGCGGGTCCGTCCTTAACGTCCGGTTCGTTGCCGACATCGATATAATGGCCGGCAGCAACGGCAAACTTGGGAGTCAGATTGGTTCAACACAAAGAGGCTTCCGGCGTGGAAGTGAACAGAGAAGAGCGAAGTATGGTCAACATAATCATGTCGTGAAGGAGATAAATAATTTTGGACAACTGCAAAGCAGGCGTTTTGTTTAGAAGTAGGATGTGATGGGCAGATCAAGTCACGTGGGAAGGGAGACAACAGGAACATTGCAGATAGCAGAAGCACAAAACACGACTGAGACAGAAGAAGGAAGAGGCCGCAGTTGGAGCGGGAGGCGGAACTTGACATGACCAGAGGACACGGTACGGAGAGAGGCGGCTATATGGGCATACATCACCGAAAAAGAACGAACAATCAAGCAGTATTTTGACTGACCCTCACCATTTTACAACAGGGACAAGTTCAATGTGTGTAGGACAGTTAATTTGCTGGGGTGGAAGTTTGTGGTGAAGAAGAAAGAGCTGTTCAATTGCGTTATCCGGTCAGCCAGTAAAATCACTGAGATGACGCTACCAACTGTGGATGAACTGTATGAATCATGTGTGACAAAGAAGACAGCCGACATTACAAAAAGTAAACATCTCTCCCACTGCACGCGTTCTATTCAATTACTAAGTAAGTCAGTAAGTAAGTAATTAAATAAGTAATTAAGTAAGTGGTATGTGAGACAAGGAACGGTTTGCAAAGAAAGCAAATTCAGGAAAGTTAAAATAGATATCAGGTGATGACGACCTAGACTGTGATGGGAGAGTTGGGTGAAAGAAACCCTCGATTGGCAGGCCAACAGAAGGAGAACCGACAGACAGGCCAACAGAAGGAGAACCGACAGACAGGTCAACAGAAGGAGAACCGACAGACAGGTCAACAGAAGGAGAACCGACAGACAGGCCAACAGAAGGAGAACCGACAGACAGGTGTACTGGAGGAGAACCGACAGACAGGTCAACAGAAGGAGAACCGACAGACAGGTGAACTGGAGGAGAACCGACAGACAGGTCAACAGAAGGAGAACCGACGGACAGGTCAACAGGAGGGGAACCGACAGACAGGTGAACTGGAGGAGAACCGACGGACAGGTCAACAGAAGGAGAACCGACAGACAGGTCAACAGGAGGAGAACCGACAGACAGGTCAACAGGAGGAGAACCGACAGACAGGCCAACAGAAGGAGAACCGACAGACAGGTCAACAGGAGGAGAACCGACAGACAGGCCAACAGAAGGAGAACCGACAGACAGGTCAACAGGAGGAGAACCGACAGACAGGCCAACAGAAGGAGAACCGACAGACAGGTGAACTGGAGGAGAACCGACAGACAGGTCAACAGAAGGAGCACCGACAGACAGGTCAACAGAAGGAGAACCGACAGACAGGTCAACAGAAGGAGAACCGACGGACAGGTCAACAGAAGGAAAACCGACAGACAGGTGAACTGGAGGAGAACCGACGGACAGGTCAACAGAAGGAAAACCGACAGACAGGTGAACTGGAGGAGAACCGACGGACAGGTCAACAGAAGGAGAACCCACAGACAGGTCAACAGAAGGAGAACCGACGGACAGGTCAACAGAAGGAGAACCGACAGACAGGTCAACAGAAGGAGAACCGACAGACAGGTCAACAGAAGGAGAACCGACAGACAGGCCAACAGAAGGAGAACCGACAGACAGGTCAACAGGAGGAGAACCGACAGACAGGTCAACAGAAGGAGAACCGACAGACAGGTCAACAGGAGGAGAACCGACAGACAGGTCAACAGAAGGAGAACCGACGGACAGGTCAACAGAAGGAGAACCGACAGACAGGTGAACTGGAGGAGAACCGACGGACAGGTCAACAGAAGGAGAACCCACAGACAGGTCAACAGAAGGAGAACCGACGGACAGGTCAACAGAAGGAGAACCGACAGACAGGTCAACAGAAGGAGAACCGACAGACAGGTGAACTGGAGGAGAACCGACAGACAGGTCAACAGAAGGAGAACCGACAGACAGGCCAACAGAAGGAGAACCGACAGACAGGTCAACAGAAGGAGAACCGACAGACAGGTCAACAGGAGGAGAACCGACAGACAGGTCAACAGGAGACAAAAACAAAATAGAAAACTGTCAAAAACGCTACCGACTGTGTAGATTAGTCTAACGGAGATGTTAGTAAGACAAGTGCACTGAGTAATGTGCACCCATCCGTAAACGATGAATTGTTGGAATGGCCTTGGTGTACTGTGACAATGTACATGCTAGCCTCCAGCAATGTTAATCATTCTCCATGTAAGGTCAGTGCGGCGCCTCCAGCACGGTGTACGTGGGCGTGGTGTCAAGGGATAGGACAACTCCTCGAGCTAAGCGGTGTTGTTTCAAAACTGGGTAAGTTCGTCCAGTCCACTTTGTCCGGCTCACCCAGTTGCGTAACTGACGACGTGGAAACAGACGAGGACGGCAGTGTTGTGACGAGCTTATAAGAATAGCTATCGCGCAGTAATTGAAGCGTGACTGGATGCTTCAGCAACCTGGAATGGATTCGGTTGAACAGATCTGCCGGAGGGGAAATGAAAGTTGTGGGGCTTAAATGGAACGCCTTGCTTTTCTACGGTCATATGGTTAGTTTGCAATAAAATGGTTTATTGTCTGTCGCGCTGCTTCTCAGCACGTGCTGCACATCTCTATCACACGTACGCGTCCATGTGTCCGATAGGTAGATGCAAAACACGTGTACTTGGTCGTTGTACAAGACACAATGCCATCTGGAAGCCTGCGTTACGTATTCACCGGTGTCGCGTTCAATGTGCGTGCTTGGTGACTATCCAGCGACTGGCGTTATGACAATGACAGAAACAGATTCCATGTGACACGCTGTTAATCATCTCCATGTTTCTTTATACAGCAACGCTCCGAAAAACACCTGAATCTTTCTTATATCTACGATAGTCGGTGATCTGATGGCCGATAGTTTCTCGTCGTATCGCTTGATCTTTCCTCCGCTGTCTGTCATCAGATAAGACTTGCTCCTGGCCCTTGATTGTGATGAGGGACCAGGCTGACATCGCCCTCACGGTTTGTCTGAAAGGCTTCGTACTCCTCGCGACAACGACCATTAATGTGCCAACAATGTGTGGAATCCGTGAATGGGCCACTGTCCATGCCATAGGTCACGGGTCGCGGTAATTTAAGTCGTCTCACCTAGAGGGTCGGGGATAATTATCCCGTGGGCATTTGTCCCCTGAATATCTGAGATTCAACGATCGTGTAATTTGTGCCATATCTCCACTGTTTACACGGCCCAGGTATGTTAAAAAGAAAGGTATTTCTCACGAAAAAAACTACAGTTATCGTTGGATATAATTGTATCATTGTGTGACTGATGTAGGCCAACGTTCGGTTGGGATATGTCAATATCGTTACTCAAAACCTGTGATCGGTTATTGGGTCTAAATATGTAACCTGTCATCAAACAAAATACGACCGGCAAACGACTTATTCCTTAATGTCTCTTGTTTACATATACGTCCTAAAATCTTTCATTTACTCCATATCATTGGGCTATAATTTAGAAGAACTGATGAACAAAATCAGGGGGAAAATAATAAATTGAAATGACGTCGTTTCTATTGGCGTCACTTCCTGTGTCCAGGTGATTACTCCGCGTGATTACTCCGGGTGAATCCATGTATGGAATGTCTGGTGGATATGAACTAAAATAGAAGCGGGTGACTGGAAACGCCCCCTGTGCATTTAACGAGGTCCCTGCGTGGAGCAGGCTGCCGGCAAAGCCAGGCGGTTGTTTACGACGCTATTAATCAACGTCATTGTTGCTTCGTGGCGACGTTTGCCAGGTACGGCTAAGAAGAGATACAACTGAGCTGGCTTCGTCACACCTTTCCACACAGCCTTATTGTTTCAGTTGGTGCGCCCGCCGAGCGAACGCCGACACAGCAATCAACAACGTATCGATTTCTCAGTTATGCCCCTGTTATCGCAATACACACGTGTGTCGATCCTTGAACAAGGCTGGCGTGGAAACTTCGTGAAGGAAACGCCACTCATTACGGCCATGTGTCCACCGGCGTGCCACATACCAGCGTCCACCCACGAGTTCCGACTGCTGTCGTGATTTTGTCATAATACAGCCGGTATATGACATGCCACGCCACGCACACACATGCTCCATACACACACATGTCGACACGCTTCAATGGAAACCACACACACCGAGATCAATTCGACCTGCGTCACTCACCTGTAATAACTAACACAGCCGACCGCGTTCACGCTAGACCGTGCGCCATAGTCCAGTGAAATACTACCACGTCAAATGTATCTCACCTACTGGGTTATGTATTCGACGCGAAATGACAGCGACTGTATCGGACTTCACCAACCGGCATCTAGCCGTCGCTCGCACCGACTGAGCTTATCGACGTGCGCACTGGGTCACGCTGGTGCTTGCCGAAAGCGAGAACCAATTGAAAAGCACATGTGGCTGTTTACTGGTTCCCCCTGCGGTCGCATTGTTCCGGCCGGTAGCGCCGACAGTTTAGCGCTGCACGGAGTTTGACTCGCGTTATTATCGCGGGGTTGTCGTGAAAAAGAAGGTTCTCCACGTTTACAACCTGCCACACCCCGATCTCGGTAGTGGACTCGCCCGTCACGCGCCGCCGCACACAACCCAGACTTGTGCCGGCGAACCAGGAGGACCATAGTGCAGCCGAAAGGGGATCGTTTACGATTTGAAGATGAACGGGGACAGAGTAGTTGATATATTAGGGACCGTCACAAAATAGTCGCGGTTGTCAAGACAAACGAGTTCTATAGTTATTCTATAAACATACAACTGCTTATATAAACGCGCACTCAACCTCACATGAATTCACTCGCTCGCTCTTTGATTTACGGTAGTTTTACATTTATGTAAATTGCTGGCAACTTTTATAAGGCACTGTAAAAATACATATTTGGAATAACGTGTTAAGGGGTGAATGTACAAAGACATTGCTTGAGTGTCCATAAAATTTACTACCAGCCTGGCATTGTATCCAGTCTACATGCGTGGACATGCATGGCTGCACACTGTCTCTGCGACTTCTGTGCCGTATGTCCCGTCACAACCTATCACCCGCTGATCCTTTGATCCGCAAACAGAGAGTACAGTGTGATTAGACTACTTTAAGAATGTCTCGTATGTTCGTTCACCTTCTCTGATTCATGCTACCGCGCCGTATCCTCCAATGTGACCTAGATAATGTACGACGTATACTTAATTATTTAAATTATGTATATATATTTTGATGGAATGTATAGTTAATGGTGTACACAATCACACACATACACACACGTTGTACGTGTGTGTGTGTGTGTGTGTGTGTGTGTGTGTGTGTGTGTGTGTGTGTGTGTGTGTGTGTGTGTGTGTGTGTGTGTGTGTGTGTGTGTGTGTGTGTGTGTGTGTGTGAACATATATCAAACATATCGTTACTTGTTGTGTCTATGAGACAAGGATACCGTAGACGTACAGTTAAATAAATCAACAATTTTCATAAATATATATATAAAAATACACAAACCTAATAGTAGTGCTCCATATAAAAATTATGCAAATAGTCTACACTTAGACATTATATTTGGATTAAAACAAATACACTAGTGATATACTTAACGGAATGTGTTAGCAACATCGATGGGCGTTGTATAAAAAGTATTTGTTTGGGAAGTAAATGACCCGTGAAATTGTTTGATCATTAGCTAGATTGACTTGCTGAGGAAATTCTATTTAGTCTGCTGACTGCGGACCGCATGGCACTGATAGCATCAAAGCTCCTGTGTTGACATGTGTACACGATTACACGCGGCATCTCTACTTATATAACTATCATCTAGTCATTGCATAACATTAGCATTTTCAACATTTATCATACAATGTAATATATTTCGTATACCATGTATTTTAAGGTATATCGACGATCATGATCTTAATATATGCTCAACAGTCTAATGTAGTGTAATGTAGTGTAATGTAGAGTAGTATTGCGTAGTGTAGTGTAGTGTAGTGTAGTGTAGTGTAGTGTAGTGTAGTGCAGTGCAGTGCAGTGCAGTGCAGTGCAGTGCATTGTAGTGCAGTGCAGTGCAGTGCAGTGCAGTGCAGTGCATTGTAGTGCATTGTAGTGCATTGTGGTGCATTGTGGTGCATTGTGGTGCATTGTAGTGCATTGTAGTGCATTGTAGTGCATTGTAGTGCATTGTAGTGCAGTCTAGTACAGTGTAGTGTAGTGTAGTGTAGTGTAGTGCAGTGCAGTGCAGTGCAGTGCAGTGCAGTGCAGTGCAGTGTAGTGTAGTGTAGTGTAGTGTAGTGTAGTGTAGTGTAGTGTAGTGTACTGCAGTGCAGTGCAGTGCAGTGCAGTGCAGTGCAGTGCAGTGCAGTGCAGTGCAGTGCAGTGCAGTGCAGTGCAGTGTACTGTACTGTACTGTACTGTACTGTACTGTACTGTACTGTACTGTACTGTACTGTACTGTACTGTACTGTACTGTACTGTACTGTACTGTACTGTACTGTACTGTACTGTACTGTACTGTACTGTACTGTACTGTACTGTACTGTACTGTACTGTACTGTACTGTACTGTACTGTACTGTACTGTACTGTAGTCTACTGTACTGTACTGTATTGTAGTCTACTGTAGTCTACTGTAGTCTACTGTAGTCTACTGTAGTCTAGTGTAGAGTGTTCTTCCAGGCTTCAGCTATGTTTCGATGTCATTCGTAGACAGACAAAGATTGACTGTAGAAACTAGTCGTCGTAATAGGATACTGTATTTTGCCTAAACATACTAAATTGGACAGTTGAAAGCCGCGCAACCTTTGTTGAGTTATATTTCAAAAATTATTTCCCACAATCACCGCTTTAGCTTCTCTGTGAAGTGTTCAAGTATGCTGAAACTAATGCAAGTGGCATTCACACTCACAACTCAATATGCATATTCATTACACCTCATTTAAACCGGAAGACCGAACCACATTGTGTTTGGAATGACACAGCGGCGAGCGAACTCATGATCTTATCGCTTAAGAAATGACAGCACACAGCAGTGCCGTGTCTGTTTCCACGTCAAACAGGGGAAAAACTTGTGACGGGTAATTGGTGACCGCGTGCACATCGCACAGTCTCATCAAAACGTCGTGACGCCCAAACTGTCAATATGTCACACAGATGTCATCACCTAGTGGTGATGTCACCGTCTGCGTCCCCCGCAGGTATACGTGTCAAGCCACTGCCCGCCACATCGTGCCCGGTCAAGATAAAAGATAACATCCGGAGATAGTAATAATATTGTAATTATTATAAACTGCTCCAGCTGCGCAATCGCATCTGACACCTGCTGTGAAGTCATACTATACTCTATTGTGTTCTTGCTATAAACAAACTTGACCAGATAATGCCAGAAGCGCTCGATCACCCAACATATCATGTGTCGGTACTTTCGATGATATTTGCATACACGCGACATATTATTATTTAAACCAGGATTGCTTTAGGTAATTTGATTAATATGTATATGTTTGGTAGGTAGGCTAGCAAACGTCAAACTGTCTAGATGCAACCAGGTTTATAGGATATTTTAGTGACTGTCCGGGAGGCGGAGAGCGTAATGTCATATCATCACCGCCACGCATTTTGTGAGTAAAATCGCCGGCGGTTTTGCATATCATAAATATGCAAAACCTAACAACACCGCATAATAATATGTAGCGCGACATCACACGGCATAACGCGTGTTTAATTATGCATGTGCGTGTTTATATAGCTGTGTGTGTGTGTGTGTGTGTGTGTGTGTGTGTGTGTGTGTGTGTGTGTGTGTGTGTGTGTGTGTGTGTGTGTGTGTGTAAATGTGCAAATGTGCATGCGTGCGTGCGTGCGTGTGCAACTGTGCATGCGTGCGTATGTGATACTGCAATACTGCATGCATGAAAATGTTTTTACGTGACTACAAAGTAAAATATCATCATTTTTTTACAGGTGTCTAAGTGTTTCCAAGTGTTTTTTATGAAAAATTCAACCACCCTGGTAATATCATTGGTAAACATTTCATTCATGAGATGTATAGGTTCATTCCACCAATACACAACTGACGTTTATACAAGAAAACATTTGAGTAAACTAAAACATACATCAAGCGTACACGACGTCACGTCGAAGAAGGGTCGACTATAGCAGACCTTTACCGCACCAAGTTGGTGCCGGAGACACAGTCTCGCCACAACCGGTAGCAACGACCCTCATAAACCTCCGGGCGTCACTAGACGCGCACACGTGGCAGTCACATCCGCCAGACGGCCGCAGGTGAACCGAACTGCGCTAACGCATGCAACTAGGTCAGTTCAGGTGGCGCCGCATTGTTTGTGACAGTCACGGCCGGGTCAACCACAACGGGCCGCCCTGGCACAACCTGTACGGCCGGTTTGAGACAACGGTGACTGCGACACGCAGCTATGTAGGCGGCCAGACACATACAGCCGGATTTCCACTGTCGTTTGAGCGTACACGGCGAGTCCCGCGGACGGAGCACGTCGGGATAGTAGGACTCGGTGTAGGGATGAATCGGCCACGCAAACACTCAGGTAGGGATATGTAAGAGTTAAGTAGGTCAATCCTCGTTACACGCGCGACTGGCTGGGGTCGCAACATGTAGGCAGACATGTTGCTGCATTGGAATAATGGCCGTTTACTATATCATCGTGTGACGTCGGACAGTGTACGTTCGTAGCTGACATGTACGCATTTTTGCGGGTAATTAATGCTAGCGGGACGAACGTTCACCTGGCTGCACTGGAGCGAGAGTAGGGGCCCTATGAGTAAACCGGAAACAATGCCTAGTTGTTTCATAAACCTTCGTAGTGAGTAACTAATACCTATACCATGTGACAGCTTGAAAATGTGTTCTTGGTAATATGTTTTATTTGTTAAGTAACAGGTTTCGTAAAATTAACGATAAAAAGCTTACCGGAAGTCATTTTTGTCACACAGCGATGTGTCATCACTCCACGAGCATATATACATGCAGACACATACGCACGCACGCACGCACGCACGCACACACACACACCCTACAAATGTTAGTAAGTCACTCCAGTAGAATCACCCATGTGAATGTGATGTGGCTAATCGCGATAGCAGTAGTAATATAGCACACAGTCACTCGTACAGTCAATGCCTATATAACCTATAATAATATATATAATCCTATCAGTATACCAGGCAGTAGTCGAGTAGGACAGACTACCAATACCTGCCTACGCATATCTTATTTCCGATGTGTCAACATGCTAGCTGTTAGAGAATTCCAAGTCGTGACTAATGTCATGACTAATGTCATGACGCCCTCACAACTCCCTCACCAAGTGTGTGTGTGTGTGTGTGTGTGTGTGTGTGCGTGCGTGCGTGCGTGCGTGCGTGTGGGTGCGTGTGTGTGACGTTGTCTTATGTGTGATACTGTGAACACACCATGGTTATAAAGAGCAAACGAGAATGATTAAATTATCGCACAAATACTAATTTATTTATTTAAAGAAAAACATTATATTTAGAGCTGCTTCCTGGATACGCGATTGATCGTGTTTCCCGCTCCCTAGTAATAATTTGATTATCTATTGAAGTGAAATGCCGGATGCTTCTCTCGTGAGCAAACTCTGCAAATATTCAACGCCTTCTACTAAGATCGTAATCCAGATGATTTGTTAAACGAATTTAAATAGGCAATGTTGACGACGTGTTGACCACGTAGGGTCGTTATTTAAAATATATTAATTTGGTCCCAGAGAAGTCGAGATGGTGGTCAATTGAACAGGTCTGCCAGAGAGTCAAGTATAAAGCACCTTGATCAGTCGTGAGAACTGGACCCACAAGAATAAGTTATCCCTACTTGTTTACTTTTTAGCAGTGGATAGCCAAAGTTTGACAATTGTTCAGGGGCTGGTGGAAAGAAAACTGCAAACATTTTCGAACAGTTGCTTTCCTCGCAGGAGAGCGTACTTGATCGTCATCTTGATATGTATGCGTGTCACTTACACGTGTATTATCCAGACATGTTAACTACCATATTATGAAAAAAATATGTTCGATATAATAATCAATAATTATGTGATAATAATACTTCTACATGCTTATCAGTCTGATATATCTTGCGCAATATACGGGTAACGTTTCCCGATAGGAATGCATACAACTTTTCTAGCCATTAAGCGTAGTAAAGCGCTGACAAAACAGCGGTTTTTTCTAGTGTACATTTTAAGACATTCTCAACTATTTGTACAGATATGTAAGTTTTTATTCGAAGTAACGATGCTCTATTTTCAACCCACCACACGACAGATGCTCCTTGGAAGATATCGGATTACAAAAAAGGATGAAATAACTTCTATCGAGCGAGTCCGGAAGTATTTGTGTTTCTGACATTGTGCCTCGATACCTCGTTAGCGATGCATCGCGGCTGATCGACTCATAGATATCCCGCACATTCATTCGTTTCTTACGAATAAGGCTTTGGTACACACAACAACTTGACCCCGTTTACTTCATCTGTTGCCTAACGAGAGGTCGATGACACTCTCTAATATTACACGTACTGGTCTACGGAACAGTTATTTTGTTTGACAACTGTCTTCTTTTTAGCTCTACATTGAACAACAGAATCATGATCACCTCGCATAGGAGGTTTCAAATAAACTTTCGACAATCGACAGATTACATAATTTTATACAAAGGCAGCATATTATTCAATTGTGAAAACAAAATTACTTCATAATATCGAGCAACTGGGAAAGTCACTGCGAGCACTCTGGTAAGAGACGTCACAAGAAGAGTTCAGCTCTTCTATTGCACTGGCAGTGGCAAACACACTGACAATGCACGTAAACACAAAGACGAAGTGTTCATGTGTCAAATATGAAGTCCATGTCGTAAGTTCATGGAGTGTTTGGTGTAACTGAAGTAATGGGGCACAGCTGGAGGGTACGGGGATTGTCAATGAGAAGTTGCGGCTCTAGGTGTCAAACTAGCCATTTCTTGTAAGCTTGAATAACATGGAGTGGAGGTGGATGTCCCGATTTGGGCAGCTGGTCATTCTTTGATGAGCCTCTTGTCACAGGTCGAAAAAAACGCCCGCTTCCCAATCAATCACGACACGAGCTTTCACTGATTACATTTTCGCTTCCTTTCCAGGCAGTCACACGTCTGCCTTCAGCATGCAGGAAGTGTGTAAGCAAGTGGGGCGCATGCGCGTTGTGACTGTGTACGTCCTTCTGGGTGTCATGGCGCTCGTGTACGCCACCTATGTGCTGTACAGCCACACTAGACGAGGGGAGCCGAATACCTCCCACAGGAGCTACGGGTGGAAGGACGCAGCCCTCGACGACCGCATGCCCGACACCGAGATCTCGGCCCATCTCGCGGCACTTGTGGACACGCGGCCCAGCGTCTGCACCCAGACGACCTACGAGGAGGGCAACCGGCCCAAGGTCAGGTAGGGCGACTTGATGTTGCACTTTGAGAATGTATGGAGAGGGTCATATGTCCCTCGGGTGTGGGGCCAATCCACATGTGTAGGGGCCCAGGTGAGGTGGGTACGTAATGGGCAGTGTAAGACAGCATCCCACATGTGACCAACTGTTTCAAATCCACGGCGATAATAATACATTCTACCCAATGATTAATCAAGAGAAAACTAGTGAGAAATTTGCTAAAAATGTAAGGAACGTTAGGGGCACGGTTAGTGAAAACAGCCAACGCGTTCAGAGTGGGGTATATAGATAGTTTATTAGATACAGAAGGAGCTGCGGAATACTGCGGCTGAAATGGGATGACTGCGTAAAGCGAGATTGGGAGAGGGTGAGTGAAGAACCAGGAAATGCAAGAAGTAAACTCGGTAGTGAGGCTGGACAAGTTACCGAGGAAGAAAAAATGTCAAAAAAACGTACGCCCATCATCAATGCAGGTATCACAACGGACTTCGGAAACAACGGGCAGAGCAACGTACTACATCTAAACACCTAAGACTTACATAATTTAATCAGGTTAATGTAATGTTAAAGTTAACTGCGAGGACATAAGCGAATAATTACAACCACACGTTATCTCATACAAATATCTTTTATTTTCCTTAATCTGAAATGAACACTACAAACACCAACAACCTACTTAATGACATCACGATGTTGTTGTTACTACGGCAGCATCATCGTTCACTTCAACGACGACGAGTTGTACCACGCCAAGTTGGCCCTGCAGTCGATCATCACCCACACGCCGTCCAAACTCTACCACGAGCTGATCGTCCTCGATGACGGCAGCAAGAAGAGGTCGGTGGCGCTGCACGCGCTCGACTTCCTCAACCGTCCCGAGTTTAAACACGTGCGCAAGTTCCGCTCAGAGGAGGCGGAGGGTCCGTCAGCCGCCCGCTTCAAGGCGTCCAAGCTGGCGACGGGCTCCGTGCTTGTGTTCGTCGACAGCGAGGTGAGGCCAGGTTGCTGTTTCGTTTTCTGTGGGCGATGGTGGAAATTGTAATTGTAATATGTGGACGTTGTCCACATATGAACGAATCTGCTTTTGTTGTTATTTTGAAAATAATACAACTTGTGTATGACTCAAACCATCGTAATTCAGGGCCAAAACGGAAAGAACCTGCTGTAGAATTGTGGTTAAAATCATGCAACTGTTGGTAAACCGAAACTAGAAAATCTTATGTACAACGCGGGGTATCGTTTTCTTGGTTACACGCTCACATATCGCGGCAATGTACACCTATCGCATATTCTTCAAACGTGGCCACTTTTCAGTTCACAACTGTCGCAGAAACATCCTAGACAAGATGCACCATCATAACCCGGAGTTCTCCGTGGTCGCTCCTTATCCACGATTACAATTTCGATAATGCGCCGCTTTTTGCTGTACCAGTAGTTCCGTCTCCATACAACTCATCTTCCACCGCCTTTCGAAAATCCCGCTTCGTCCCAAACCAGTTGAACTTTGTTCGTCTACCATAACCCCAGAAGTAATACCGTTCTCTGTCTGTAGGTGGTGGTCAACAAGGGTTGGCTGGAGCCGCTGCTGGCCGCCGTCAGGAACGACCCGACCGTCCTGGCCGTCTCCCACACCGACAACTTCCTGTCCGATGTGCGCTTCTTCGAGACGCCCAACAACTACATCAACATCATGACGTGGACACTGTCCACGGTCTTCCTGGAGGCGTCCGACTCGACCAGCACGCTGGTGAGCACGCCCGTCATGAAGGGCCACGCGTTCGCCGTCAACAGGCCGTTCATGGAGTCAATAGGCGACTACGACGACGCCTTGAACCACGGCGGGGGCCACGACCTGGAGCTGTCGTTGCGGGCGTGGATGTGTGGCGGCTCCGTGAAGATCGCGCGCTGTTCCCGGGTCGCCGTCCACAACGCACTCAAGCCTCGCACCGTCCACACGGAGACGAACATCCGCCGCATCACGGAACTCTGGCTGGACGGCTACAAGCATTTCGTGTACGTCCAGACGGGTACGTACCGATTGACTCTTGATTATATCCCTGTGTGTCATATTGACCTATGTTCAGACTGGGCAACATTCGCTTCAAGTTACACCCCGAATCTTATATCGAGTCTGGGAAGCATTGACTTCTAATTACATCCACGTGTCCATATCCGAGAGTTGACTTCTAGTGTTATGCCTATGTAGGCCCGTATCCAGATTGGGAAGCGTTGCCTTCTAGTTACATCCACGTGTATACTCAAATGGTCTGTTTGGTAAGTACAACGACAAGTACGGGCATTTTATGAAGATACACACGCCCTCCCTGGATCGCGACCTGTCGACATATGCAGTGATATTAGTTTAGCTTCATAACTATAAAGTTTGGTCTAATCAGTTGGCTTTGTACGGGCATGATAAGTAGCTGACATGTAAATGATTAATTAAGAACATGAAACGATTATCGTTGTACCGTCTCGATGTCAGTGACACTTTTCTTGTGTTTCACCAACCGGAAGTAAGACAGACGTCTGTCCGCAGGTGCCGACCGCGAACTGCCGGAGTACGAGCTGCTCTCGCTGAAGGAGCGTCGCGCCGTCATCGAGCAGACGACGTCGTGCCGCCCGTTCAGCTGGTACATGACCCGGGTGACGGGCGACGTCGTCGTGCCGTCGGCCGCCGTGCGCGTCTTCGGCAAGCTGCGCACGCGCACCGGATACTGCACGCGCGGCATCGCCAACGACTACCAGGAGCTGGACATGGTGCACTGCCGGCCGCACATGTACGACGCGGCGCTCATGTTCGAGCAGTCGAGCGACGGCACGCTGCGCACGCGCGGCCGCTGCGTGCAGCCGCACGCCGGAAGTCACGTGGCGTCGCTGCAGGTGTGCGTCGACGGCGAGCCGGCGCAGCAGTGGAAGCACCGCGCCGACGGCCGCCTCGTCAACGACGCATACCCGGGCAAGTGTCTGCAGCACGTGACGGAGTACGGACCGCGCGCCAAGCTCGTCGCGTGCTCGGCCGACCGCATCCAGGAGTGGGCCTTCATCAAGTTCTAGGGCATACAGGAGTGGGCCTTCATCAAGTTCTAGGGCATACAGGAGTGGGCCTTCATCAAGTTCTAGGGCATCCAGGAGTGGGCCTTCATCAAGTTCTAGGGCATACGGGAGTGGGCCTTCATCAAGTTCTAGGGCATCCAGGAGTGGGCCTTCATCAAGTTCTAGGGCATCCAGGAGTGGGCCTTCATCAAGTTCTAGGGCATACAGGAGTGGACCTGTGGACAGGAGTGGTTCTAGCGCGTCACCCACAGGCGCTCGTTCGTTTCATCGGTCCCAGGCCAACCTCATGTTTGCAACCACAACAACGTTTTAGCTTCGTCGCTGATTAAGATGGTTTCATTTCATTTTTTGTAATAAAAGGCAGGTTTTATTAGCATATATTTTGTTTTTTTTACGCCGCGCTGCAGTTATCAGTTATCTCTGTTGTTGCTTGAAATCACTAGAAGAACAGAAGGCGATAAATCGGAGGCCAGTTTGCATTTTACACAGGTTACTGAGGTAAAACAGTTGACAATAATAACCGCCCTCTTTGAACATGGAACTGGATGGAATGGTGGTTCCAAACAACGCAATGTGATATAAATGAGGCATTAGTGTCTTCATAATGGCGACATTGGGTGATATAGTTCCCAATTTTGATATTCAGTAGCACACACGTTTTATAGCTACGGACTGCTATGAGACTGTGTAGCAGTGTGAATATCGGCTATAACAGGTATACGCAAGTTAAACATTATATTAACCGAATATCTAAATTCACTGAACAAACAATGGGCTCAGATGTTATGTATAACACATAATGATAACGTAAATAATTGTAAATAGTTCTGCATTTTGATATAATATGTATTATAACGTATGTTTATTTTTTTTGTATAAAATTGAATTACATAAATCATACATAATTGATTTGTAGATTGTTATTAGAAATGCACCCAGTGCCCTAACTCAATTACCGATGACATACATTATTAGATGTGTCAGTAAGCTGTTCTTCCTTTGAAAGAAGTTATTCTAAGTTGAATATACACACAATTTTTGTAACTATTCATTGGCAAGTTAGTCCAAATACATACGGTGCAATTTGCACCACTACTAGAATTACTAATTTCTTTTAGGTTTCTAGATAAGAAAAAATGCATAATAATAATTGTGTACGAGTTCGTATTTTTAAAAGATGATGTGAAAAAGGTAACAATAATGTACATTGCAGAATAAAGACAATTACCTTTTTGTATGTTGTTATTCTAATTTGAATTTAGGCACACTGCACACACACACTCACACACACACATGTATATATATATATATATATATATATATATATATATATATATATATATATATATATCAAGTGATAATTTATAAGTAGGAATGCATTATCTGAAAGCTATGGCCTAAATACTGTTTTTTTTCTTACGAAAAGTAACAATTTCTTTATTCATTTTACATCGACTCAGCCTCTTCTGTTGTGATTTTGACCATATCACAGTAGACTATGTGCAGACTTTGAAACAGGGCCTACACTATACTTCCGTTTACTCATTTCAAACGTATCCTCGGTCATATGTTCTTCCACTTTTTTCCTCCTCCTTCTCTTTCCTAAGGGACCTTCGTTGGGTCCTCAACTTGCTGATGTTTACAACTAGACTCGGGATGCCGATACACAACATAGAAACAATATTCATAATAAATATTCGTTTTGACAGACTTGTTCCCCAAGGTCAAGGAGGCAACGTTGTCAGACTGTAATTAATTTCCCAAGATTTGCTGAACAGGTTGTTTGCACATTGCAAAAGTTGAATACTTATGATGGAAGCAAGAATAATCCGACTCTGCGTTGAGGTTTCTGGCAGACGGCAGTAGTTATTTTCCCGATCAGTCATGGGACCAATCGACCAGATTTTATTTTCCTGATTTGGCTAGGGTAGCTGTATCACCGATCAGTCGGGGAAATAGGCTCCCAAATAATCACGGTTTTTCCATAGATAATAGAACTAGTGAAAACTGTATTGGTAGCATCCACACTGGCATAGTATTAACCACTTTAATTTTAGGTGTTTTGACAAGGTGACAAGTGTCTTAATAAACATTATCAAACAGTAATTAAGACAAATGTATATTTGGCCATGATTGAACTACTCCATGTTACCTGTTGGAAGCAAAAGTCAAAACAAATGTTTTCCGTTTCCCTTGAACTTGTCTAGTTTGAAAAAATATATGTAGCTTAAAGTAAATATACTTAATCCCTTTAACTGCTGTACTTATCCTTTACAGTTTTGGTAACTGTTTGTTAGTGTTCTATTTCTTTGACTTGATTAGGAAGCACTGATTTCTAGAAAACTTAAATATAAGTCAGTGATAAAAAACCGTCCCGCGAAAATCTGTTCTTCCGGACATGAGCATCACTATTTTTCAGCATCAGTATTTTTAGGTACAACGTCATTTTGGAAATGGCTTATTCCAGTGTTCACGACCACGCACTGATGCTACAATGTCTAGACATAGTACTGGACAGCCCGCGAGTCGAACACATGAACAACATGCCGATTTTTAAAAATATATAAAGAAACATTTGCAAAGTATACTGATAATCAAAATATATAACACTTATTTTATTTCACTTGTGCAAATAAATTGATAAAAAGGTCTATTTTGGCGAAATACTTACAAAACACCCCCCTCGAGAGGATGTCGCGCGAACAAATTTCCGTGCCGCGAGTCGAAATGGTAACGCAGTGGTGGTAATAATTACAAGATTTAATCAAATTTAACAAGATTGTCATCCATATGGCAAGTGAACAAGGAAGCCTTCGGCATATTGAGAATCCAACTCATATTATCTATGTATATCCCGCATTTTTTAGTTATTTGTAAATGTTGTTTTTAAACACACTCCCCCACAGGGATCATTACGCAACGAGGGCCAATGAGTACTTCGTGTGATATAAGTTGGTTATTTAGAAAATGTATGTTCACAAACCTCACACGTATCTTTGTCAATCAGATTGTTTGTGTAGATGCCAACTGTACCTGTTTTGCTCATTATATGTTAATCCGGCGGTAATTACAAGCGATATCGCCTAAGTAAGTGTTCGGCTAGCGAGCGTGTTCGATTGGCGGGTCATTGACATTGACTATAATAATAGAAATAGTCAATGATCCGCCAGTCGAACACGCTCGCTAGCCGAACACTTAAGCGATATAGCTTGTAATTACCGCCATGTGTAACATATAATTACATACAACAATGCGCAAAACAGGTACAATTGGCATCTACACAAACAATCTGATTGACAAAGATGTAAAAAGAGGTTTGTGAACATGCATTTAAATATTTTTTTATAACATGACCCTGAAGTACTCATTGGTCCCCGTTGCGTAATGGTCCCTGTGGGGAGTGTTGCGTGTTTAAAAACAACATCTACAAATAACTCAAAAGGACGGAATATATATATAGATAATATATATATATATATATATATATATATATATATATATATATATATATATATATATATATATATATATATATATATATATATATATATATATATATATATATATATATATATAGATAATATGAGTTTGATTCTCAATATGCCGAAGGTTTCCTGGTCTACTTGTCATTTGGAGTTCACTCTTGGATGACAATCTTGCTAAATTTATAATTATTGCCACAACCGCGTTACCATTTAGACTCGCGGCACGGAAATTTGTTCGCGCGATATCGTCTCGAGACCGAGTGGGTGTATTTTGTAAGTATTTCGCCAAAATATACCTTTTTAGACATTTGTTTGCCCAAGTGGAGTAAAATAAGTGTTATATATTTTTAATATCGGTATACTTTGCAAATGCTTCTTCATATATTGGAAAATTCGGCATATTCTGATTGATGTGTTCGACTCGCGGGGAGGCCAGTATATTTGACAAAATTATATAATTTGTGTATACTGGTTTCTTTATTATTCGCACCGCAACCCATACCTTACTGCTTAGGCCTGCGCCCTAATTATGGGACGTCCCATAGATATGAATGGACGTCCGCACGTATTTTCCAGAGGAGAAGCACATTCGCCCACACCCACGCGCGCTCGCACACACACGAAGTCGAAGTTGTTTTCAACAGGCTCAACCAAAGAGTCCAAGTCCTGCAAATTGAGTGTTTTGGAACATTTGGAAGGTGAGACTTGTCGAGCCTCAGCACGAGCCTGAGGTGGCTGCAAGTCCAGGTTTGTGGTAGGACTCAATGCGAGTGTTTGGCTACCCTAAAGTTGTGTCATTGGAGGTTTTTAGTGCTTAAGAATTTATATGTTGAAAGTTGGCTTAAAAAAATCATCAACAAAGCCCCTCCTGTCTTGCAGTGTCACGATCTGACAGCAGAGTGGTGTCAACTGTTCGATTCAGTCCCAACCACCACAACTGAACTAATTGGCAGACAAGCCCAATCTAGACCATGGCATTGTCCTATATGGATGAGTGGTTTCTTGACACCCCATATTCATATCTGATGTCAGTTGGAGATAGCCTTATTTGTGAAAGGTTTGCAGACACTAGACCCAAGACCACTGGAAGTTGAAAAAACATGCCATTACCAAACTTAAACCAGTTGAAAAGATGTCACTGGCATCGGAACTGGGGGAGACATGGTCCTGGACCTGGATGGGCTCAGTCCCCAACCATTACTATTAAATGAAGTCATAATTGTAGTCCATAGCAAGTTATGTTAACTATGATTTTTGTCACAACACAAACTGCACTTTTAAAATATTTGTGCAGTCATACAACACAGACAAATTCAAACTATGAAATAAATACATGCCATATAATTAACACACATTGAAATAGAAGTTTAGTGACACATGGCAAAGGTTAATTTAAAAAGTATGTAATTGATTTAAGATTGTGGTATGCATGTAATTATTATGAAAAATAATTGATTTAGTTTATGTAATTGTATCAAACTCTGGAAGGCAGCATAAGGTAAATGTTTCTCGAACATGACAAAACAGTACGACGTTATATATGGAAATATATATCTTTATTTTTATGTAGATTTATACGTTACAGGCAGACAGGAAATCAGAAGAAAAACATTTATTAAAAAATGATTGTCCAAACAATACATTATCTATGAATATTAGTCAATATAAGTGATAATACATGATTATGTAATTAATAAAATGCAACAAGTGTAAACGATATATTGTTTATACGTTGGGTGTGTGATGGAATTAATTTCACACTGCTTCGTCCATCTCTGTATTTGTCTCAGTGCAGTTGGGGCTCTGTTATATGGCCATTAACGTTCTGTAATTAGTACCAGTAAATATACAGAGATATGACTTGGCTTGGCCAAGATATTCTATATCACAATATGTACACAAGTATGAGAACAGCACGTGGAATGATTAATTTGTTTGAGCATTCTCTCTCTCTCTCTCTGTCTCTCCTTTGCGGTCTCTCAGAAGAGTCTCTTGAACTCGTGCAGGATGAAGTCGACGATTTGGTTCTGCAGGACGAGTGTCGTGGTGAAGTTCTCTGCCGGTGTTTCTGGTGACAGCAGCGTCGGACCAAACACAATGGCGACGTTCTGTATCTGCATGCGGTTCTCCCGCGAATGGTCGACGACTCTGTGACGGGAACAAACATGTCCGCAGTGAATGCACGGCGATGCAATGTATTGTTTTACTATATATTCATATTTTGCATATTTTACACTGCATTTACATTTAAGCAATTACATAATGTAAAACACTGACCTTGTAAGATATATTATTAACTATACAAGAATTTAATTACTAATTATCAGTACAGTTACTAAAAACATCTAGAGCCAGAATTTCCAGCCAAACTATGTGGTAACAATATCAGGTTGTTTAATTAGTACTGAGCAGTAGTGCAGTATCTAATGGTATTAGTCTCAATTGTTTAAACTATAATACTGCTAAGTTTCCAAGTTAAACAATGAAATCAGGAGACTGAGGCACATATTGGTCAGAAACCTGACTGGGTCATGCCTCTGTTTTTGGCAACGGTGTAAGTTCCGGAATATTGAAAATACACCTGGACAAAAGTCCACATTGTGGTGGACTGTGATTTAACAGTAAAGCATAAAAGAACAGAATGCTAGTGAAGCGCTGTGGCATAGTAGGGAGAGCTACAGCCTCTCAATCGGAACATTTTGGGTTTGATTCCATATGATGCCATTTGAGATCCTGAAAATGTTTGAGAGCACACTGGTCCAGTTCACTCTGATGTAGACATCTGCTCAAGAGCAGTGTCTCTATAATTAATTATCCCATAGATTCCCAGGGATGTTGAGATCTAACGAACAAGTGTGTTGAGATGCTAAAGGACTTTGAACAGTGCTAAGGAGTAAGGACTGAACATCATGCTAAATAAAAACACAAATCCGCTAACTGGTGAAGGTATATTGACAATAGACGATCAACATCAACATGCTAGGTAAACAGGTTGATAGGTAAACATTTTTGTTTCTATGACGTACCATTCCAACCTCGATGGTTTTCTCTTGGTAAAGGCAGTTCGGGAAGTGAAACCCCACTCACCTGAGTAGATGCTCGAAGAGAACTCGCATTGTGTCCTTGTTGACAAGGGGCAGCACCTTGATGAGGTCCTTGAACATCTGCGCCTTCATAGACTTGTTTTGTGTTTCTGTCAATACAATATTATCATTAGCAAACTAGAGCGGTGATTTAAACATTTATATTTATTATTAATTTTCAGTTTCATAAATTATCCTATCCTTCTGACATTACGACACCTGTCTTTATTCCTACAACAAATAATGTCACATTTGCTACCATACTACATCTCACACTACATCTCGCACTACATCTCGCACTACATGTCACACTACATCTCACACTACATCTCACACTACATCTCACACTACATCTCACACTACATCTCACACTACATCTCACACTACATCTCACACTACATCTCACACTACATCTCACACTACATCTCACACTACATCTCGCACTACATCTCGCACTACATCTCGTACTACATCTCACACTACATCTCACACTACATCTCACACTACATCTCACACTACATCTCGTACTACATCTCACACTACATCTCACACTACATCTCACACTACATCTCACACTACATCTCACACTACATCTCACACTACATCTCACACTACATCTCGTACTACATCTCGCGCACGCTACATCTCGCACTACATCTCAACAAAAAGTACACATCTCAACAAATGCTATGCCGTAGCATCTCATCTGGGATAAATAAAACATTTCACAACATGCCCGCCAATAATGTTTGATTTTCAAAATATGGGACCATTTATGAATCTCAACAGTTTGGTCCTGTTGTTAGATCAGGAAGAATGTTGTCTTGTGGGAGAATCTGGGACATCTCTCTTGTCTGGGAGTGCAGGTGATTCAGGACAACTCCAGACCACTACTAGAAAACCTGGTATTGTCGGCAAGTATACACCTGTGTCATTATTTCATTAATTGACACAGGTAGAGAGACAAGTGTGTCCTCCATACAGCAGACACTACTTACTGATTGCAGCCATGAACTTGTCGAACATGTCAAAGGGAAAGAGTGGCTCCTTCAGCTCCCGGAAGAACATCTTCAGTGCTCCAGTGAGAACGTGAAGGTCAAACTCGGAATGTACAAGGTCAAAGTTGTGATCTGTCAAAAAATAAATGCATGAACCAACAATGTGAATGTGCGTTTTGAAAAATGAACTGGCACTGTCTCTAGCCTTACAGCAAACTAGATCAACTGCCAAAGGATAGTATTTTTTTCCACGATTTAAAATGCTAGCTTAGGGCCTTGTAAAACACAGGTAAATAAAGTGTTTTGTTCCAGCCTAATGACTTCATGGTTAATCTGTTTAAATTGTGTAAAAACAAGTGAAGTGCTTTATTGCGATACACATCACATCAGGTGAAATGTATAAGTAGAAACTTTAGAAAGGTAATCTGCAATCAACTTGTTGCTAATGGCATGAATGTTGGATTCTAAGCTATTCTGATATCACGTGGATACCTTCTCTCGACCAGAAAGAAGCAGAAAGGTATTTCTGTGCAAATTGATTTAAAAAAACATCTTGTTTTACCCGATTCAAACATTTTATGCATGCAGAAGGCTACATTTGTTTTTAACCGTTCTGTTACCGGACACGGCACAGCCCCAGATGGGCACAAACATGGAACTCACAGGGCAAAAGGAAATGAGGAAGGCTGAGAAACATCTGGCGAAGAGGGAGGTGGCACATATATGGTGGAAATGGAAACAACTGGAAATGAATGCCCTTTCTCTCTTTGTCCCAGATACTGGACGGGGCCCTTTGCAGGGCGTTTAACATCCAACGAGAATTTGTGAGTCCACTACAGATTACACATTTACTGTGTGGGGTCTTTTACTTCCCCTGGCATAGACACCAGATAGAAGGGACCACTGGCTTTTAGTGTCTCTTCCAAAAGACGCAGGCAATGTGAGGTGAAAAAAATTGCCTAAGTTTCGAAACGGCGGTAGGTAGGATTGAATCACCGTCCCCTTGATTAACAGTCCGGCGCTCTACCGTGCGACCACCACTCCCCACGCCCAAAACTGTGTCCAGTCGATAAGACTTGTTGATGGCCGATGCTCCAACATGCGTGAAACACATAAGTCAAGAAGTCAAGTGTGTTGTTTGAGACGTCTCTTACCCTGGTTGACAGTGAACTTGAGCTTCTGTATCTCCGCCAGGTTGCCACTCACTCGGTAGAGTCCGTCATTTGTGAGACCTACAGACAGACCACAGCAACATGACTCGCAGACACACGTACATGACCCAATGTAACATGTTCACAACCCGTGTATATGTTCATGGCTCACATAAATATGGTTATAACTGGGAAACCATACCAATGGTACAGGGTTGCTATTTACAGAAACATGTTCATATCTCATAATGTTAACAACATAAGCCGCATAAGTTCACAATTTAAAAGAAATAGACGTTCACATTTTGTTTCATGTAAACATGTCAGCAACTCACATAACAATCTTCATAACATCCATACAGACATGCAAAACAGGTTCATAAGTCACAGGAATATGTTTATAAGTAAGTCATAAAAACATGTTCACAACTTACATAAATATGTTCAAACCTCACACAAACATATTCCTAACATGTTTATAACCCACACAGAGATATATTCACAACCCACTGCCAAATATCAATCAATCTGCTCAGTTGTGAATATCAAACAACATTGCTAATAGCGCCATCTAGTGGTGGATGCTGACTGACTGGAAGGGACTGGTTTTTCTTCACATCTCAATGGCACAGTATTTGAATGAACTTCTGTTATCCTACACTGTTGGGTTCTCTGAATGCTTCTGACCTTTGACCTGTACTCACCCCGATCCTCTATGGCAGCAATACACCCTGTGATGAACTGGGGCACTTTGCTGTCTTCCATTATACATAGACTCATGAGGTGTGAACCGAACACGGCGTCTGAAACAGTCCAGTTTACATTATTTCTACATAAGTTGTTTTCTGAACAGCATCGACAATTGGCAGAAAATGAACACGGAAAGAGGCAAATGAACCTCGTTGTCTGAGAGGAGATGCATTTCCAGTGTAAGTTAGCACACAAAGAAACTGAGGATTACACACATTACATACTGCTGTTCAAAATCAAGACCATGGCTCACCCAGCACCATGTACAACAGTACATGAGTACCCAGTTTGAGATATGTCTCTTTATGTCTCTGGGGTGGATTAATTCTACGTGATATCTACTGACAGGGCGGGAGAAGAGAGTAAAGGTGTGATATGTTGTGGAAGGAAAGAGCAGTGTAACCCTGACTGTGTCAAAACAGCGAGAAATATTCAGAACGTATTCTTCAGGGGAGGTTGGATCGACGTTTGACCTCACCTTCGAAGATGCCCTTGGCGCGGAGGGTCTCAACTGGTGGCCGTTTCTTGAACCAGTTGCTTAGCCAGTCCTTGAACCGTCTAGTGCCATCCGAGTCGTCACCAAATGTCAGGTTTGTTCCTTCCAGTGGTGGCACCACTGTCACACAAGCACACAGTCATTATCTACATCAAGTGTTTGTTTTATTAAATGTTGTTTTAATAAACTGTTTGTTATTAGTATTTTTATAGAGAATTTCATGTATAGAAAGAGAGAGAGAAAGAGAGAGAGGTAGAAGGGGGAGAGGTGCAAAAATTCCTCATTGTCGTTGTCTTTTTGTCGATTATTTACATGAACACAACAGGCCAAAGCTGAGGAAAATAGCATATTAATTTTATATCTTTGCAACTTATCATTGGTAAACATTAGATTTCCTGTAAAATGCATTCAAATATTAAAGATTTCTTACAAGTTATAAACTGAGACAGAATATAGCAGTAAATGCATTCGAAACATAACAACAACAAAACACAAGGATTGGACCCTCTCTTCAACA
This sequence comes from Oasisia sp. SBJ-2009, assembly GCA_964017155.1. Taxonomy (NCBI): domain Eukaryota; kingdom Metazoa; phylum Annelida; class Polychaeta; order Sabellida; family Siboglinidae; genus Oasisia; species Oasisia sp. SBJ-2009. The sequence continues at coordinate 14,156,805 of OZ024854.1, forward strand.
GCCGAGAGAACCCTGTCCGCACTGACTCACGTTGTTCTTTCGTCTTCCTGCGTCCCAGTGTCGGAGGGGCCGACTCAGAGCTGGGGGAGCGTCGAAGTGTGTCACTGGTTGGCAGTGTGTCGGCTGACCTGTGCTGTGGCAGTGTCGCTGGCCTGTCGATGCCCTTCGCCTACATCAAAAAGACGATATTATTTCCATGTCAAACAAAATCAACACAATTAACACTGTCGCTAAACAGACGTCCTGTTTAGCGACAGTGTCTTTGAAGCCATCAAAATGGATAATTACAATCTGTCCAAAATGTTGTTGTTGAAATTATGGCACTAAACATTTACTTTTGTAAAAAAAAAGCAATATAGCATGTAGTTGCTTAAATTATAATTCTATGCAGGAAAGATTAATTTAATAGATGTCATACTGCCCTTGTATCAGAATGTGTATATTCAAAAAAATATCTATTAAATTACACTATTTAAGATTTCAATAAGATTTCACTATCTTTGGTATGTTTACGATAGCTATGAATTAATTCTTTTATAAAATACTAACTCAGTCTTATATGACTATATAAATCCATGGTAATGGTACACTATGGTTTTCATACCATTTTCAAAACAAAGTTGTTATTTAACATGTGTTCTAAAATGTGATGTGTTTTGTAATGATGGATTTTGCACTGTCGATTGTCTGAAGCAACATACTTATTGACTGATAAATACTGATTGTCACTAATGCAAAACAACACACACGAGCAGGTTTATTCTGCGTCGGCTCCTAAAGGAACAAGACATACCAGACTTTCAGTGTTCCCTCTCAATGTTTGGAACCATTCATGAATTTCAGTCGGTGTATCACTCTGAAGTACGTATTCATCTGTGCCGTTGTGAACCTTCACCTACCAACATTGAGGATCAACTTAAATACTGTCCAAACAAATGTTTGGACATCACATACACACTGACCAGCGAAATTATTCGGCATGGTGACAAAGCAGCTGACCAGTGCTGCACCCTGAAGGATGATCAATGAACTTTGCAGTGGGTGCTTGCTCCGCATTGTATTCAACCTAAATCAAGTTCATGTGTGAATTTACTTTGATCTTATTAACTAAGGAACAGACATGGTGGTATTCATAAAACAATTAATAGTTAAACTTATAGACACTTATACGATACTGACTGTGAAGACATTTTTCCTGCCGACATCAGCGTCAGTTCCAAACTTGATATCTGCATCTCGCAAGTCAATGGTCACCTCGGGCTTGCCATTGGGCTGGTTGGACTTCTGTGGAAGAGACAGCGTAGTTGAGATAAACACATATCTTCACATTACTCTTAAACAGCTTGTGTCACAGCCCATGTCTAGCTGCAGATGTCCAGACACATGCTGTTTCAATCAATTTTATCAATCAATTTCACTTTATTGTCCTCAAAAAGGATATGCATTGTACAACTCAATCGCATCTAATATATATGGGATGGTCGCATCTAATATATATGGGATGGTCACAACAAAATGCAAGTGAATTCCAGATGTATCCACTACAAGAACAATTCAACCGGTTGACAGCAATATGACTCATTTAGCATTCAACATTCTAATGGCCACAGGCACAAAACTCCTGCTATAGCGAGATGTTTTACATTTTATACAACGTATTTCCTTCGAGACGGAAGTATATGGAAGAACGTAGAGAATGTTTCACCCAAAAGGACACTTTAGCATTATTTTTACTCAGCTCTGAGAACAACTAATTCTATGATCTTCTACAAATTGTTACAGCACAATCAACTAACTGTTATTTATTGGAAATTCAGGCAAAACACCCAAAGCTGGTACATCTATATTAAGATTGAGCATTTTTTTGGAAATGCAAAACAGTCCGTTTTGATGGAAGCAATCAACAATCAATACTATTTCCATGAAATGAAACCTCTAAAAGAGGACTACACAGAGAAGAAGAAACGTTACTAACGTCTGTACTGACATTATTGCTTTTGCCAACTTACCCCACAAATTGCATGAATTTTGCCACGAAATACCTGTATGAGACGCAACAAATGAAGGCATGTGGATATACTTACAGGATTCGCCGCCTTCTGGTCTTTGTAGAAATACAACATCTGTCCTGTCGTTGCAACATAACACTGGGACCAGTTCTTCCTGAAAACAACAAGTGACATCAAAACTCACCACCAAACTGGCACATGTCTCACACAATGACAATAACGATGTACCAGGTAACCAACACTGTCAAAGTTTATAAATGGCCGAGGGTGAATTCCTACACACATAAAATACCGGGTATATATTTTATATATACACGCACAAACACATATATGTATACAGACTGTCCAGTCTATGTGGCATCTGTCTACACCTGTCTGTCACTTACTGATGATGAACTCTCAAGATATACCATTGTGACATCGTTTGGTAAAATAACCAGTTACACGTCCTCTGTGTAGTAATTTCCCATTTTCCCATGTTACACTTCTCCGACATGTGAAGAAGGAACATGAGTCGATAAACATAACAGTAATATTGTAGTATAACGATGACTTACTTTGGAGCTTAATGTCGAAGATGAGTACGACCAAAATCTGAGGCAACACACGTGACACCAGTACGTGAACAAGGTCCGTAGCTGACGGATCGAAACATCATACTTATCTTTGACATTAAGCTCCAAAGTAAGTTAATTATACTACAATAAACCATTCTTGGAGCCATGAACAATATTTTCACTATAACATTAATATGTTTTAGCAGAGAACTGTTCCTTCTGAACACATGTATCAGCTGTGTCTTCTCCTTTGACAAGTGGCAGAACTTAGGTGACATGTGACCACCAGCAAGAATACTGGGTCCACCAGTGAGACAGACTGCCTCGACTGTGAAGACTTACCTCAACTTCTTGTTGTTCTCCACCAGTTTCTTCTTGTTCAAAGGACCTTTGCGTTCCTTCAGCTGAAACAACACATCTTCTTAGTTCTAACAATTAAATGGCATATCTAAGATGTTGGAAAGGAAGAGTAAAAATGTTCAAGTGTGAAAAAGCATGATTAGTCAGCTACATCACACAGTCATTCCGTCTAGTGATGCTATACAATATGTCGTCATCTCGCAGTAGTTCTGTGACACAGTGTCTTGGTTGCAATCAAGGAAAATGGTAAAACAACTGCAAAATAAGTCAAAAATTATTAAACAGTCACCTGGCAGAACATGAAGCAGGAATAAATTTGCATTTGGCACACTTTCTTTCATGGTGTACATTGGTATTTTTTCTCTCACTCAAATCATTTCAGTTTAATTCTGCAAAAAGTTGAACTTGCCCAATATCAATAATGATCCACTGGCTCATTTGTTATTTTGTTTGATAAAAACATTCAGACATTATGAAGGTAGTTTTTGTTTGTCTTACAAAACTGTGAGCAACCTTATGATTACTTTTTACCTTATCTTATTTGTCCTCATTACTGAAGCTGGTGATGACCAACAGAACAAGAACGTAACTATGGCCAGCTGTGCAAACTGCACTTCATCTTGTTATTACTACAGCTTTCAAAGGTAACCCAATTTAACAGACAAAATCAGTTCTGTTGATGTCAACATAAGTGGCCACTCAGTCATAACACATCGGCCCACATCATTACCACACACTGCTCTCAGGAATATTAACATTAACCTCATTAACAATGAATAGCAGTGACAGTAGTGTCGTAGTGAATAGTTCTGGTAAAGACAGCTTTGAGGGGGTAATATAAAAAACATACTTGCATACATACAGGGGTAATATAAAAAAGATACTTGCATACATACAGGGGTAATATTAAAACAATACTTGCATGAAGAGGAGCTAAGACACTTTAACAACCACTGCCCAAATGAACATTATGATTTAGAATACATGTGACCATGATCTGATGAGCACAGAGCCACGGTATATTAAAACAATTCAAACTTGGATATCTTTGATACTGGGTGCCACCATATTACGCTCAAGTTGCATTTGGTTTGATTGGCTCCTGTCTACTCAATGTAAATTGTTTCTTCTTTACTTCATCAATAGACATTTCTGCACAAAAACAAAAATGTTGTGCCATATTATATACGGTAAGCATTATATAGATAAATACCTCAATTGTATGTGTTCAAAATAAAGTTAAATTACGATGATTTATAACAAATGAGAGCCTCTTATTAATTTAAATAGCACGGTGCAGTACATGCAGAATGGAGAATTCCCCTGAATTTGGGAATTTTTCTTTCATCTTTTTATTAGACATTTTAATTAATTCAAATTGTTGTAAAATGATGGACACTGCTTTAGAATGTCTTTTTAGTGTTATACACGCTTTAATCAGCATTTATGTTTTAGATTAATGTATAGATAAGATCATTTACATACACAGATTTAGTAAATGTTTTAATTTTAGATTAATTTATATAATTTACAGAGGTTTAGTACTACACATCTTTAAAACAGTGTTAATTTATTTTAAATTGATTTATATGATTTCTATAATTTACATACAAAGGTTTACTAGTGTACATCTTAAAGCAAAATTTGATTTGATTTATATTAATTTACTTTTATATTTATTAATACATTTATTATGTCTTGTATAGCGCATCAATCTGCCATGCGGGAATTAGCGCTATAGAAAACCAGTTTTATTATTATTATTAAATGGTATTGTTTCATATTATGGCAATCACTGGCAATGGTTGTTCAGGTGTTCCAGCTCCTCTTTGACTGCACATGCCATACACATTACACCCACCCTCATAGCAATTGGTCGGCTGCCATTGCCTTCAGTGCTGCCACCTGATGGTATCTGACAGAGAGAAAACAAACATTATTCGAGAAAACAAACATTATTCGACTATGAAATACATAGTTCCTGTGTATATAGATCTAATAAACTAAAATACATATATGGCCATGGAGACTTTCATTATAACATGACCTTTTATTCTACAATTACACACACTACTTATAAAATATATAAACAGCCAATAACATGAATTACTTCTAATTAACGGAATAACACATACTAATGTTAATTAAGCAACACAAATATTTAACTGTAATGTTTTCTAAAAAAATTATTACCATATAAAATACAATTGCCTTATGTTACAAAACACCAAAATAATTCATCCATACAATAAATCACTACACTGGCTCCACCTATCAAGTTTTATATATCGATGAAGTTTGATGCTGTTGTGGATATCTGATATCTGGGTACACGGTTCACCTTGGCAGCCAGGCAATGTGTTTTAAAAGTCACTTTGGATCGCATGATTTCTTGCGGTCATCTCTCTGCTAGGTAGCAGTTTGAACCAGTAGAGAATATAATACTTTTTACATTGCACATCTGTTAGAGGAGTCTTTACTGTGGGAAACCGACGTCTTATTCACGTGACATCTACCTACCCTGTGAGAAGCAGAACCACTGGCGCCATCTGTCTCTGTTTCCAAACTTTTGGGCTCCGCAACGGTAGAGGGATTCTGATAGGGAAAACAACCAATCAGAGAGTGCACAGACACGGGGGAGGGTGGGGTGAATAAAGGGAACATACCGAAAGTCACAACAAACCACATAGAATTCAACCAACAGTCGGTGTCAATTTGTTTTCATGCAAGTTTATTTTTAAAGTGGCCTATTTCACAAACTGTTGCTTCTCATCAAATATATCAATCACAAGCCGTCACAAGCAAGATGGTAGTGTTAACAGCCATGCTTTGAAACCTTAATGTGCATGCAAAGAAATAACTATTAACTATGATTCCATAAAAACAAGTATAAACAGCATTGGTGTTAGTCAGAGAGCCAGCCACCTTGTTTTAACAAGATTTAACAAGACATGTTAGAAGCCAACACTACATAGTTGATGAGAACAGTCACTATGCAAAATAAGTTTTCAGAAAATATGTTTGCATCCACCTGTGTTGCTTAATTAAATTAATGATTTGGAAATTGGCATGCTCATTAATGTACCTCTACAGAAAGCACAACAAAATACACAACTTTGCAGTTGATCAAAAATAGTAATGCAAATGTTTTTATCACTTCTGGGGAATATAAGTCTGAATGTACATGTGCTGGTGGTGTTTTAAATTTGAGGAAGTAAATGATGAAAACATTTGTTTTCTTAAAGGAATACCCCGGAGGTAATGATAAAATGGAACAACAGAGAGAGAGAGTAATATTTATGTATACAGACGTGAATTTAACGAATACAGACAATGTGAACAAACTGCAAAACTGTGCATCACACTGTGTACCAGGTTAGATATGTTAGACACCCGAGGAGGAGCCACAGCCAGCACACCAGGTGGCGCCACCACATGCTGTCGACCACCGGCGGCCGACCAGGTGGACCGTCGCCAGCGCATGGTTAGTAGGCTACGGGCAGTGCTTAGGTTAACTCTCAGCGACGACGGGCGGGCCGTGACAACTGGTAACACCTAGCAACAAGACACACCTAGCAACACCATAGACACACCTAGCAACAACAGACACCTAGCAACAACATACACACCTAGCAACAACAGACACACCTAGCAACAACAGACACCTAGCAACAACAGACACACCTAGCAACAACACAGACACACCTAGCAACAACAGACACACCTAGCAACAACAGACACCTAGCAACAACATACACACCTAGCAACAACATACACACCTAGCAACAACAGACACACCTAGCAACAACACAGACACACCTAGCAACAACAGACACACCTAGCAACAACATACACACCTAGCAACAACAGACACACCTAGCAACAACAGACACACCTAGCAACAACAGACACACCTAGCAACAACAGACACACCTAGCAACAACTGACACCTAGCAACAACATAGACACACCTAGCAACAACTGACACCTAGCAACAACAGACACACCTAGCAACAACAGACACACCTAGCAACAACAGACACACCTAGCAACAACATACACACCTAGCAACAACAGACACACCTAGCAACAACACAGACACACCTAGCAACAACAGACACACCTAGCAACAACAGACACACCTAGCAACAACAGACACACCTAGCAACAACAGACACACCTAGCAACAACAGACACACCTAGCAACAACTGACACCTAGCAACAACATAGACACACCTAGCAACAACTGACACCTAGCAACAACAGACACACCTAGCAACAACAGACACACCTAGCAATAGCAGACACACCTAGCAATAGCAGACACACCTAGCAACAACAGACACACCTAGCAACAACAGACACACCTAGCAACAGCATAGATACACCTAGCAACAACAGACACACCTAGCAACAACATACACACCTAGCAACAACAGACACACCTAGCAACAACAGACACCTAGCAACAACAGACACACCTAGCAACAACTGACACCTAGCAACAACACAGACACACCTAGCAACAACAGACACACCTAGCAACAACTGATACCTAACAACAACATAGACACACCTAGCAACAACTGACACACCTAGCAACAACAGACACACCTAGCAACAACTGACACCTAGCAACAACATAGACACACCTAGCAACAACTGACACCTAGCAACAACTGACACCTAGCAACAACAGACACACCTAGCAACAACAGACACACCTAGCAATAGCAGACACACCTAGCAACAACACAGACACACCTAGCAACAACAGACACACCTAGCAACAACAGACACACCTAGCAACAACAGACACACCTAGCAACAACAGACACACCTAGCAACAACAGACACACCTAGCAACAACTGACACCTAGCAACAACATAGACACACCTAGCAACAACTGACACCTAGCAACAACAGACACACCTAGCAACAACAGACACACCTAGCAATAGCAGACACACCTAGCAATAGCAGACACACCTAGCAACAACAGACACACCTAGCAACAACAGACACACCTAGCAACAGCATAGATACACCTAGCAACAACAGACACACCTAGCAACAACATACACACCTAGCAACAACAGACACACCTAGCAACAACAGACACCTAGCAACAACAGACACACCTAGCAACAACACAGACACACCTAGCAACAACAGACACACCTAGCAACAACTGACACCTAACAACAACATAGACACACCTAGCAACAACTGACACACCTAGCAACAACAGACACACCTAGCAACAACTGACACCTAGCAACAACATAGACACACCTAGCAACAACTGACACCTAGCAACAACTGACACCTAGCAACAACAGACACACCTAGCAACAACAGACACACCTAGCAATAGCAGACACACCTAGCAACAACAGACACACCTACCAACAACAGACACACCTAGCAACAACAGACACACCTAGCAACAACAGACACACCTAGCAACAGCATAGACACACCTAGCAACAACAGACACACCTAGCAACAACAGACACACATAGCAACAGCATAGACACACCTAGCAACAACAGACACACATAGCAACAACAGACACACCTAGCAACAACAGACACACCTAGCAACAGCAGACACACCTAGCAACAACAGACACACCTAGCAACAGCAGACACACCTAGCAACAGCAGGCACACATATCAACAACAGACACACCTAGCAACAGCAGACACACCTAGCAACAGCAGACACACCTAGCAACAACAGACACACCTAGCAACAACAGACACACCTAGCAACAACATAGACACACCTAGCAACAACATAGACACACCTAGCAACAGGAAACAGGTACACGTAGCAACAGTAAGCAGGCACACCTGCACCCATACAGATTAAATGAGACTCCTATGCAAGTTGTAAACAATGTATTTTGCAAGATATCTGTATGGCAACATTCAGTCCTTCATGAATAATTTTTTTACAACATTTTGCAATAAAATCAGATTACAATCAGTTCTGTGGAATAACTTTACTTTTGTTTGTATGACTGCAGTCAGTAGTTTTGTGTGCGACACAAACAGATGTGATTGTAGAGATAGCAGCAGGGCTGGGTATTCAGACAGTCAATAATAATCAATGAAACTTCATTCATGAATCACATAATGACATGACTGACCAATGACCTATTCCATCAGGCATGTTGTCACACATTTCCCTGTATACACAGAGGTCACCCAAACAATCCGACACATACAAGGTATACATGACTAATTGCCTAATATCTAGTTGCATTAAACAACAGCAAGAGAGAAGTGTCTGATGTCAACATCTAATTAATCAACCTTGTCTGTGTACATGTCTATTCATACACACATTTGAAACTTCAATACAGTCAGTCGACATTCACATCATGAGTTCAAATGAGTGCCCAGGTAATAGGGCATCAGAAGGCTTTAAGATAGATGTTGCCTTGAGCCAGGCCTTCAGATCAAAACAACATAGAATATTTATGCAAATAGCTATATTATAAAACACTGTTTGTTTGTTTAGTTGTATGTAACTCAACATTTCTGTCAGTTTTGAATGTTCCGGGCTGACATGTGTCATGTGTGTGGTGATTACCTCGGGTAGTTCCCATGACGACTCTCCTGAGCTGTTCTCTCTGAAGTAGTACACTCTGCCCGACGAGTCGACAGAACTCTGCCACTGAAACATCCAACCAACCAGACTCATGGAAACATCACCATCAGATACATGACGAATAGTGACTCCAAGGCACTTTGAAGGCAGCTAGTTTGTGTGAAAAAAGTTTCAAGAACACTCTTATGAAGAAACAATTAAAATTGTTTGGACAACTTCCACATGTTCGTATACTTTTGGCCTGAGTCTAGCTCATGTCTGCTAGCTTATAGTGTTACATCACAACACTGTGTGTGTCCTGTGCACCGTAATGTCGGTCTTCCACAGTTGTACTGAGTTACATAATCAAGTAACAGTTAATCTGTTCAAAAAACAACCATACAATCCCTATGCCTATTTCAGCTGTGCCCAGACTTTGAAAGATGTCATCAGTACATCACAACTTGCACGCAGAGCAGCCTTGGGGCATGCTCTGTAATGCGGCAGCCATAAACAATCACACTGTTTTGTGTGTGATCTTCTATACAGTTGTGCATCACTCAGATGGGCAAGTAGCCAGGTACACATGTGTCAAGTCGAACATGGTTTTGAGCATTGTTTCTTAGGTACACAGGCCAGACATTCAGTTTGGTGTTACACACGGGAATGAATGATGCAAAATAACAACAACCTTGTGAACTAGTGTTGTCATATATAATCATATAAGTACATACAGTCATATAACCATCTGGTTGATAACACAGACAAGCCGTGGTCACGATGACTCACCCGTTCTTTTGTGACTTCATTAACAAAAAACACGTCCCCCGTGTCACCCCGTTCCTCTGTCCAGCCTGCAGGGATGGACATTATCCTGTGTAGACTGTGGTGACTCGCCTGAAAGGACAATGTTATATTTATTTATCTTAAAAAAGCCTCAATTTATCCAAGGTAATTTCATTTAAACACCTTACTGCCATCTACAAGCAACCCACCAGTAATTTATATTGGCACGATCTAGTATGAAAGTAGGTAGGAGAACGACCACTGAGAATTTTTTACTCAGGTTCGGTCATGGTGGTCACTACTGGTAAAACTAAATTTAAAACTTTCGAATACGCAGGCTGTTTATAAATATTAGTTTAATAATATGTCTTAATGCTTGCTGAAGACCCAGACATATATTCATGCTGCTTATGTTGCCTATCTGACTTATTCTTTCTACTTTGTTGTCCTTTCCTTTCCAAGATGTACACACACACACGCACACACGCATGCACGCATTCACACACACACAACAAGCAAGTCAAGCATGCTAGGTATTAGAATGCCCGCATAAACTTAACAGATAATTTAAGCAGAACATTCTAATCTGCCATTTCACTACAGGGTAATCAGCTGTTTCCCTAGGCAACTAAGCATGGGTCATGGCCTTTGAAAATCGCTCTGCGGAACAAGGTTGACCTAATTGACATGATTTCATTTGTGCTGAAGCTTCGTATTATCCCTGTGGTTATTTTGGTAATATACTAAATATTCAAAGCTATTCAGTTTGGAAAATATATTATTCTCTGATTTGGCAAAGTAAAACATAAACGGGCTAAGACAGCACTCACAAAACTATGTTAACAATGAACCAACAGGAGTTCTGGGTCACGGATTACTTGATAACGGCCTAGTTAACATGTACGTCAGACATGCATGGATGACTACCAATGCAGCAGTTTCATGCATGACTGACTACAGCTAAATACAAGCAGTTGCCAGAGATATCACTTGCCCTGTCCTACACCATTCCACCACAGCTGCTATGAGCCATGAAACTTAATTATCTTCAAAACAAGTTCCGGTTCAAAATTACATAGCATACAAAAATGGGGTCGTTATAAAAACAATTATGACTTCATTCCAATACTGGAACAATGGGAAGTCCGGTTGTCAGAAGTGAATATCAAATAGAGCAGCCTTGTGCTGATTCATATCTGTGAATACAGCATATTGTCCTTCCTCATGCTTTCCAGGTAAAGGACTGAGTCTTTATGTCTTGTGTATTGTTCCATGTTGCCCTCAGTTGTAACTAGAAGCACTTTAGACCCGACAGAAATATAAAACTGTCCTTCAGTCCAACAGTGTTTCCTGTATTAACACATTTCTATGGTGAAAACCAAAGGCAATGTAACAAGAGTAATAATTATGTAACTTCTATAGTTCTACTGCACCTAAATCCTTAGAAACCAAGCTCAGAGGCGCATCAATACAACAGGGTTGATCGATCTCAAAGCTAATAAACAAATCCAGTTGTCATCAGATTGATCGATACGCCAGTCGCCAGGTAGCTATGGTGGATAGGCAAGGTTGTAAAGGTATGTCTATAAATGACGGCAGAATTTGGCAATATTTCTATTTTCTAACCGATTTAACACTAGAAGGAAGCATATTCCAAAGAGTGCATGCACTCACAGGACCACAGTGAAAGCCATAGTCCCAATATTAGTATTGTCTTTAGGGACAAGAAGTAAATAAGATGAAAACTGAACACGTACTAAATACGATGGCCGCTTACAGGAGAGTGCCTGGTAAGAGTGAAGTAATGGCACATACCACTGACAGCCGATCGCTGGCGCTGCTGATACGGCAGCCACTAGGGGGCTCCCACTGACTCTCTTTCGTGACAGGGTTGAAGTAGAATGTCCTCCCCTCCGCGTCGCAGTGCTGCTCCCAGCCTCCTATGAGAATCTTGTCAGCAGTGGCGCCCTCTTCAGGACGTTGAGGGCCTTCACTCTCACTCTCAGCAAGCTGAGATCTCCTACGAATCACTTCCTGGATTTCTCCTAAGTTGGCGTATGCTGGCAGTTCGGTTGACTAGAACAAACCATACAGCTCCAGTTTGTGCTACACACAAGAACAATTATTGACAATATAAAGATATGTTCTTTTATATAGCACAGTCGTTACGAAACACTTTCAACTTTACTCCCTGGTAGACTTGTCCAATCAAACACCATATTGTCTTATCTGGGAAGTATTCAGCAGGGGTCAAAATAGTGTTAGTGTGGTAGGCCGAGGACTATCAGAAATTCGGTCCGACTACCAAAAATGAAGACAGCAGTACTTAATCTAATGGACTACCAAAATAAGTGGGAATATTTGTCAAATTGTTGGTTTGTCATGTTATTTTGCTTAAATCTAGGCCATATGACTACCACATATATCTGAGGACTACAAGAATTCCCAACTAAGTAGTCCTGCTGACTACCAGAAAATTTGGAGTAAATTTCTACTCCTGTTCAGCCATGCTGCAGTTAATACGTAACACAATTAAAACACATTAACTTTTCCAAGGTTTAAAAAGGCAACACAGGACAAGATATTTTGAATGAGAGACCAATGCTCTTACTGCAGTCAGCTAACAGCTAAATAAACTGGTCAGTGCAATCATAATGGCACACACATTATAACTGTCTAAAACCTAACTGCACAATTGGAGAACATAATCATCGGCTTTCAAATTTCTTGCATCATTAAGCATGAGAAACTAAGCATAAGACTGAAAACCTGTCGTCTACCCACTTGTAACCTGCCTCTGTGGCTAACCACAATAAGAACTGGGTAGGCTGGTTTTCTTGCCCTAATATTTCGGCTACCCTGTCATTGTCTCTGAGTCGGGCAGAAAAAGGGGATCCAAGATTCCACACAGATCAATACTATTGTGTATAAAATTACCTATTGGGATCTTTCTATACCTATGGTGATTTTAACACACATGAGTGACATGACAGGCAGACTTCCATACATAGATCCACTTCTGCATAATCCACCCACCCTGAGCCCCGAACATAATCCACCCACCCTACGTCTCTAACACTTACCATGTTCTCGTAGTCAGGGTCAGGCTCATCCGCTGCCTCCGATGACTTCTCACTCTTGAATGGAACGTTTTCGTAGTTCTCCGTTGGTTCCCTCTTCTTCACTCTGTTTGCATTGGCATCTGTCTTTGCCCTGACGCCGAGCTTTGGCGCAACATTTATATAATCTCCATCGTCCTCGTCCGCGTCATCAGCGTTGTTGTCACATTTGTTTGCCTCCTTTGTTTCATCGTTGTCAGGCTGTGGTTCGTCCAAAACATCACCAGAGTCACCATCAAGGACGTGTTCAAGCATGTTATCAAACGCCTTCAAGACGTCGTCCTCCACGAGTGGAGGTTTAGGTTTCTTGGGGATTGGTGGTGGTTTTCCAGGCTTCGGTTTTACTTTTGGTGGACCAGTTCCGCTGCTGTTGCTGCCAACCACAATTGTCGTCACGTGAATCTCTTGCAGATAATTCGCTGGAATGTAAATGCCCTTTTTCTCTCCGCACCGAAGTACCAGCCACCAATCATCGTCTGTCTTTTTCACAAGGATGCACTCGTCGCCGGCTTTTATTGACACCCGGCTACCATCTTTCTCCTCAAACCCATAATCGTACAATACCCGCACATTCTTCTTTGGCGAAAGTGGTGTTGCCATGGCGATTATAGGATGTCTATTTGTGAATATGGCATGTGTTGATGTTTCTGAAAGAAAATATTCATCAAAAACAAAATTACATAGAGGTAGAGACCAGACTGCTTAAAGCTTATTGATCTGTTAATGTTACAGCAAACCACTGGTCAAAATAATACATTATGTTGTTTATTATGTTAAGTCAGGAGGTCCATAATAGAGCTCTACTTCAAAGTCAGCCAAGAAACCAGTTAACCAGAATGTAGTCACTGCCAGTGCCATGGGAACACCTGCTGTTAAGTGTCTTCATCAGTAATTCGTAATATTTCTAATAAAATGTTTGATATCATGGATGTTGACATCTTGCTCACAGAATTGTGTCATTAGACCAAGGTATGCACTAAGTGTTGACCTCAGTTAAATAACGACAGTACAACAGTTTTACTAGTTTTGCTTGACATAATATTATATACTAATATCCCAAGTTACTTATTAATGTATTGTATTCTCGTCAATTTAGAAGCCAAGAGACTTTTTATGCATAAATTACGGCCAGCAGTCTAAAAATACGGTATTCATTCTGCACATGTATGTATGCTTTTATTTTCGGTTACCATGAGCTGTATTTTTAGCATCGTTTATCTAAAGGTACGGCATCCAATAGCGCATGTGTATGATTTCCATATGTGAGCCTTATCTTTACTAGCTGTCAGTTCCAAATATAGGTGAGTTTCCCCGCACATGCATGTTTATATACACAAGCTCTACTGCTGTATCTTTAGCACTCAGATCTAAAAGTAGACCTACATGACTTTTTCCGTGGATGCATGCCGTATCTTTAGCAAACAAATCTTAAAGTATGTGAGTTTTTCCACGCGCGCATGTTGATGTACGTACGAACAGAAGCTCTTTTGGCACTCAGTTCTAAATATACGTGAGATTTTATGCCTTTTTTTCTGCAAGTTGACATATAGTCCTATGGCTGTCAGTAAATCTAGCAATGTTGAAAACATCACTCCCTCGTGTAATTTCACCGTATTGATGCGACGAGATGGATGCAACATGCGTGTGCAGAATTGAAAAACAAATGCGCGTGCATACTCACGTCCCACGGGCTAAAGATACGGCTCATGTACGGGCTAAAGATACGGCTCATGTATGGGCTAAAGATACGGCTCATGTACGGGCTAAAGATACGGCTCATGTACGGGCTAAATATACGTGATATGGCATAACATTATCATGTACGTGATAATGTTATGCCACACGTAAGTAACAATTTTACAAAGCAAATACAACAACCATGTTTGTCATGTCTAAGGTTATATGGATATTAACATCTCACAATATACACTGTAGACATTGCTCTAACAATCATAAATGTTAGTCTATGCGTATCCAACAATCATTAAGACACCATGTTGGAGTACTCGACATGCCTTCCTCTGAAGTAGGACAGCAGATTTGAACACTGGTATAACATAACGGAATGGCACATCAGCTCAAATAAAAGGTTATCCATCTAAAATAGCAGCAGAGCCCGAGACAACACCACACTGTGTCCACAGACAGTCCACACCATCAAAAACACCTGACATATTATCAGTGTTATCAATGACAATGTCTGCACCATTCATACTCACTAAAATAATATACTATCAATCGAATATCGACACTGTCACTAACATTGTGCTACTGTGATCGTGTAATTTTGCGACAGTTTTGAAGACAGAAGACCCGAGAAGTAAACGGCGGGGCGTATCTTGATTTAATTTCGCTCACCATTTACCAGTTTAAACATCTCTAGTAGGCACTATCAAGAACAATTCGCGATTCTATTTGACTACACGGATCAGAATGTGGATAACATAAAATGCTACGTCATCCCTATCAATAGGTGTTTACATACATTTGTAGATTTAATCCGAGACGTTTGACGAACATTTCAATAAGTACTGCAAGGTGGTATGAATTGAAGTGCTGTGTTAACACGACTGACCGCAATACCTTCAAGTGCACACCGTACTTACAGCATCAGTCTCACGTATGCGTCTTAGAGGTGTTTCGAACATCAACAAAATGTCAATAGATCAAAGGCACGCTGTCATTACTTTCTGTAGGGTATTTACCTGGCTGAATGGTTCACCTGACTGATTTTCGACCGACTTCCGGGTGCCTCGCCCTCCAAACAAGTTGCGAAATAAACCGGAAAAAGGAGAGGAAACATATCATTGGTTGGTTGAAACGGGAAAGCCCCAGGGAAATCCGGGGATTTCTTCCAACGAACTCGCAACTGTCAATGCAAATCAATCATCTGTTGTGATATGTATGAATTGTGTATCTTACATACACATTACAATACGTTCTTTGACTTGAAAAAGTTTGTATTTGTTCTCATGTACGTATGCAAAGGGGGAAATGCGCATTTCTAGGAGCAGTGTTGGCACCTCAGAATAGGGAGGTGTGGTTATTGCAATTATTTTGAAAATAGTTATTTCTTTATTCCAAGCAATTGACAAGGCTGCGAGAAAATCAAATGTATGTTTTGCTAACATAACTGCTGCCAGTGCGAATATACATTTTTCAAATCATTTCAGAGAATATATTTTGTCTAATCGCCTTCTTTAAATTCTTCAGCATACGTTTCGGTCCCTTGTTTTAGACAAGGAACTGACATAAAACTGATCATTTCATTTTAACCCTATTATTGCACCACGGCAGCTGACACTGGTCGATGTGCATTTTCCCTCCAAAATAAACCTGAAATTGCTTAAGTATTCGGCCAAAGCCATCTGTTTCACAGTTACCTACGATCAAAGTAGAAAGTACACTATTTGGTGATATAATAAGTTTCGCTAACCAGTGTAAACATAAAATCGGTGCTTTGCTATTATATTTGCTGGGCACTGCCATTGGCATTGTCAATGCCAAGGCATAGGCCATAGCCATAGACTGCCTAAACTTTGGCTTTAACTTGAGTTTGGCAATGCACGTATCATATATCCCTATTTTATAATAGTAGACTGGTCTAGATAAGCGGTGCGCCTCACCTAACAGTACGTCTTCACAGGGCACTGATACCCGTTATTTAATACTGACCATATAGAACCGGTCACATGGCAGGTGAGGAGTTCTGAGCCTGAGGCTCCAGCCATCTTTTGATGTTCTTTGATCTACTGTGAAAGGGCATATACGTGGATTGATCTCAGGTTGCACTACCAGCTGCTGTTAGTGGGTGGGTGAGTAGTTTGTGTTATTGAGATCATGGATGTTGTATCTGGGACCTAGCTCTGTCTTGAGTACTTGTTTAGTTTTGATATTATGGCTGTTTTTAAACTGTGCAAAGTTAACCTGTGACTGTGTGTGTCTTAGGAAGACAGCATGTAGATCTGACAAACAAAAGTGATACATTTTCATAAAAATCACCAGTATGTATATTCAGTGCATACAAATGATCGCACAAAGAAATAGTTTGCGAGCAATGAAACGTTTTGGTCTCATGGACAAAAAATATAATAAAAAATTATTATGGCCACGTGTCATTAGCATCACATTTATGTCATTGGTCACATTATTTTTAATTGATGCCACCATGATGTATAAACAATCTGATTGAAAATATGTCAAATTAAGCGAAATAGTGTTGTATGGCCACAATTTGATCAAAATATATACAGAAGTTGACAAATTAACATGCTTGGGCAACCTTTTGTTTTAGCATTATTGTTATTTACCACAGTACCACAGTCTGCATAAATTTTATATTTGTCAAATGTACCTGGTAAAATTCAAACAATCCAACATGCCAACAATCTGATTAAAACACAAAGAAAAAATGCGCAAGAATTGTATTATGTAAACCATACGGTGAAAGTATAAGCATGTGATCCTAATGACACCAGGATGTCCATGCCTAAGTGTTTTATCATGTCTGAAATCCATGTAAAGAGGGTATCTCATGGACATTGACATGGACACTTGCACACACTACAGCGATTGTACATATAGTGTACATACCAAATGTTTTCACTTTTCTGAATTTTTTATTAGATAAAAAACCAAATTTTTACCAATTGTCAAACATTTATTCGTGTAATATTTAAAGCATTCTAAAGTTTAAGAAAATTAAATGTGTAGAATAGGACTTTACCAACAAGGCTACACAATTGGTTGTTTATTTGTAGACTAAATTCCTTTTTAATTTGTTGCCAGCGCCGCTGATCGATTTATTGATGACGTCTCCAATGATGAAGTCCTTGCTTGCTCTAGCTTGTGTCTGTCTTGTCACAGTCACTGGCAGACACATCTACAGCAGACAGGTAAGACAGTAGGAACAATTTGTGTGATTCTCCTACATATTTATACTATAAAAGTAGTTTACTGCTGTAATGAAGATCTTTAAAGCAATAAGAACTGAAGCAAATTTATTTATGATTTAAATCCTAATGGTAACTTGAGACAGGGCTTGGAAAGCAAACATATATGACTAAAGTATTAACTTTGAGTTCATTGACATGAGACCTGACTAATAAGTGTGCAACTTAAAAACATATTCTGTAGATCTTTGAAATATACGGAAAAAACACAAATGTTTTTTGAGAGATCAATAATTTGCTAAATAAATATTTTGTAAATATATATATACATGCTTAATCTTTTTTTCAGACACTTTTCTTCAATGAACATATTAAAACAATGCTTGGAGGGTGTGAAAGCTGTTTCACAAAGGTCATTCATTCGTCACGAGTCTATTTCCAGCAGACTTCGGCAGACAGCAGTGAGACAAGACTGCCCAATGTGGACCCAGATGTGTACACTTTTACTGTAGACAAGTAGGTCAGATACGTTTTAGCATTTACCCATTCCCATTGTCATTGTTGGCACAACCAAACTTAATGTTGCTTTGAGATGAAGAGCTAGCTAGCCACCTAGAACAATTTTGCTGCTATTTTGAAGGTTAGATATTTCTAAAGAGAAATCTTTGTTATTACTTTGAAACTTTATAATACATGTGTAAGCTTAATGTTCTTGTCAAATAATGTGTCAAATGTGGAATCATGATCCCAGTTAAGTTCCTGTGGCTGTTTTCTTATCCAAAACAGAATTTTTTTATGTGACTTTTTCATGTGGTGTGGTGATCCGAAAGTGTTTAAATCACTACAGTTCACCCATTTTTCAGATGTGTTCATTCAACACACATGCACTCAGCAATTACTATATGAAAGCTATTATTTTATATCTTTTCAACACTGTCTAGACATTAGCCAGATACTCATTTATGCAGTAAAACCTGTGCAAAAGTTTTGTGTGCATGATATGGCATGGAGCTTACACTTTTTTTGGTCAAAGTTAGCAGTGTCATTGATATCGAACCAGGTGTGTTTTTACCATGTTTATACACGCGACTGCACTGATATCTTATACCGAGTATAATACAATCTTTATTTATTTAGTCATGCAGCAACGTGAAGATTCAAACCCATGTTGTCCTCTTTAAAGGGTGCTTGGCCTCCACCATTATCCAGCTGACTGGACAATGACTGGTATTATTAGCCTGTTAACTGTACACAGCAGTCAGCAGATTAGATATTCAGCTGTCAACACACATAGTAATCTTCTTCTCAAATTCATATTATCACCTGCTTGTAAACAACCCAGTTGTCAACTGCAGATCAAATAACCATTGTAGGGTACTAGTGGTTCAGTACACAGCCTGCCTTCACAAACCCTCACTACAGGACAGTGAAACCAAGGTCTTCTTTTATCCATCTGAATGTCTGTGCAAAGAAAAGTATACCTCATGTGTGTTAATGCTTCAATTACATTGCCCAGATGAACAGAAGTACGTACTTGGCAACCATCCCAGATTTTTGGGGAGTTTCCCTGATTTTTTTGGCAAAAATATGTCTCATGCAGCCTTTTGAACTAGGGAGAGACTTGTAATGCACTACTTCTTCTTCTATTGATCAGCAAACAGCAATGTTGTGATGATTATGCTGATTTGTGGAGATTGCAGTAGATATATATATATTTATTTATATATATATATTTATAGTTTAGTTGGAGTCTTATGTTCCATTTGACAGTACGTGTTATCATTTACTCTGATTTTTGTACATTTAATTTTCATTATTTTCTTTGGTGATTATGTTTCCTTTCATACAATTTTGTTTTCTTTTGTTATTTCAGACCAAAAATGTTTCCTGATTCCTATAAACAGTTAAATCTTGGTACATTTCAGTTAGATTTTTGGACAGCAAAATGCATTTACAATGTATAATGTAGACCAGTTGCTCATTAATAATATCATATTTCTGCTGAGGTATTTCTTGTTAATTAAGAGCAGTTTAAAACGTTTTACCACCAAACAACATAATTTTTCTGAAAAGCTCTGTCATTTTAGGCTTCCAGACGACGTGAGGCTACACCCAAACATAGGAAATGGTCACCTTGGGCTGGTCGTCCACGGCAACAGAATACACATGAATGGACTGTACAATGGCCACACAACACGCAGTCACCGGGCAGCAATACCATCAACATGTCATGTGACATTTGCTGGCACTTTGCCAAGTTCTTCCTACCACAGCCAGTTCACTCTTGATGTCTCTACAGGTACAGGATGTACACCTAAAACTATTTCGGAAGTCCAGTTGTGTTGTTCCATTTTATAATTTTAAGTACAATGGTGTAATAAATCCCATAATTTTTTTCATTGCTAAAATCAGTTATTACCAGGTACTTAGCTTTATTTAGGTTATAGTTTTTTATGATATTTATATGTAAGCATTTTGGTGTATAATTGCGCTTTTATACCTCTTATATAAATTAGTGAGGTATATTATAGTATACATAACTTGTATAATAATTATATTTATATATGAAATAATATACATTATAATAAATTAAAAATAACCATTATGCATTTAAAAGAAAAAATATTTATATAACGCGACTGGCTCAGTGATTCACAGATTTGTTTGATATTTCCTTAGTATTATATATGTATATATATATATATATATATATATATATATATATATATATATATATATATTATATATGTATATATATATTTATATATGTATATATATGCATATGTATATGTATGCATATGTATATATATATATATGTATATATATATATATATATATAATGTATATATATATATATATTATAATATATATACAGTGTTTATATATATATAATATATATATATATATATATATATATATAATATATATATATATATATATATTATATAATATATATATATATATAAATATATATAATGTATATATATTATATAATATATATATACAGTGTTTATATATATATATGTATATATATATAATGTATATATATAATATATATATATATATATATATATTATATAATATATATATATATAATGTGTATATATATATGTATTATGTACTTATAGTTTGTTTTGTTCATTCTGTATTATAAGAAGTTGTTGTTCCCTAAGGTACCTACCACGAGACACACACAAGTAGCCGTGTGTCGGTGACACAGACCCTCTACGCCCACAGAACACTGCTGCCACTGCTGGTGTTGGAGGTGGACCTACTGCGCAGGGAACCCAGCCAGCTGGAGGTGGAGGTCCTTCTCAATGTCAGTCGGTGGTACGCCAGTGATGACATCAACTTCACGCAGCAGCCCAGTGGAATCCCTGGAGTCAGGTAGGACAGACATCTTAGCATAATAAGTTTAAATATATTTTTATATTTTATGTGACATTTTAGACATTATATCTAATTATTTATTAGATTAACGTAATCATTTAAAAAAGATAATTTAACATTTTAAAGGACATTTTAAATATATTAATTTATTTATTTAATTTACGTCTTAGTAATATTATTTATTTATTTATTAGATCAGAATAATACATTTTTATTTATCATGTTAAACAACATTATATATATATATATATATATATATACAATATATATATATATATATATATATAATATATATGTATATATGTATATATATATATATATATATATATATATATATATATATATATATATATATATATATATATATACATTTATTTGTCATACAGGCTGTACTTCATTTTGTTTATAGGCACTACATGACTCAAATGCCAGAACACATTCCTATTTGACATGAAATGTACTTGGATGGTGAAAATGGCAAATAAAGCTTTATTATTATTATTGTCTCAACTGTGGCATTTTGTTTTTCCAACAGACTGTGATCCATAGTAATGGTTATTAACCTAATTAATCTATTGTTACATGCAAGGTTTCATGACAAAATATTGTAAAAGCTCATCCCCGTGATTTTATTCACAGTGGGAAATGTTTGAATTTAAACGCATGAAAAAGTATTTTGCGTTTTGATTTTTAATGTTGTCCATTATTTAATAATTTCACATGTGGTTTACAGCTACCAGGTGGGTTACATCAAGGAGCCAGAGACAGCTACATCGGGAAGAACCTCTGTTCACGTGTACTTTGACAAAGTTCCACACATTCTGACATCGGCCCCAGGAGTTCTTCATACAAAGTGGATGTTTCTGACGGCGATACACACAAGCAAAGCCAAGGCAAAGGCGGCCTACCTGCTTGGTAGGTTTTCGTACTTCATCTTATGCATGTGTACATGCACGTATCTGTGCACTTACGCATGCATGCACAGAGTATTAAACTGCCGATGGATTCAAATCCACCTTTGCCCATTAAAAAATATTGTAAATTTGTTCACCCCATTTTGTCATGTTTTTACGAAGAGACAGCATATTACGTCATAGGTCTCTTTTGTCTTGAGTTTGCTAATTAAAACTAGAAAGATGATAGTATATCCAAAACAGTACTTAGATGGACTCCTGTAGTAAACAGAAAATGTGGATGACCCAAAGAAACGTGGATGAGGACAGTAGAAAAAGAACGGAAACAACTACATCTAACTGGGCTCAGGCTGCAAAGACGAAGTGTAGGACCCTTGTTTCTGCCTCATCTGCCAGTGGGCACGGAGAGGATAAAGTAAGTAACAACTTGACACTGTAATCTCAGTGTGACATTGTTCCCTGTCCGTCAGGTCGGGACTTGATCCAGTCGGCCCAGCTGAGACGTCTCCACACCGACGCCTGGCTGCAGTGGTGGCAGGAGGGTAGGGTAGATGTCACCGGGAACAGGGACCTGGCCAGGGCGATCTACGGCAGCTACTACTACCTGGCCAGCAGTGTTCCAGGGACCCCTGATCCCGACTGGCCATTCGTGGGACTCAGCCCCTGTGGGCTGGCCTGGGGAGGCGAGAGCAGCAGCGATGTGAGTGGGAGTAAGTGGGAAGGAAGGGAACTTGTAAGGTTCATTCTGTGATTGTAGCAGTGCTCACACATGTGCATATAATCTCCTCGTAACAGTAGCCAATCCACTAAGGTATACAAAGTCACCGTCATGTCTGATCTCTTTCTCCACCAATTCTATATTTCTGGTGGGCAACCAAAAATAAAAAAATTAAAGGCAAGTTCTTATATAGCGCAGTGTCCAATCCTCAGGACGGTTTAAAGCACTTTACACTTTACTTCCCTGACAGACCTGTTCACTCAGACACCATCTCGGCTTCTCTGGGAAGGCTGCTCATACACATATCCACCACTGTCTATAGTCAGGTACTCATTTACACAGCTGAGTGAACTGGAGCAATCTAGAGTGAAAAAAAATCTCTACCTCTGAGCCACTGCGCTCTACAAATTGTTTCTGTCTGGTCCAGGTAAATGTCCAGCCCATGTTTCCCAAACAGCTCCTTATTCTTGCATCATCCCTGTTTGTTCTCAGCCACTAGGGCAAATGTTTGGCAATGCTGAAAGATATTTGCAGGAACAATATGAGACAGCCGGGTTGGGTTTGTCATCCTCTCGTTTCTCCCCAGTCCTACCACGGCCACGTGTTCTGGGACCAGGAGACGTGGATGTTTCCTCCTCTCCTTCTCCTTCATCCCGACATTGGCCGGACAATACTGGACACTCGCAAACGTACAGCGGTCAGCGCTGCGAGGAATGCCCGGTACAACGGCCACAGTGGTCTGCAGTATCCGTGGGAATCTGCATTCACAGGTAAAGTTCTCACACCTGAGATGTCAACGCATCCCAGTTTCTTAGCTGTCTCCATCCCATCCCTCAGTGATATATTTGGAGAAGTTTATTTAATATCATTCTGGTCATGTGATGTTGAAGATCTACCCTGGCCAAGAAATCACCCCATGTGGAGAACTGGTGTTCTTGAGGTAAGTAAGAAGGTGTGTTCTTTAAACAGGTGATTCTGGCAAATAGAACTGTAACTTTGAGATGTTTGTTATTTATTTGTATACTCATGCCTTTGTTTTGTGTTTGTGTGTGTTTGTTTTGTATGTGTAGGTGTGTTTATGTGTGTCTGTGCATGTAAGCATGCATATGTGTGTATGTACATGTGAAGATGCATGCGTTTATGTGTGTGTGTGTGTGTGTGTGTGTGTGTGTGTGTGTGTGTGTGTGTTGTGTGAGTATTGGTGTGTGTATGTAGATGTGTATACCCCATAGGTGTAATTGACAGACTGTATGTAGATGTGACTGTTCTGTATTATTGGCAGTAAACTCATGTGTTATAACATCACTGACCCAATGTTAGAGGTAACAGTGTACACTATGCCCCAGGAGTGGAGACCTGCCCAAGCAGCATTGATGCCAAGCAGGAGGTGCACATCTCTGGTGACGTGGCTGTTGCTATCTTGCAATATGTCCGAGCAACCGGGGATCATTCAGTAATTGCTGATGAAGGATTTGGTGAAATCGTGATGGGACTCGGTGATTTCTGGATCAGCATGTTGACTCTTAATAAATCCAGCGGTCTTTATGAAATCCATGGTAAGTTTTATTTGAAGAAATTATTTTGATGTAGGCATATTTTCAGATTTATGTCATCTGACTAGACATGTGTACCCCGTAGCTGTATGTATGTGCAAATACATTGGGAATCATTCTTCTCCCTCTGTGTGTCTATACAGCAACACTCAAAGGATGGGAATTGTAGCTAGTATTTGCAATAATCTTTAAAATGCAAACATAGCCTGAATAAACGAGGAATGTTTGTTTACACCTCAGTTCTGTATACATTTCATGCTATTTGCAGGAATTCAGTCGCCCGATGAGTGGCATTGGAACGTCAATAACAGCGTCTACACAAATGTCATCGCAAAGTTGACACTGCTAGCTGCTGACAAGGCTGCGACTGTGCTAAACCAATCATCCACACATCACTATAAACACTACGCAGACAAAATGTACGTGCCATTTGACGTCACTGCGCAGTACCACCCAGAGTACGATGGCTACGTAAATGGTAAGTGAAGAATACTGAATGTTCCAATAAGCCATTATTTGCATTGTTCTTTATTTCAATGGATTGCAGACAGTTTGTTTCATATATGTGTACCAGTTCTTGTTCACCCTATCCCATTTCAATGGATTGCAGACAGTTTGTTTCATATATGTGTACCAGTTCTTGTTCACCCTATCCCGATAATATATGGCATGAATTAAATGTAATTTGCATAGTTTGTTGTGGAATTCAGTGAATACCAAACTACAACATATACATATTTGACATTAAACTAATTTGATATGGCAGGTTCCTAGAGTGCAACCAATGCCACTATGTAATGTGCCATGAATGACGTCACAGGGTGACTACCAGGGGTACTAATTATCATTCAATCAATATGACATGACAGTGCTGCCATCTGCTGTGTCTTTGATATTGTACACTAGGGGTCGCCTCCTGCTTGTTGTTCTTGAAAACAATTTTGGTTGACACTGAGAAATTGAGACATTTATCACAATTTACCAGGAGATATAATAATAATCATTAATTTCTTGTAACAAACTTTCAGAATGCCTCACATCACAATAATGCTAGGCATGATAACTATATGACTATAGAAGAAACTAAGCAAAGCACAGAAAGAAAAACCACCATGTGTTTGTAACATGATTCGTTTACTGATTGGCTTTGTTTTCATATAGACAATTGATTGGAGGTACACGAATGAAACTGGAGGAAGTCTTTCAAATTCCTTTCTTTTTCATGTACATGTTTAGTTGAAGATTGATGTGGGGAGCAGTGGTCGTGCGATAGAGCACTGGACTGTCAATCAAGGTGGTTCAATCCTACCTTTTTGAAACTTAGACAATTTCGTTCACCCCATATTTGCCTGTGTCCTTCGGAAGAGAAACTAAAAGCCGGTGGTCCCTTTTTTCTGGTGTCTATGCCAGGGGAAGTAAAAGATCTCACATGTAAATGTGTAACCTGTAATGAACTCACTAATTCTAGAGAAGGATAGCTCCTGCGATGTTTGGAGGAAACCACCTGAGACAATGGTGAAGCAGGCAGGTGTCATGTACATTATTATGGTTGGCTTAGTCATGTACATACTGTGTTTGGTTGAAGGGACAATGGTGAAGCAAGCGGATGTGATCCTGATTGGCTTCCCCCTCATGTACAACATGTCCACCGACGTGCGTCGGAATGATCTACTCAGCTATGAACACGTAATAGCTCTCATTATAACACTTAGTATTTCCCAAGAGATAACAATTCAGAATGTGTTATTTGCTGCCAGAAATATGTTAAACCTAGTTTATTTTTATTAGATGCATTATTTGTGTTTTTCCCTCGAATAGATGCATGGAGTTTCAACATTGTGATTACACCAGCTTTGTGATATTTATATAAATGTTGTGTTTGTATGTGTTCTGTGAGTATGCGTCTGTATATGTCTGTGTGTACATGTAAATGTGCATGTGGATGTATTTATATGCATGCATACATCTGTGTTTGTGTGCAGCATCTATGTGTTTGTATGTGGTTGAGTGTGTATCTGTTTGTGTGTGTGTGCATGTGTGTGTACACATATACAAAATGAGATACTTATATTGTTTCTTTCATATCTCACAGTAAATATAAAAGACACTTCATTTGATCTCTCCAGTATGTTGTGAGTCTTTTACCATGTTCCATGCTGACTGTTGCTCCAGGCAACAAGCACAGACGGCCCAGCGATGACGTGGTCGATGTTTCTCATTGGCTGGCTGGAACTCGCCGAACGGAAGAAAGCTGCAGAAATGCTTCAGAGGAACTACCAGTATATTTCCACTGAATTTCAGGTATAATTCAAACGTGATCTTAACATGCATTATGTAAACAAATCAATATATTAATGGGTTTGTGTGTCTTGTTCAGTTTGTTTAGTTGCATGTATTTATTGAATGCACTTGAATCACTGTTGTTGTGTTTACACTTTTGATAGTTTTTCTGAAGTACAGTAATACGATGTACCAGGGGTAATGACAATAACTGTAAATTGTTGACTTGAAACTAACTTCTTTCTGTCACTTAATATGGATTATGAGAGTATATTGAATTGAATTGAAAAAATTGAATATATATATATATGGAAACGATTGGTCAGTCTGTTCATCCTGCCGATTTCCTGGGAGGGGTATATCTGTCTAATGCATGCATTCTACGTTGGCCAACTCGCTGAAATTACCTTGGCTGCCAACATCTCTCTCCCTTTCAAAAGTCTCTTCACAATCAGCTATAATGTTAAATGTAGGCCCACTATAATATTTTAATGTACTGTCTAACACATCAGCATTTCCTTCCCAGGTGTCCAATACCTTATATATGTCAGTGTTTGGTTTCTCTGCGACTGTTGTGTTTATGTTTACTCTACCAGGTGTGGACGGAACAAGTTAACTCCAGCGGGGCGACAAACTTCAACACAGGACAGGGCGGATTCCTCCAGTCCATCATATTTGGTTACGGAGGGCTCCGTCTGCACGAACATCACCTAACTGTAGACCCAGTGCTGCCTCCAGACTGCAGCCAGATGAACTTCACAGGTGTCGACTACCTTGGGTCGAGTCTAGACTTTGTATTTGATGCCGTGTCAGACAGGACCAAGGTGACGGTGACCAGACAGGGTGTTGGGAAGCCAGCTCTACTTGTTCGTGTCTCCCCGACGGAGGCGTACAGGCTAGAGGTGGGGAAGACTGTCAGCGTGCCCATCACGAAGGTTGCAATTGTTCCACTTCAGTGACTCATATAATTATATATGTATATATATATATATATATAATCTTTTTTAATATATATATATATATTATATTTATATCCACCATTTACTGTATTATATAATTATTATAAAATATATATATTATTTTATATATAATATATATATTATATATATATTATATATATATATAGGGTGCGAAATAAGGTCAGTTCGATCGTCCGGGATGAGTAATTTTAGAGCTCAGACTAGTAAGAGCAGTTCTTTTAAATAGTAAAAACATATGCAGTACTAGTTGTTTATAATGACTAGTTAGAAGTATTGTGCACCTTGTATAGATATATATATATATATTATATATATATATATATATATATAATTATACAGTAAATGATGGATATAAAAATCCTTATACATATAATGATTTAATGTTTATACCAACTAAGATAGTCATAGTTTTTTATTATTTCATTACTATGTACTACATCCAAGGTTTACTTACTGCGTTAAAACAAGAATTCTTATTATACAACTAATAAAGTTCCACTCAAGTCGATGTTTCGACCACCATTAGTTGCGTAAGGAATCTTGTCTTAATATAGTATTCTTCCAAACTGATGAATATTTTCACAAATGTGGGCCTCTAGTCTACGGCAGTTATGGTGAGTTTGACAACTGTAATACAAGTCAAAAGTGGTTTTATTGAAAAATGCATAATCATGTTTGTTGGAACACCTTCGTGCCCGTGTACAGAGTGGAGACACGTCGTGACGGCAGCTGTGACCATGACACCCGTCTATAGTGGTGACATGTGTGACATGCTTAGGTCTTACTTAAAACAAAGCAGACTATATTCAGTGTACGCTGTATAATATATAACCCGTATGAAATTAAACAAAAGAATGTTCTTTTGCCATTAGTGTCAGTGTCATGCATTACATGTGCTCACTATTAAATATACCATATTGGACGAATTATATGTTTATTGCTATATAATAAATTATTTATACTTCAATAAAGTACCTGCTCTTTGGATGATCTTGACATACTGCCCTGGAGGTCATTTGTACAAACATTGCACGTACGACATGTTCACGTGCACACTAAGGGGAACAGTCTAAACATTCACCATACACTGGATGTACGTAAATGTACATAGTTGATTATAAGTACCAAAGGTGCACAGGTATATAGACAACAGCTGTACACGCCCCCCCCCCCCCACACACACACACACGCCACAAACACGCACACACACACACACACACACACACACACACACACACACACACACACACACACACACATTATACAACAGACACACACACACCACACACGCACGCAAATACACACGCACACACACACACACACACACACCTGAGATGCTAAACGTGAGGCGACGGTACATTCTGGCTATGTGTGTTATCAACCGCTGTATCGTCAAAAGAAGGTGTATCGTCAACGTTCGCTGGTGTATCGTTAACAGACGTTGTGTGGTCAAAAGACGCTGCATCGTCAACATTCACTGTAGTATCGTCAACATTCACTGTTGTATCGTCAACAGGCGTTGTTGCATCGTCAAGAGACGCTATATCGTCAACAGGCGCTGCTGTATCGTCAAAAGGCGCTGTTGTATCGTCATCTGACGCTGTTGTATTGTCAACCGGCACTGTTGTATCGTTAACAGGCGCTGTTGTATCGTTAACAGGTGCTGTTGTATCGTTAACAGGCGCTGTTGTATCGTCATCTGACGCTGTTGTATTGTCAACAGGCACTGTTGTATCGTTAACAGGCGCTGTTGTATCGTTAACAGGCACTGTTGTATCGTTAACAGGCGCTGTTGTATCGTCATCTGACGCTGTTGTGTCGTCATCTGACGCTGTTGTGTCGTCAACAGACGATATATCGTCAACATTCACTGTTGTATCGACAACAGGCGCTGTTGTATCGTCAACAGACGCTGTTGTATCGTCAACAGGCGCTGTTGTGTTGTCGTCACCAGGCGCTGTGTCGTCAGGTGTGTTCCGTGTGACACCGTTCTGTAATACAGCAATCTCTGGGTCAGAGTTCAACCGAAACACCTTTTCGTCGTCATTCTCGTTGTCGCTGTCGACGGGCGCGGACGGCGTCGAGACACAGGACAGCGTGTCGTAGCCACTCGACCCGGACATGGTGCGACAGGCCGACCGGGCACTGCCGTTCGACAGGATCCTGTCGTTCGTCGGCGCCGACAAGACATGCGTCACTGGCAGCGAGTCCCGTCGGTACCGGAAGGGCACCCGCAGCTTGTAGACACCCGCCACGAACGCCATCGACAACTCGTCCATGTCGACTCCATCCGGGAACTCGATCGTCACGTCCTTGCTCAGTTTCGGCCCGCCACCTGCCGGCGTCGAACCGGACAGCACGACCACGTGACCGGTGGTCACGTGACGCACGTCCTGCGTGAACTCGCCCATGAGGACGTTCACGGTGTAGACGCGGCGTCCGTCGTCGTCGTTGACCACCTTGGCGCGGATGACGTTCGTCATCTGCTGCGCCATCGAGTTGGCCCGTTCCCGCAGCGGTCGACGCCGGCGGCCCGGTTTCCTTGGTTGGCCGCTGCCGGCGTCTCTCTGCGCGATGCTGCGCTCGAGTTTCTCCGACAGCAGCTGCTCGAAGTACTTCTTGTTTTCCAACAGACCCAGCTTCAGCATCCGCTCCTCCAACTTCCGCTGTGCGGCGATGTCGCCGCCGCTCTTCGTCCACTCGTGGCGCACGTGGGCACTTCCGGTGTCGGCCATGTTGTCGCTAGAAGGATTGCATCTGTTGTCGTGGAGGCCGCTGTCGATTTTCATGTCGCCCAGTGACGTGTGCTGACGTCAGCGTCGCCGGCGCTCCTGTAGCAAAGACAACATTGGTGGAATAAGATGAGCAAGATACAACATTCGCTTGACGGTATATTCATCAGTTAATTCGGCTGATGTGTTTACTCTATCCAATGAGTTTCACAAGACTGTCGGTTATTTGTAATGAAATATTTCCTAGCGACTGTTTAGATAAACATAAATGCTGATAACAAGAAACTAGTTTTGTCGGTAACGTCATCAGCTGCACATTTAATAAAGTAATCTCGATTCGGAATATGTTATGTAAACGTGTTGGACGCTTATGGAGCGGAGACTAAGTGAGACGTATCAATTGATTATGGGCAGACAGTGTCAGACACCCTCGGCAGGAGGACTCGAACAGACACCGACGGCAGGAAGACTCGAACAGACACCGACGGCAGGAGGACTCGGACAGACACCCATGACAGGAGGACTTGGACAGACACCCATGACAGGAGGACTTGGACAGACACCGACGGCAGGAGGACTCGGAGAGACACCCATGACAGGAGGACTTGGACAGACACCCATGACAGGAGGACTTGGACAGACACCGACGGCAGGAGGACTCGGAGAGACACCCATGACAGGAGGACTCGGAGAGACACCCATGACAGGAGGACTTGGACAGACACCCATGACAGGAGGACTTGGACAGACACCGACGGCAGGAGGACTCGGAGAGACACCCATGACAGGAGGACTCGGAGAAACACCCATGACAGGAGGACTTGGACAGACACCGACGGCAGGAGGACTTGGACAGACACCCATGACAGGAGGACTTGGACAGACACCCACGGCACGAGGACTTGGACAGACACCGGCGGCAGGAGGACTCGGACACAACTGGCGCTCACGAATATGACAAGGGTGTGTTTTATGTCATTGTCACCTGCGTTGTAAAGTTGAATAACCGCAGCAGTCAGTGAAAGGTCTGTTACCGAATGACGCAGGGTGAAAACAAACACCACCCAAGGCGGGGGCGGGCCATGTGAATGCATAGTCACGGAGGACTGTTCATACGAACCCTACATCAAACCACTGCCGCAATGTCCAACACGGCGGTCGTTATAGTCTTCGCTCTTCAGCCACAACGGGTCTGCGCTCGTGTAGTTCTACTTGTATCAGGCAGAACTATATCAAACCAGTCACCTGGAGTCGTCGACTCGGCTGCCTAACTTTTTCCCATAGCTTCCAATCCCGTCATCATCATCGGTGTACCGAGCCGTGTCCTTTTAATAACGACAATGGAGTCTCGCCACAGCGACCTGACGTATGACCCATGTGGGTCATGCGTGGGTGTTGGAAGTGTGTGAAAGAAATAGGGGAACACATCAAAAGATCACATTCGAAGTGCTTAGACATCGTAGAGACCCTACAGCGAAGAATGTCCATAAGGAAACAATGTTGGCGCATTCCGCTGAGAGTGGATAAAAGACGGACGGACGAGAGATGAAATAATTAACTAATTAGTACGAATGCCGTGCCCGTGGATGTGTGGAGTGACGACATTCGCCCCGGGTTGTCGACGCATGTCATAGTAAAGATGACAGCCCTCAGATACGAAGTCTTGCTGTCAATTGATGTTATTCTGGGTGAAGCCGCAACCACAACAGACGCCCATCGAACCAATCGCCTACAGCGATGATGCGTTAGTGTTATCGGCGGAAGCAGAATGAAAGAACGCCAAGAATATAAATGTGTGCATATTAATAGAAGAGCAATCTACTCGAGCAGTGACGCGTCTTTCCGCTGTAAACCAGAGATAATGTCACTGAAGATGAAGGGATCAGATGTCGTGCGCACGCTACATTTAGATGTAGGCCTAATAGGATAATCACTCAACAACAAAAGCTCGAATTCTACTCACACGCGACGCGATGAGTGCAGCTTGGCGCTGTGTGGCCGTGCGTGGCGTGGTGTGTCCTGGCTGGGAAGGTGTGTGCTGTGTTGGGGTGATGCAATCACACCGTTGACTCGTCCACGCAATGTCGGCTCTACATCACGACTCTCAGGCGCGTCTGAAAGAAACACGTGATATATAGTGTGAGTCCAACATTGCGTGTTGGCCTGTGGGTATTAAACTGCACATATAATATATTATCCTCGTCGTGTGCATAGACCTATCCTCGTCATACACATATTAACATATGTATTCACATTTAGGTACGCAAAATAATAGATGCACAATGACAGGCATTTGAGCACGTAAACATATACAGACACGCGCGCACACACATAAACACACAAACACACACAGTGTCACACACAGTGTCACACACAGTGTCACACACACGCACGCACACACACACATACACACACACACACACACACACACACACACACACACACACACACACACACACACACACGAAATAGAGACTTAATCAACAGGATGTTACAAGATGTTCTAACTATTCTACTAAAAAGTTAGAGCACCGAGTAACAATTGGAAACATTGAAGGAAACAGATCAAGAGGACGCCAGCGAATGGAAACAATAGATAGTCTGTCACCTTCATGTGGCAGGAGGGCAACAGAACATCTAATAACAACGAACGACCGTCCGGTTTGGACGGCTGTGATGGCCAACGCCTGTGCCAGACACGGGCACCTAGAAGACGAAATCAACAGGACTGTAAGGCTTCTATTGTTGTCGCGAAGTGTCAGTTCCACTATGTTGACTGATGTGAGGTTACTCCCATCCCCCGCCAAGTGCTTGGGGGCAAACAAAGCTGCAGGGCTGTACAGAGTAAGTCGTTGAGTAACGGTTGCTTCGGCACCCTCTCCACCCTTGGTGGGGTGTTTTATGTGGTGTCGCTTCGTCGTCACTCGTCTAGCTCCTGACACATGAAGATTGACGGGTGTCGGGCGGAGCGTTCTGAGCTGACGAACACAACACGGTGATGGTAGATTGGACGGACAGCTAAGGTTATATGGCTGCCACAACAGTTATATATCGGTATTAAAGCGTGGCCGTGTCGGATCATTTCCACATTACGTACACCACGAGGTGGCAGTAATAACGATTGCGTGAGCTACATATAGTAGAGGGGAGATATCAGACTTTAAATCTGTAATATGTTTAGGGGAAGTCGAAGGAGTTAGTTGTGGATGCTCGTTTAATTTCTCGGACCAATATAGTCTGCTATATATCCCCAAAAAATCGAATAATGTCGTGATACGTGTTGTTTGCATTGTGCATTTTGTGTTAGACCGCCATGCTTGTTGATTTTAATCACACATTTCTGCTGCATTCTACTACTACTGCTGCTGCTGCTGCTGCTGCTGCTGCTGCTGCTGCTGCTGCTGCTGCTGCTACTACTACTACTACTACTACTACTACTACTACTAATACTACTACTACTACTACTACTACTACTACTACTACTACTACTACTACTACTACTACTACTACTACTACTACTACTACTACTACTAATAATAATAATAATAATACTAATACTAGTAATACTAATACTAGTAATACTAATACTAGTAATACTAATACTAATAATAATAATACTAATACTAGTAATACTAATACTAATACTAGTAATACTAATAATACTACTACTACTACTACTAATAATAATAATAATATTAATAATAATAATACTAATACTAGTAATACTAATACTAGTAATACTAATACTAGTAATACTAATACTACTAGTAATACTAATACTACTACTTCTACTTCTACTACTACTACTACTACTACTACTACTACTACTACTACTACTACTACTACTACTACTACTACTACTACTACTACTACTACTACTACTACTACTACTACTACTACTACTACTACTACTACTACTACTACTAATAATAATAATAATAATACTAACATATATATATATATATATATATATATATATATATATATATATATATATATATAAATGGGCCATTGTGACAATGCAGGGCCATAGACGTACAACCCTACTGCATGGCTGACCTTCCACCCCATATTAAGGAATACCTCGAAATAGCCCACGCTACAATTAGACCTACACATCTCGCATATTTCATGTCCATTAAGCAGTGCTGTTGAAATTATCGGTCCTGCAATTAGCGGACGTGATTTATTGCTGTCCGTCACAATAAACGCAAAGAACTAGATCGCCGCTCGTGTGACTAATGTTCATAAATTCCCCGGTGTGTCGCTGGTTCCTCGCAACACAGGACGACGACGTTCATCGTCGACATGTTGTATAGGTGTTGTCCAACGGCCGCCTGTTGTCCGGTCATTCACTACTACAGCGACATAGATTCTGTCGGAGCCCCAACGCCGACCGACGCTCGCAGTCAGAGACCATGCCATCAGTCATCGCTCGCACAAAGCGTCGCCGTCGGTGAACACTGGCCCAGTGCATCCAAGCAACGGCGGTGGCACCGGCGTCAATACGCGTCTGTTGGTGACTTACGTGAGACGGGGCTATGACGCCCTGGGGTGATAACCCGACTTTTTATTTCATGGGAACAAAACGACTTGTCACTCTACGTTGACACACGGTTCTCACGCAATCGTTACGGTAGATGGTATCGTGTGCTAATCGCGAAAGATCGAGGAGGCTTTTAAACCACAAACAAAGGTTTAACCGCCCGACTGTTCAGAGCGTGCGTGTTCGTTTAATAGGACTGATTTTCCTGAGATTCGATGATTAACGTTTGGAATTGCATAACGATCTCCACAATGCCAATGCGCATTTGACACATACGGTTTTTGTAATACAAATGATTTCGAATTATGTTCAGCATGGTAACAGCCAATTTAACGGTGGCGGTGTTTAGTTCAGTTTGTATTAATTCGTCATTCTTTGGCAGGTCAATGAATCCAAAACGATTAGTGTCCCGAATAACTGACCACTCTCCGTGAAGTTCTCTAGGCTTGTAGCAGATTGTTTTTGTGCTCACAGCCGACATGGTCACGCTTCACCGCTAAAACAGAACGGTCACGCTTCGTCTCACCCAAAACGTTACACTGAATATAATGTCAGACTAACAACTGTATTGTTGGCCAATGAATGTGAACCTTGCTGGGAGGTCGGGCTGTGGCTGATTCGCCTACATGGCAGTTGTGTAGTATTGTCTACGTCGGCCAGAGATACATCTTCGGGGTTTTATATAAAAGGCAAGTTCTTATATAGTGCAGTATCCAGTCCTCAGGACCGTTCAAAGTGCTTTACACTTTACTTCCCCGGCAGACCTGTTCAGTCAGATACCATCTCGGCTTCTCTGGGAAGCATCCAGCCATATGCTACAATTAATGCGCGAAGGCTGCTCGTACACATATCTACCACTATCTATAGCCAGGTACTCCTTTATACAGCTGAGTGAACTGGAGCAATGTAGAGTGAAAAAACTTGCCAAAGATTTTAACACAGCACAGGATTCGAACCCGGGTTCTCCTAGTCGAGAGTCCGAAACTCTACCCCTGAGTCATTGCGCTCTACATATAGAGACATCCATGCATGACATCCTATAACCAAAGTTGGTTGTATTTTTTATGATGAGTTACATGTGAACTCTCGCAATGTCCACCATGACAAGACTTCCTGCATATAACACAGCTCGGTTATGCATGGCACGGCAGACATCCAGCTACGGTAACTTTCATGAAGACAGCCAACCTGCTGGGGCTGTTGTTCGACAACGAAGAAACAGTATTAAGCGATGAACCAGTCTTAAGACACATCACGTGGATATCCATTCACGGCAGAACAAACAGAAGAAAACACACAACAACAACAAAACATACAGTAAGATGATCTCCCAAACAGTTTGACCTCCCATCGCGAATGAACAGTCGATCACCATAGAAACGGTTCATTTAGGCTTCAGCCTTAAACGCCGACACATAATGACGATTGCCTTAATTAT
>OZ024854.1:14198680-14206180 GCA_964017155.1 Oasisia sp. SBJ-2009
CAAAACAGTCTTGTCATGTCGACAATGGGCCGATATTTATATATAGATAGATAGATAACAGTCGTTTGAACCGAAGCCTGATTAAACATATTTTTGCAATCAAGATGTGAGAGTAGATAGTGGGAACTACATAAAACATGATGTTTTGATAACAAGATTATAATGCGGTGACAACAAAGACACAAACATCTGAGCAAACACACCACAGCGTATTGAACTTATTTCAACATAGGTTAAAAACTGCATTGTGTTCGTAGGAACATGTCTTAAGCCTGCCACATCGACATGGAACCAACACACATATGCTAAGCCTCCTACTTTGCAGTGTTTGGCGAACATCCATAACCACAAGTAATCATCATTTCACAACTTTGTGGTATTACAGTTACGCTTTGTCATTTTATGATACACGAGCCACTTCCAGAACGTCCAAATACAACAATAACATAGATGGGTAATATTTGTCTCGATAAACTCGGCGCTGTGAGTCTGCCAAGTCAAAGTGTCAAGCGATACGTCGTTTGTATCAAATACCGAGACAAAAACGCAAGAAAATTGTCTGATGCGTGCATCATCGACAATATTAGTAGACCCACAACAGTTACCGTGTTTATACATTGCGAGAGTTGACGTGTGTTTTCAAGTGGTTGTATGAAAAGAGGTCAGTTAGAGTGTAATTATGGTAGTTTCTCTGATTAATACACACACACACACACACGCACGCACGCACGCACGCACGCACGCACGCTCACGCACACACATACCCACCCACCCACCCACCCACCCACACACACCCACACGCACACGCACACGCACACGCACACGCACACGCTCACACACACACACACACACACACACACACACACACACACACACACACACCCCACCCCACCCACCCACACACACACAAACACAAGCACAAGCACACACCCACCCACACCCACACCCACACCCACACGCGCGCACGCACGCACGCACGCACGCACACACACACACACACACACACACACACACGAGATAGAGACTTAATCAACAGGATGTTACAAGATGTTCTAACTATTCTACTAAAAAGTTAGACAACAACGACGACGACGACGACGACGACGACGACGACGACGACGACGACGACGACGACGACGACGACGACGACGACGACGACGACGACGACGACGACGACGACGACGACGACGACGACGACGACGACGACGACGACGACGACGACGACGACGACGACGACGACGACGACGACGACGACGACGACGACGACGACGACGACGACGACGACGACGACGACGACGACGACGACGACGACGACGACGACGACGACGACGACGACGACGACGACGACGACGACGACGACGACGACGACGACGACGACGACGACGACGACGACAACGACAACGACAACGACGACAACAACAACAACAACAACAACAACAACAACAACAACAACAACAACAACCCGATATGCTGCCAATATTTACAAGTAAACATGTTCAGAGAATGACTATCCCAAAAATTCTTCAGCTCAATTAGCAAAACTGAGCATTCCGGAATTTATTACATATTCAGAAGTCAACAATAACTTGTCGACGCCCATTGAAAGTGTCAGCAGGTCTAGTTCGCCAAGGTGAACTATGTTTAGATCTCCACATCCGGTTGATTTGACCGCAGATTACAATTTGCCACAGTACGGAGTGTGTTGCCAAATGTCACGCAGTATTGTGCGAAAATACCTGTTTACACATTTCACTACAAGTTGATTATACCCAATTGACCTATCATCATTCTCAATTTCTGGAATGAGATCTGCTTCTCAAAGAAACATAGTTCCTGGTCGAGGAAATTCCCTACAAACATTACTGAACGTTACTTGTAAATGCCGTTATTGACTAAAATTAATACTCCTAAGGACTGACTATAGTGCTTTGTACAAATTTACGTTTGGGAGCCAATGTTGTAGCGATGGAGGTATATTAGCCAATACATTTCAATGGTTCAGTCATGCAAGGAATAATGTCACTGAGTTAGAAGATGGGTGGCTATTTTTAGATGGAAATTGCTGTCATTAGTTGTAGTG
Organism: Oasisia sp. SBJ-2009; assembly: GCA_964017155.1. Lineage (NCBI taxonomy): Eukaryota > Metazoa > Annelida > Polychaeta > Sabellida > Siboglinidae > Oasisia > Oasisia sp. SBJ-2009. The sequence continues at coordinate 14,200,761 of OZ024854.1, forward strand.
GCTAGGTTTGTCCAGCGGTAGATGCTATTAATAATGACGACACTGTTGTGGTTAGGTTTGTTGCAGTATCGCAGCTATACATATCACTGGACTGGGAGCTAGGTATGCTCTGTGACAACGCGTCAGTAATCTAGGGCCATTATCATAACCAGGTCCTCCTCTTCCAAAAAGCCGGACCTAATGCAGGACCTTTGGCCTGTCGATGTGTTCTTCTATCGCGTGTTAAGCTCATTCCATAAAAAATCAAACGTATCAAATAGCAGTTGCGACATGTCAATTCACTTTTGTAAACATGCTATTTATTGTTTAAGGAAGGTTTGGCATATGTCGTAATGCGGCGAAGGGGGTGGGGGTGGGTGGGGGCACCACTCCTCTTATGCCGTTTTGTATCCTAACATTTAAAAACGTCCTAGAAGGCAACATGCTAAGACATTGCCATAACAAAGACTGTGTCGACAACTTCACTGAGTGGACCGATGTAAATTTACTGCAGAAGTTAGACTGGCTTTGACTCAAACTAAACAAGACATTTTATATATAGCGACCACTCGGTCAAGGGGTACTTGAAATGGCTGGTGGAAGATCAAAGTACAACGGAACTCATGCATGAATCTGGGCTGGGTGCGATTTTGACAATGGACGGACAAACTGAAAATGGAGAAAATGAAGTGACTATGAAGAGGAAGAACAGATCGTGGTGAGTCTCGGAGATGCTGAAGAAAGATAAACAAACAAACAAACAAACAAACAAACAAATAAACGAAAGGAACATACTTACTTTTTCTACAAGTCTCACACGCATGTGCACTGCGTTTGTTGTCTACTGTGTTATTCCTTATGTTCGGGTGTCGTAACAGACAGCACACTGTCGAGAGGAAGTATTCACTTGCACAGAACTAGCCGAGCCCGTCGAATGCCGTGTCGGTGCCCGTAAGCCGCGGTCGCTGGTAGCGCGTCTGGTGTCGACACCGTGTCCAGTGTGACTGAGCACACGCGTCATTTCACATGTTATTCCAACGACTCATCAAAGCTGTGGTCGACGTCAAATTGCCGCGGTCGCTCGACCGTGTCACACGCGACTGCCTCGGACCCTGAATGGCTTAGTCCACTAGTCGCCTACTTACAACGGTTCATTCCGCTGAGCTGAAACGTAACGAGATTGCAGGTGAATGATCATCAACAAACGTCGCGTTCCCGTCGCTTCTGACCGACTGCCTAACCTGCGAGTACTTACACTGCCGCAATCACGCTCGAGTGCGTGCGAGGCCACGCGAGTCACTTCTGTCAAAGGACGTCATCAGAACTGATCAGCGGTGTGGTGTAGTTGAAGTGTGCTTGCACTGAAGATGGCGCCACGGGTATCTGGTCGGTAGCACGTTTTGTCTCACCAGGTAGGTTCCGCAACAGGGCATTTTTTCGACTAATGATTAACGAGCATGTGTCCACGTGGACAGCCTCTGTTTACACGGTACACGTGATAATGTTTCCACGTGCTTCTGCTTGTGTTTATATTGAAAACGTAGTGAAAAACAAGTATTCGTAACTATTCTTGAATTAACTACGCATATCCCTGGCATGCTAAGCAAATTCTAAAGTGTCAGTATTAACGAAAATTTGACTTTTTCGCTGTATATCAGCCAAATATTGCTGGTAAGTTGAGACGGTTTTTGAGGGCATCTACTTGCGAAATATTGTGTTGTTTTTGCGACCAAAGGTTAATATAGATGGAGACCAATTCAAGGTATTGTGAATAAAGAAATTCCACTAAATTCATTTACCAACTCATTTAGTGATCTAGGTAAACAAGGGCTCAACATGATAATTGTTAGATCATCATTCACCATCGCTTTCACTGAAATCGTCAAAGTCAAACGCGTCCTCGTTTTCTTCCTCTTAGTGTCAACCAGTGTCCAGAAGATCCACCAGTCGGGGCACACGTGTCCATATTTTGGAGGTAGTGGACACCTCGTGCTATTTTTGGTTGTCCTGTAATTTATTAAACATCAAATTCTCCCGAATAATATTCCAGAGGGCAACCCTCTCAAATCGGTGTATTTCACTCCAAAATTTGCGCCTATATTCAGGTCTATGTCGTCTCTTAATGACACCGTTATCTATATTTCTCTTTCCTTATTTTCACATTAACTATAGAACAACAAACTTATATGTAGTACCAAAATATCACGAATGACGAGGACTAATTCATATGGTAATATCTTATTGATATGATTATATTTTATGATGCCAGACACAAACCATTGGACAATATAACAATAAGTCAGTTCTGTTTCGCAGTTGACATCACACAAAAGGAGTCATAGTTACCTTAATATTTAATCAATATATTTATGTAATATATCAAAATGATGTACATTCATTTACCTACTAAATAGCGCAAGGCCATAGTAAAATAGTGCTAAATTTTACACATATACGAGCCAAACATGTACCCCACCCCCAAAGTCTGGCGCAATCGTGACGTGTGCAAATCGGAGTGGATTTCATTGATTGCATCATTTTCACGTTCCTTAGGGTAATATAAACTATTTTATTGCGATGTGTATTAAGACAATATACAATTATGATAAAAGGCATTAATCGATATAAAACACATCAAGGTGTTACTCTATCACACCTTAAACATTGTTCTGAGTCATCTGTGCCATTCTTGTCATAGCCATTGTCTTCAACAAGGGTCCGAGCAGGCATTACTCGCCCACATTTCATATCGTTCCCTTTGCATTTGCAAGCAGCAAAACACGGCACGTGGAATTTAGCGCAAGAACAATTGTGAGTGTATTTGCTGGCGACACGCAACTTATAAGCGATTGTGTAACTTCTGGTAATGGCGGCACCTTCAAAGATACTGGCTCCAAATGTGTGGCACCATCTTCCAACCGAAACTGGTAATTTCTCCTCCTTCTTCAAGTGAGTCTCTTTCAGCGCAGTTGTCAACCATCCTGCCTTACAGCCATGACGCAACGATCCACTTGACTCAAACAAAGCTTGCGGTACCTTAGAACATTCACATTCTCCGATAGTTTCCCAACATTGACAACTCATTGACCCTCACAACATGGGTTTATACACTTTATTTTGTCTGTTATCTGTAATATTGGCTGAGATATAGTAAAACTAGATTTTTCAATAATGGCGGCACTAATTTACATAAAAATGGTATTTTTTTCTACGTATTTGTTTCCGATCTAGTGATACCAATTAAAAGTATATTTCCGTGGGATGAACGGTACCCCCCCCCCCCCCCCCGTCTTCCGATTAGACTAAATCGGTGTGCAGATGTTTTTTGAGTGAAAACTGTCAACAAACGTAACAATCCAAAATATGAACCACCCTATGCGCCTGAAGAATGCATTTAACATAAAGCATGGCCTTAAACTGACTGACACAACAGATGCGATCCACCATTTCAATCCTACAATATATGTAAATAATTATATGTCATGGTTTCTGTCACCATCTTGGCAAATCAGATTGTTGATAAAGGAAATACAAGGTTCATGTTAGACAAAATATTCGTACTGAGGTGACAGAGGTAGAGACAATGATCCAGATAGCTTTGAAAGAAACTTAAAATGTGTATTTGCTCCGATAACGTTTTATATGAATGTTTGTGCCATTTTGGTTGCTTGTACACCAACATTAAAAACACTTGCACTCTTTTTGTGTATATTTTATTGACCTGTCTGGATATAAGTTCTTTTCGACTTTACGCAAAATATCCTGACGTGATACACCCCACAATTCCATGTTTGCATACATATTGTCGCGAAAACTGGAGATTTTCCAGCTAGTAAATTGTAGAACGGCTTCATGAATCTATCGAATTAATGTAGTCTTGTATATAACTAGCAAAAGTGTCAAAAGTTGGTACACCAAGGGTAGACCCAAGTCTAACTCAAAGCTCCAGGTTGTTAGTTGAGTTTAATACTTAAGTATATAGAAACATGTAGTGAATCAACCGACTGTTTTACTGATCACTCTTGATCTCCCCTACCCAACCGATCCAAACCCCTGCCTAGACCTAGTCAATAAACTACGAAGTGGGCTAGTTGTAACAAAAACAACACATTTCAGGATTGCGGGTAGGCTTCTTAACCGATCGAAACTTTTGTCATGCCAAAGGTTCCCCACATTTCTCCCGAAGATAATTGGTGCATAATTAAAAGCCTGGCTTATTACATATTTGTGGCATAATGAGTTATATGAGGTGTCCTAAAGTGTTACAAGTTACCCCGGTACGGTAGTACCTCTTTTCTGTTAAAATGGCGTAACTTTATGGCGTCTCGACGGATTCACCTGATATTACACACGGCATGCTCAAATCTATTGATGAACATGCTGCATGCTGCTTTGCAGAATAATTTGCAGTAGCAGTTTTGTCTGCAAGCCCTCTGGTACAACTTACCCGTGTTACAACTAACCCCGGTCTACCCACGTGAGCCGTATCGTTAGACCCGTGGCCTAATCATACGTACGTGAGGATGCGCGCGCATCTGTTTTTCAATTCTACGCACGCATGTTGCGTCCATCTCATCGCATCGATACGGCGGAGTTACACGTATGCATTTAGTTAACCTTCTACATTTCTCTGATATATCTAGGACCCTTTGATCATCCGTTTCCAAACAGCATGTTTTGTTCGTAAAACTAAACTCTATAGGTCTCGTGCTAAACGTGAATTCTCTGTAGGTGTGCCAACAATCTGCATTTCCTAGCTATTACAATAACATTTTCTTAAGCTATGGTCATCTGTCGTAAAAAAAAAACGTCACAAACGAATTGTTTTGAATTGCTTTTGTACCATAAATTTGTGGCTGTCCCATGCTCCAATGAAGATGTTTACATTTCCCTGTTTATGATTACGCCAATTGATTTTGTTTATTGCGCCTCTGAGCTGGAACTGTCAACGATATGGGCGTTATAGAAATGTTACAATTATTAATACGTATGTTTGCATGTATGTATATATGTATGTAAGTTTGTATGTATGCATGCATGCATGCACGTATGTACGTACGTATGTATGTATGTGTGTATGTATGTATGTATGTATGTATGTATGTATATAAGTATGTATGTATGCTATGTGTGTAAAGTTGTCGAACACAGTTAGAACATTTTCGAAACATATGCAACGTTTTCTGTTATTTCCATTTTATAACCACCTACGTGTCCACGCTTGTATTTGTTGACACGGGTCATGCTGGTGAAATAATCATTTCAACAGGCATTGTCTTGATTCTGGTAGCAAAGACTTCTGTTCGTAAATACACCAGTACTTTTCATCGCATCATTTGGGGGAAGCTGTTGCAACATCTTCGTGAGCATTTCGTTTTTAGTTACATAGCTTAGGTATTGCACATCATTGCAAATAAGAAAGAATATATGAATGTTTGTTT
>OZ024854.1:14216180-14271180 GCA_964017155.1 Oasisia sp. SBJ-2009
TGGAGCTCAGTTTTGCAAATATATTCAACAGTTTCCAGAGTTTTCATGATGGTTACAGTGGCTCCCGGTTTCGTGGCAATATTTAGCATGTTGCTCGAGTCTACCGTGACAGGATTGATCATGTGATGTTTTTATGCATGCTTGATTTCCTGGTTTCCATCTTCGTGGTTTTGTTAGACACTCCCCGCCTGCGGATGGGTCATCACTTCTTTGAAATGGAGTGATACCTCAGATGACACAGGCTTTGTGTAAAGCTACTTGGTTCGTGCTTTAGCATCCAGGGGTATTTATGTAAGCCCATTCGCACTTTCCTTCACATCTATGTTGTATGTCTGCCCATGAGCCATATCAGAAGTGACACCTTTGAATGACCCAGCTTTTTTCGCACACCATGTTGACCTTTCGTGAAGTACTGATATACATGTGGTGCTGGGTTCTTCAGTTTGTTCGTTTCCTTTAGGCACAGCAGCACCGAATAAATATAGTTGTGGTGACCAATAGCAACAACAAATGGGAGCATGTTATTAGATTAAACAATTTTGTTTCCCAAATTACTTTGTTAGTAATCCCCTGCTGAAGGAAAACCTTTGTTAGCCTTTCCTTGCTTGCACAAACCAGTTTCTATAAGGATGTCTTCAGCATTATTGTTCCACATAGTTTTTCCAACTGAGCCCATAACATTTCCAGTGAGATGAAACTACACACACATGACAATAAGATTCCAATGTCACCATCATGGGAAGCTTGCTCCCGTAGCCCATTCGAAGTATCATGCAAAGCCTGATCAGTCATAACAATTGCATAACTATTGTGTGTTTCACCCCAAACTTATTGGCCAGCTTTGCTGCATATTCTATAAAGCATATGGCTGGCACGATTAACGCCAGTGTTGTGAAGAAAGCATTCCAGCATTGACAGTGGTTGCTTTCGAGCTCTACTTTTTTATGGATGACGAACGGCAAAATTGTCATGCCACATTCAGCAATTGGAAGTATTGATCACACATAGGTTGCAAATCTACAGTCGTCGTCTTTTCAAGTGATCTGGCTTTACGCTTTTCGCACAAAGAAATGTGCGAATGGCGCTGTAAAACATGTCATTCAAACTTTATAACTCTAAATATAAATCTAAGATCGATCTGGCTCGCCTTCCTCCCCGCCACTCTGCTTTGAAGGCACACCTGCAGTGGTTGAACCACCGCGTAGCCTTATATAAGCATGCTGACGAATCCATCCTAGAAAAATTAAAACCCTACGATGATGGGAAAGGGTGGATAAGGACTGAGGATGGAGATTTGGAACCGGTTTGTTTTTTGTTATTTTAGGATGTAGTCAGTTTCAGTCTTCGTTACACCTTTTGAGCTATTCCACGTCCATCTCCTATACCAGCTTTCTTCTGGAATATGGTATTCATGATTTTGTACTTTCTTGATGTTGCCCATTCTACCATGGTGTCGTCTCTTTCATTTCTCAGTTCGAGCCCACATTTGCCCATTGCCGTTTCCATAGTGTGTTCTTCCGTATTTGAGCATTGCAGTCTCCCATCACTATCGTGTAGTGGTTTGGTTTCCCCTAAGTCTCAGCGACGTCGTTGTAGAACCTGTTTATGTCTTCCTCTGAGTATGTTGTTGGTGCATATACTTGCACTATCTTTAGTTTGTAGCGGTTTGTTGTGCACAGAACAAGTTCTGCTACTCTGGGGTTGATGCTGTTTACCTTCACTGTATGGTCTTTCCATTTCTTATTTATGAGAAAGCCTACTCCTTCATGGCCATTGTTTGCCTTAGAATGATATAGAATGTGGCCGCTTTGTAAGGTAATGAAACATTCCTCTGGTCTTCTCACTTCGGAGATCCCGATTACATCCCATACCAACCTAAGTTGTTCTCCGAATTCTTGTACGTGTTCATATCTTAGTAGAGTTCAGACGTTGTGGATCGCTATCTTTAGTCTACTTATCCTCTTTCGGCGGCTCTTTTTGACCAAGGTATTCTTAGCGCCCCCTGCACGCTTCATTGGTCATGGACTCTTTCGGTGCCGCTGGGGCCTGTGGGCCATGGCTATGTAGTGCTTTGCATGCTGGTGTTGTTGTCCTACCCTTCCACGCTGGCCAGTGTAGGTTGGAAGGGGCAGGCGATATAGGGTAAACGAAACTGCTAAAGTTTCGACACGGTGGATGTATCAGTACCGAACTACCGACTTGCCGGTACAGGGAATCAAACCCCGGTCCATCTAGTCGGGAATCCGGCACTCTAACCACTCGGCCTCTTCCAATGGCCTCTTCCAAACATCCCGCATTTTCTGGAATGACAATTGGCTCGCAACGACTATTTCCTGAATAAGTTGCAACAACCGGATCTTGTTTTCCGAGAATAAACAAATTGTATCAATCTGCAGTGGAATGGGAGTGGACAACGCATAATAAGTTGGTTGTGGTATAGCCGGACCTTTTACATAAAATCAAGCATTTTCATTGTTTTCAACCAATCGTGAGACTGGGGGCTGCGAACACTTTCGGTGTGGTGATGTAGGATGCCGTATTAGGTTTGGTGTCAACGGCTGTGTCAGTGTCAAACATTGGCAAGTTACGCTTGGGAATTGTTACTGTAAGCGTCTTTGTCTTAAGAACAAGCGTCTCTCGTCTGTTCTGATTATATATCTTCTATCAATTCTCGTACGTCTTCAACAGTATACACTTTACGTCATCATTGGCAGCTTGCGCTGTAACGAAGTTTCCCGTTGCCGTTTCGTACTGCATGCTGGTCTCACGATGATCTAGTATCCTTTCAATAGTTAGTTCACGGAAATTGTTCTGTATGAGCAGGATCTCATGGAAGATCATCTCCCACTCCAAAACAACAGCTGAGTTTCGGAGCTGGCCAACGAAGCCCCTTTGATGCCCGCTGGGTGGACTGCTCAAACTTCATATCATGGCTGACAAAGGTGAACTTGCCCAACCTGTCTGGTACTACAGAAACTCTGACATCATGAACCGTCAGCAGAGTTCCGGATGTTCTGCCGCTAGCACCTTAAGCTTTTCCAGGTAGTATGAGCCGCAGCGCCGACAATTGACTTGCATCAAACTCCTGCAAAATAGCTATGGAGGTTTGCAGTGGTCACCGCCCTCCCGATCTGAAGTGGTGACACTTGATTAGGTCGACCATTTCATGATATTCAGGTTGCATGCAGCCATCTCAGACTTGGATTGACACTCAGTCAGGAAGATAATGTACTTAATAAGCGAAGGATGTATAAGTGCAATGACCTCACGGTTTTGGTTGGTTCATCTTCGGTTCTTTGGGTGCATCGCGACTACGAGTAGGATTGAAATGCGATAAATATTATTGCAACATTTCTTCCTAAACACACTATCTGTTTATTAGAATAGATGCGAATAAACGGCGGATTTTTCAGCATTCATACCAAACAGCCAAAAAACATTATTTTAACACAAAGCTAGCAAATAAAACGTTATTTAAAAATAAACAACGTGAAAAGTGCCTCAACAAATGATTTTAGTATTATTGATAATTTTTGGTTTTCTACATTAACATTGGGCCTGGTAGAGACATTTGAGTCATGTTTGACCTTGGCAAAGCGCATAAGTTAATGTAATATCATCAATTTGAATTTATCTTAGCAGAAGTATGAAGATCACCGAAGAAAGACGACTCGCTCATGTATAAGCCAGATGCATTTAGCAACTAGCTATGGTTTAATAGGTCAAGTAACTTGACCTTTGACCGATATGATCAAACTGAAAGCTCATGAAATCATGCTTCTTTGACTGGGGATCTTCATTACCATCGAAAAGCTTATAAAATCCAATTTCCTTCTCGTTTCAATTAAAATGTACTGCTGATCGTGTTTCTGCAGTCGACGATCGGCCTGAGTGAGCGGCCATAATATATTTCTCATCTAACATGACATCAAAGCGTAAAATAGATATGACATATATTTCTGGGATGTCAAGGGCAAGGTAAGGACTATTGCTAAGAAAAGCAAGAATCAAACGTTTGAGCATTTTAACATCAATACCTTTCGATTTACGGCAATTTGAAATGTATATTTTCATAAAAATAAATACAAGTGTTCATATTTCATAGGTTGATATAGTTTACACTATTTATGAGTGCCAATGTACAAACCAGAGCAATACAACACGGCTGAGTGCCGTAATTATCAATCTATTCATACGAAAATATAAGATATTAATACATCTTACAAGTTGACCCAATTCCAACCCAAATGAAGCGTATCTGGAGTGATACAACTGTCGATGAGGTGCGCGCTAGTCCCTGTATCTAATATTTAACTAGACACTCTCAGCATCCTGCCACGCTTTCTTCACAACAAAAGGTTATTCTCCTGTGTGTCACCAATTTATCAATAATTGACAACGATTCGTTCAAGTCTTTTGAGGCCTTCGTTGTGAGCTCGCACGTAACTTCGTTAACATGTTATGTTGTATTATATACTTATCACTACGCATAATCAGAACAATATGAAATGTCTGAATTATATAATAATGCGCCTATATGTATTCAACAATGTTACAATACTAGCATTATTTATGATTAGCCAATGTCCTACCTCATTGTGTGTGTGTGTGTGTGTGTGTGTGTGTGTGTGTGTGTGTGTGTGTGTGTGTGTGTGTGTGTGTGTGTGTGTGTGTGTGTGTGTGTGTGTGTGTGTGTGTGAATATAACTTGAAAGGTTAATGAGAGTTAAATGTTATTGGAGTTATATGAACTAGGTTATATCTAAATGACGTTGTGGAACAATCCGTGTTACGCCTCATTACCTTTTACAGGAGAGAAGATGATGAATATTAAAGAAATAAAATAATATTTCATTTTGTCTCGTATATGTAGATTTATAAATAAAACCACCTGACCTGTTATAATGATCCGATTTGCGCATTGGTATGGATAGACTCCAAGTGTATGTGTGTGCGTGCGTGTGCGTGTGTCTGTGTGTGTGATATATTATATATCTGGGTCCTACATATAATTGTATGTATTGTGCTCCCTATGGCGATCTGAAAACCATCTCGTGAGTGCACGTATTGAATAAATCATTGATTTATCGGCTTAGTGCGCAGCAATCGTTAACAGCATTTACGGTTTTATTAATACATTGTAGAGAACAATTTCAAGAAATGTCGTTATAATAAGTTGATTAGCTCACGAAATATTTACCTATCAAGAATGAGATACTTTTTATATTCTTAATAACATTTCAGAAAAGGTCAAAAGATTGATGTGCCTCAATGCGAAAACCATTCTAAATAAAACACTCACATTTCGGGTTATTGCTTATTTTGCTGTAGGCTTTCAATAAATCGTTTCTAACATAAATTGAAGAGATGATGACCACACATTTAAGAAATGTTGCATTACTCTAATCAACATTCAAATGTTCTTTTTAAGTAACAATTGCATACGGGTTTATAGGACAAGCCCAGGAATATTTTGAAGGAGTCGGAGTATATTCAATACCAACTGCGTCTCAATGTCTTGTCTATCTTTTAATCTCCTTTCCTCCATCGTTATATGTCTATCACTACGTTTCAAAACATAACAATGTGGACAATAAAGAAATGTACTACCGTATATTACGTCGTATGTTCCTACAACTTCCTTTTTCTGTCTACCTGTAATACCTTAGTGAGGGGTTCAGGAGGTATTTTCGTGATCTACTCATTTAGTTTCTCGTAATTTAAACAACAATTTATTGTGTGAAATATGAAAACCCAAATTTTTGGTTAACTGTAAAGCACCTGTTTTCACTGTGAATTGTAATACAGGGCTACTTCATTGAGCTACTTTACCAATTCTGGTGCTGATTATTACCATTATCATTTTAGTGTGTCTTATCAAGTGTATATGGAAGACCAATCTGGCATTTATAAGTATAACTGAAAGAAAAATCCGTTTATAATGGGATGCTTAAAACGCCCAATAAATATTTTTGAATCTTGAGTCTTAAATCACAACGTAGTTCTTTTACACACCGCATATTGATAACTTTGCACTACTAACCTTTCTTGATTCCCAAATCTTTTTAATAGCAGGGTCACGTTGATGTTCGAAGAATGTGACTACGGCGGAACCACCAATAAAACCGTACCGCATAGTGTCTAACTTGGCGAGATCCTTAAGGGTTTTTAACGAGTCACTGTTATTAAACTTCTTAAACAAAAATGTTAGGTACGTCATGTTATAAATCGGCAGAGTGAAGTCGACGACGATAGATCGTGCGTCTGTCCTTGCGAAATCTGCCATTGCAATGTCTGCCAGCTGTAGGAACAGAGAACAACAACAATTCGGAGAGAGCGAGAGAGAGGTAGAGAGAGAGGTAGAGAGAGAGAGGTAGAGAGAGAGAGAGAGAGAGAGAGAGAGAGAGAGAGAGAGAGAGAGAGAGAAAGAGCGAAATTCATATTCTTAGCTTTGCTATACAGTTATTAAAACGCCTGTGACAATTTGATGTTGGCTTGGCCTTTCAAAGATAGTGAATGTAATAATGCACTTTTAGAAAGGCAAGATGTCATCAACAGAGAGTCTTATGTCAATCATTTTTCATGCAACATTTAACGTCACTGCATTGAAAAATAAAACTTTAAACATTTAGAATGCAATACTGTAAGGATTGTAACAAGTTATTTTGCGTGATATATTTCAAATGCAACATTTATAAATTGCACTGAACAAAACGTACTTACAGCATGCTACACAAACATGTTATATACACTAAATTGTTTTTTTCTCCTGGTATTATTCACATATTCTAGTTAATTGTGTTTACTTATGATTTTGTGCATTATTGTTCCTTACACACTTACACTGTGGACCACGGTATACTATTAAAACAAATGAAATCCATCGGCATTTGTGAATCGGCGCTGGCGTGGATAACATCCGACTTGTCAGACAGAACACTTGCTGTTAAGATTGAGGATGCCATTTCACGCCGACAACAACTGAACTGTGATGTACTTCAGGGATCAGTACTTGGTCCGTTACTGTTTACCATCTACTGCATGCCACTCACTGCCATATTCGCTAGATACCACTTGAAATACCATATGCATGCCGATGACACTTAACTTTATGTTGACTTTCCTCGAAACCAGCCTTGTAACGCAGATATTGCTACTCGCCGAATCGAAGCATGCACCACCGACATCAAGCGTTGGATGACGAGCCCTCCACTGCTGCTAAATGAGAACAAGACCGAAACAATTGTTTTCTACGCCCGTAACGCCAGAGTCACACCTGCAATTACTACTGTCAACGTGTGTGGGTGTCATATAACGCCTCAGCCGACAGTACGGGACGTCGGCATTTTCGTGGACAGCGGAATGGACATGTCGATGCAAGTTGCGCGCATTTCAGGCTGCCTACTTCCAACTGCACAACAGCGCTAAGATACGACACTGCCTAAGCATTGATGCATGCAAAACAATCGTCCACGGTCTAGTAACATCGAAGCTAGACTACGAAAATGCTGTGTTATGTGGCATCAATGAACGATTGTTGCAGAAACTGCAACGAGTGCAAAATTCGGCGGCGCGTATAATTCCGCAGCAGCGGCGCCGAGACCACCACCACATCACGCCAGTGTTGATAGCGCTACACTGGCTGCCGGTTCCATGGCGCATAACATACAAGGTACTAGTTTTGACCTTCCGAGCGATACACGACTAGCGCCCGAATGCATCGCATTTATTATTAAGTTGTTAATATATTTTATTCTTTATTTATTATTTTATTATATATATTTATTGCTGATAAGTTTAGCTTATCAATTAGGACTTTTATAAGCTTTATTTAATTATCTATTTATTATCATTTAACATTTCGTCTTTACGAGCACGTTTAAAATGATTATGAATATTTTAAATATGTATGTGTTACAATGTATTTTATGCGCCTCTGAGCTGAACTGTTTCCGGATATACGGCGCTTTACAAATAACTAATATTATTTTTATTATTATTACTTATATTTAAAAATACGGGATATTTGTCATATTAAATGGGTATGATAAAACATGATAATATGTATTCTTTAATGTTGTAATTAACATAACAAAGTTGTCGGGAGGGTAACATTTTAGTGTATGTCCATGCCTTTATTTTAAATAGACAGCATCGTTCCCATTTGTGTGTTTTGTCATAAATTATCTATTTGCCATAATAATACAATGAATATTGAATAGTTTGCCGCAAACAGTATGCAATATTTATTTGATACACTAATTTACCTATCTATATGATTCGACTCCATTCTAACATCCCAGTCAACAAATACGTTTCTTTTAATGTTTCTTTTTATGTTTCTTAAAATAATCTGCATTTACCTAATCTAGGGTTAGTTCAGCAGTGAAGCACACTGGAAATGACTGTATTAAGTTATTGTACTAATAATAACCTATTGCATTAAAATGTAGGTGCGTTGCTCTTCTGACGTTTATCAAAAGGCTAAACTTTATATACTTTGTTTTAATTCTTCACAGTGATACTTTGTGTTTCATATAGATACATGTCATTAAGTAAGTATTCATGTTAGGGGGATCCCATCGTCTTTAGAAACATTCCCTGTCCAATCGAAGTTTTAGAGCATGTTTTGAGTTTCTGCACGAGCAACGGAAATAACAATGCTTAAATTTAATCGTCATTCCCCTATGACCTTTTTGGTTACAATCTGAGCCCAGAGCCCACGTGATACCAGTACATCAAACAGTGACATTGAATGCGTATTGTACCTATTAAATATGCTTTCCACCGAGGGGAAACGAAACGAGAGGGTCCCATGACTGCTAAAAGATGTTTGCTGACGTAGCGATTTTATAATTTATTATGGCGTGTAGGCCCTACAACATTTTCCATTATACGAAGACGGGTCATTAAATCCCCTTGCGTTTGGCTTCAAGGGCTCGGCCCGCAGATTTCCTAAGTCAGAACGAGTAGGGTTCTTCACATTGAGAGGACGTGTCCGAAACCAAACGGGACACCGGAGTTATGTATGTAAATATATTTGGGCTATTAATTTCATTCAATAATCAATACTGATGACGAAATTCGGTGTCCACCAGGATAAAGTCTGGACCTCCAGAATGAATTATCTTCCCTTTACAATAACGTACGTCAGTAAGTTAGTAAGAAAGAAAGTAAGTGTTTGCAATGTTTTCATATTCTTAGTACCTCAATTTACGAAGCCCACATGAAGTGCATCAACTACAGCCACATTAATAGATAACGTTTACAGTAATGACATTCTTGGTGAACACAATCAACTTCAAATGTTGTACTCAGATATTTCTGATCATTTACCAATATTTATATAACCACATTAAATAATGATAAACAAGATTATGATACAATAGAGACTAGACAATATTCTCATAATGTTATATTCTTATTCATAAAGGCAACATGTTCGAATGATGTCCATGCAGGTAATGTTCCCCAAATAAGTCATACTGAATTTGTAAAGACATTTTCACAGGTGTATGACAAGTCATTCCCTTACAAAAGGGCTTAGAAAGAGAAACATAAAGCATGGATTACTAGGGGTTTAGAAATTCCATAAAAACTAAGCAAAAACTATTAATACATTTTCTAAAAAACACCTGTGTTTAATGAAACCAATTAAAAAAGATATAAAATAAACTAACGCAACTTATTAAAATAATACAGTACATTCGCTAACAAAATAAATTTGGCAAGTACAAGAGTGACCTGAAAAAATATGGCAAATGATAGGAGACATTATTGGCAAGCATCGCAGCATAACCAAGAATCCTTAATAAATGACATTCTAACACGAGATAAACAATTAATTGCTTATAATGTTTTGAATATTTCACGACCATTGGCACAGAATTAGCCAAGGACACACCAACCGTTACATAAAAGCCTGATGATTATCTAGATGGGACTTATAAAAACTCAACGTTTTAGCACCTACAACCACAGACGAGATAAGGATAATTAGACATTTTAAAAACTGAAACCCTGGATGGGACGTTATAAACCCAAACTTCATCAAACAAACATACTCTATTACGCCACATTATAAATTTATCGTTTGACAAAGGATACCCACTAGTCGAATTATAAATAGCTAATGTATTGCCGATTTCTTTTAAAGGAGATGCTACATACACTAATTTGTAACTATAGACCAATTTCCATATAACCGGTATTTTCTAAATAGTTTGAAAGTTTTGTATATGGTAGACTAACTAAATATATTGATAAACATGATATTATGGAATAAGAGGAACAATCCTCCAGTGGTTTCAAACTTATTTATCTGGTAGAAAACAAACAGTAAGAATTAGTGCAACCAATTCCATTCTTAAAAATGTAACTTGTGGAGTGCCACAATCATAAATATTAGGTCCCTTTTTATTCCTGATCTATATAAATGCTTTAAGTCTTGTGTCACAAACCACCTTTCCCATAATATATGCAGATGACATATTTTTATCCAAGGGAAAGATTAGCAAAAAACGGACTTTCACTTTGGTTTAAAGCTAATAGACTTTCGCTAAATATTAAGAACACATGTACAATGACATTTATCAATATTTCTAGTGTAAGAAACAGAATCAACAACATTTATATAGAAACGAAACGACTCAAATAGACGCTGTTAACCATACCCAATTTCTGGGAGTGATAATAGTTAATAAAATCAATTGGAATGAACATATACAATATACATGTCAAACAATATCTAACAGTGTAGGCATTTTTTTGGAAAGTAAAGAACAAAAAACCACTTTGATTAACCTATATTACACCTTTATCGGTAGATGTCCAAACAATTGAATTTTGTCATATTTTTTTACTATAATTTTGGCAAATGGTTTTAAATTTGTCTAAATAGTATTTAGTACTTAAAAATGGTATGTATATAATTGCATAAAATGAGCAACCATGAATATATGCTGTGTAATAAGGATGCTGTGTAAAGTTGTTTTTAATAAATCACCAAAATAGTAAATACTGCTGTATGTTCACTTTTGATTCAACACATGTACTATCATGAATATTATGTTATGTCTACACAATTGGATATTACTCGTCTTCATTCATGGCCATGAAGGGATGTTGCAGACGTCTCAACATCTCATCTCTTATCTATTTTGCAGCCAACCGTTCATTTATTTTACAACAGAAAAACAATAAAACTAACTGAGCACCAGCTGCTTCTAGTATAATTTTAATAGAGGGAATAATTTCAGACAATTATTTAAAACAAGATTATTTTTAATAAATTCGATCACTCATAAGTTAATTCAACCAGTCATTTATTTAACACAAAACAGTATGTCATTGTATTTCAGTAACACACACACACACACACACACACATATATATATATATATATATATATATATATATATATATATATATATATATATATAATTTAGTGACTTACCTAACAATATCAACTCCACAGTCTGACTCTGCAGATGACTATGTCTTATGTCTTATACAGGAAAACAAATTAACAATCAGTCAGACCCACAAGAACTACAGAAATACTTAGATGAATTAACATGTTGAGAACATGATTGGCATACGCACGAATTGATTTGTAATGAGAAATAAGAAATATGAAGTATGTGTTCAAGAAGTTTGGAAATGTACTTTCTTATCTTCTAATATTCCATTTTACACAGGAATAAGCATCTTTTAATTACAATTCCCTTTCTATTACTTGAGACTTCCTTTTGAGGTACATGTATATCTTCTAATGTATGTAATATTGTTTATAGGATCACCCATTTATCGTCAAATTATCCCTACAAAGTCTGAATTTATTTTCCCAGTTTATGTGTGCGAGGTCGGTCCTCATTTCACCATAATTTGCCATGTTGAAAAGCTTTCCCATGATGGACCCCTGACTCTGTATATGTATTCCCCCGACTGATCTGCTGCTTCCGTCTCTTTGCTTCTTCAAATCGTTTTTTGATTCCTCTCTTTCTTGTTTTGTTTTGTCATGATCTATTTTGATGTTTCCAAATTTGTCATTGCTTTTCACCCGGTGTAAGTTTCTCAGGATAGAACTTTGTTTGTCAGTTTTTGAAAATTTGATCGGAACTAGTCTGCGACTGCTTGCATTTTCGCTTACTTTTCCAAGTCTACGGATTTCCATGATGTCTGTTTCGGTGAGGCTGTTGACTATTTCTCTGCATAGTTCTAGGATTTGTTGTTCGTTGTATTGCTGTTTTGTGGTTTTTAGCTGAGATGTTGATTCTGTTAGGCTAAAGATGATCACATTGCTTAGCCTATTTTCTCTTTCTTTATATTCCAAGTTTTGTTCTTTAACCCGATTTTGGATCACTTCTTTGACTTCATTTGGGGGTAATTGTACTGTCTGTCTGGGCTGATGTTATACTCTTTTCTAGCTTAGCTTCTGCGATCAATTCATTAATTCGTTTTTCATCCACTTTTTTAAAAGTCTTTTTCTTAGTGAGGAATCCTTTCTTCGACTATTTTTAGGAAGATTTCACATCTTTCTTCACAGCTTTTTTAACTTTCAATGTTTTTCATGACCTTTTTTCACAAGGTGGGCAGAACCAATGAATTTCTGTTTTGGCTATCATCATTTTATATTCCTTGTCGGTAATGCTTATACACTCTGTACAGAAATGTTCTATACAATATTCTCATTCAAGCAATTTTTGGTTTTGTCCCTTGAATTTGTGTTTACAGGTTGTAGAGATCCAAACTTCTTCCTCAGTTGTTGTCCCTTCGATTCCTGATTTACTTTTTGTTCTAGGTTTCTTTTACCAGTAGTTGCCATCATTTTTTAAACCTTAGTTATATACTAAGGTGAATATTTGTGTTTATTATGTTTATATATAAATATATGTATATCATTTGGTAGGTGCAAGGGACCAAGGCAATGCTGGGGGAGAAAGATTAAAGTTTGAAAGGTGGAAAATCCAGGGTTTAATTGAGGTGCCTTGGTGTAAAGGTCGCGTTAGTATAAGGTAAAGGACGTGCAGGAGGTCTTCACACAATTTGTTATTCTAATTTAACTGCTTAAGTTATTATTCTAAATTTAACTAAGTTAATTTAACAAAGTTGTGTTATTTGTCCAATTTAAGTAAGTTAATTGATTTATTATGTCATTTGTCCAATTTATTTATTGTGCTTAATTTATGTCTCAGTTTTGTATATTGGCTGTTGCACGGGGTCTTTTCCTTTTGTTTACTTTTGGTAGTGGCGGGAAAAAAGTAAATTCGAGGTTTAGTTACAAAGTGAGTATCCTTTAGGGTAGGAACTTCTAAATTTGTCAACAGTTTACAATTATTAGTTTACAAAGTAGCTGAAGTTTACATATTTGTATTATTAACTTAGATTTCTTAAATTCAGAAAGAATGTTATACAGCTGGTTTCTACGAACGCCTGTCATGAACCGGAACTCCTATTGAGTTCCTTATTTATGTCTTCTTCCGAGTATGATGTTGTTGGTGCATATAGTTGCACTATCTTTAGTTTGTAGCACTTGGTTAAGCACAGAACAAGTTCTGCTACTCTGGGGCTGATGCTGTCTACCCTCACTAAATGGTTTTTCCATTTCCTGTTTATGCTTGGCCGTTGTTTGCGCTTAGAATGGTCGCTTTGTAAGGTAGTGAAACATTCCTCACTTCGGAGATCCCGATTACATTCCATACTACCCTGGTTTCCCTAAGTTCGTCAGACGTTATAGGTCGCTATGTTTAGTCTACGTACCCTCTTTCGGTGGCTCGTTTTGACCCAAGGATTCTTAGCACCCCCTGCACGTATTCCTAATTGACCAAAGCCGCCTCCTTGGTCATGGACTCTTTCGGTTCCATTAAGGACTGCGGCCATGGCTCTATAGTGCTTTGCATGCTGGTGTTGTTGTCCTACCCTTCCACGCTGGCCAGTGCGGATTGGAAGGGGCAGGCGACATATGATGAACGAAATTACCTGTATAAGTATCGAACCACCGACTTGCGGGCATCGGGATTCGAACCCCGGTTCCTCTAGTCGTAAATCCGGCACGCTAACCACTCGTCCACCGCATCCATAGGATGGCAAAGCGCCATCCTTGGGCAACTCGTGGGAACTACGCAAATCCAAGATGGCTGCTGTGATTCTGGTGAATTAAACATGTGTGCATATTTACACAACAATATTCCAAGCACATAATTTTTGTGTCTGCGCGCATGCTTTGTCGTATGGTGAATTCAGTAGAACCACTTCTAATTATGTCCGACTATGTTCACGTGACCAAAATCCAAAATTACAGCCTTTTTCTTAAAAAGTAGCCAATATCAAACCCGGACTCACTTGTGCTAATTCTTGGTGATTTCAACCATACTACACTATCTAAAGAACTTCCGAAGTACAAACAGCAGGTAATGTGTGCCACGAGAGGGGGGAAAACATTGGACCTCTGTTACAGCACCATCAGAGAGGCATACCATGCGGTTCCACGCGCGCCCCTTGGTTTCTCCGACCACGCCATGATTTACCTCCTGCCCTCATATCGCCAGAAACGGAAACGGGTGAAACCTTGCGTTCGAAATATCAAGCGCTGGGACGACGAGTCCATCCTACGTCTCCTAGGCTGTCTAGCATGTACGGACTGGGAGTCTTAGAAACGCGTCTAACGACATTCATGAATATGCAGATACTGTGACATCATACATATGCTTCTGCCAGGATCTGTGTATCCAAAAAAAGAGCAGGCAAAATTCTCAGATCAAGCTCACCCCGCCCATCATCTGTTCGAATTATTACCGTCAGGCAAACGCTATAGATGCACCCGTACGAAAACAAATCGCTTTAGAAATAGTTTTTAACCGAGTGCCGTAGCAGCCTTATCAGGAATTAAATATAGAACGTAGCTGTTAAGACCCTGGAAACTTGGCTGTTTTCGCCACTCTGGCGGAATTGTTATTTTTCTGGCGCTGGTTGTTGTGGCTGAGCCGTACGCGTGTGGGATGTGGGTGTACCTATTCTCAGTAGCGGATCGGTGGTGCTGAACAACAATCTTCTCTTCTCCTGAAATTTTAGTTTAACTTAATAATTGCATAAATATATTTTTTAAACAAAATTGGACGCATTCAATTGTAAATATAATTTTAAATCATATTTTTGTCCTCTTATAATGTATGTCTACTAATTTAAATTATATGTTTAGAAGATAATTTATATATATATAAATATATATTAAACAATTTAAAGGACATTATATATATATATATTTATTTATTAACTAGTTTACACCACAATTATTGTTAAATAGATAATCTATTATTTTAATTTTGTCTTTATTTATTTAATATATTAAATTTTGTTTTCATTTTGAAGAACAAATTATGTACAATGTATATCTTATCTTATATCTATCTTATATGTATTTGCCATATTTCATTTTATTGCACATATAGACACTATATGAGTCAACGCCAGACTACATTCCAATTCATCATGTAATGAACGTAGAATATGACAATAAAGCTTTATTATTATTAAATTTGTTTGACTTATGATATATCAACATGATTGTTTTATGTTTTGACCATTCCACTCTTATATGTTTTTAAGAGAAGTGTCGCACATAATTGAAATAGCGTTTTCGCTTAGTGTTGAACAATTGTCTGCACATATATTTGTAATTATGGAATGGCATCAAGTTACCCCTCTATGAACATCACCGATCATTCCGTTCCAGGTTCCATTTTTCAGCGCGCCAAATTTTTTATCAGGTTGTTCGTAAATAGTGTACTTGAACTTGGCGTGCTCGCTTATCTTATCGACCAAATCGACTAAGTATCCCTTGTACCTATCGTTTCCCGTGGCTTTCTCGTCCGTTATCATCACGTATGGCTCTGACTGCAGCACAAATACATCGCATGAGTTATGTAGCGGTTAACGATGACCAAACTTTAGTATTACATTTTGCAAAATTATGATGTAATTAGAATTTGAATAAGGTTAGGTACAACAAATGAAGACAAATTAACATCACATAGATAGGCAAAGAGAATGCATTAAGGAAATATGAAGACAAAATAAGAGAGAGAGAGAGAGAGAGAGAGAGAGAGAGAGAGAGAGAGAGAGAGAGAGAGAGAGAGACATTGTGGAGAACTAGGAGACATTCAAATGTATACAGAGCGATGAGTGGTAAAATATAAAACATTATAATATGTTTATATTTTATCACTCATATATATATATATATATATATATATATATATATATATATATATATATATATATATATATATATATGTATGTATATACATATACATGCGTACATATTTTAGCAAAGTCACAAAAAGAGCAGATTCAATTTATCAGGCTTACTATACGGTTCATTCTGTTTCAACGCAACAAATGGATGCGGAGCTCTTCTCCATAACTTTGTAATGAATTGGATTGATTGGTAAGATAAGCAATTCTCCGACTATTTGTCGTTCTAGCTTAAATACATTTCAAGTCACGAAAGATTTCACAAATCAATATATCATGAGCTGTTTAACCAGTGCCAATGAATTTATGTGAACTTATTCCCTTTGATATGTATATATATATATATATATATATATATATATATATATATATATATATATATATATATATACATATATATATATATATATATATATATATATATATATATATATATATATATATATATATATATATATATATATGTGTGTGTGTGTGTGTGTGTGTATATAATAGTGAGGAAGACACATGGGAAGCTGAACTTACCAAAAAAACAAGCAGAGATGGTGTAAGGACATGAGGAAATATTTAGCAATGATAGACTGGAATAACACACTGGAGAATAAGACAGCAACAGAATGTTGGAATATCTTAAAGAGTGAAATTTACTGCATTGTCGAAAAATTTGTCCCATTGAAAAAACAGGGGAAACGGTCAAAAAAGAAACACTTATCAAAAGAAGCCATTAGAAAAATCAAATACAAGCAAATGATGTGGAAGACATATAGACATAATGGAAGTGAAGAAGACTATGCCATTTATAAAGAAGCACTTAACCAAGCTACAGCTGAAATCAGAAATTCAAAGAGAAGCTATGAACAAAAATTATCTTTTAATATAAAACATGACAGCAAGAGTTTTTATGCGTATGTTCGAAGTAAACAGAAAGTTCAGGATAAGGTCGGACCTCTAGAAGATAGTGATGGAAACATAATAACAGAGGGATTCTTAATGACAGAAAACCTAAATGAATACTTTAGTTCGGTGTTTACCAGGGAAGATATTAGTGCATTACCAGTACGAGAGACTAAATTCGAAGGGACAGAGTCAGACTATTTAGGACAACTAATTGTAACACAAAAAATGGTAGCTAAGAAAATAAGGGATATGAAGGATAATAAGTCACCTGGAGTGGATGGGATTCCTCCCAAATTACTACTGGAAATTGTAGAACAAATTAGCATACCACTTGCAACAGTGTTCAATTTGGCATTAGAGGAAGGAGTGGTTCCGTTAGAATGGAAAGAAGCAAACATCATACCATTATTTAAAAAAGGATCAAGAAGCAAGTCAGAGAACTATAGACCAGTGAGTTTAACATCGGTGATTTGTAAACTATTAGAAAGACTAATTAAAGATCACTTGGTTGATTTTCTTGTTAAAAATAACTTGATTAACCCATCTCAACATGGGTTTCTAAAAGCGAGGTCATGCTTAACAAATATCTTATGTTTTTTGGAAGATGTCACAAAGTGGGTAGATGAGGGATCACCAGTAGATATAATATACTTAGATTTTAAAAAAGCTTGTGACAAAGTGCCACATCAAAGATTACTACTTAAACTGAAGGCCCATGGCATAGGCAATGTTATGATTAACTGGATAGAAAAATGGCTTATTGATAGAAGACAAAGAGTAGTAGTTGATGGGGAGGTTTCAAACTGGAAATCGGTTTTGAGTGGAGTACCGCAGGGATCAGTATTGGGACCTATTTTGTTCTTAATATATATCAATGATTTGGATGATGATATAACAAGCAAGGTGTTGAAGTTTGCGGACGATACAAAAGTGTTCAGAAAAATAAAAAGGGATACAGATAGATAGCAATTACAAGATGATCTAAATAAGTTGACCGAATGGTCTGAGAAGTGGCAAATCCTGTTTAATTATGGGAAGTGTAAGTGCCTCCACACAGGACATGGAAATGAAGATGCACAATATACAATGGGTGATACTGTACTAAATACTACCGTAAAGGAAAAGGACTTACGGTTAACTATTAGTGCTGATATGAAGGTATCAGAACAGTGTGCAATTGCAGCAGCGAAGGGAAACCAAATTCTTGGATTAATTAGGCGAAATATAGTGTACAAGGGAAAAGAACTAATAATACCACTGTACAAAACAATAGTTAGGCCTCATTTAGAATATTGCATACAGGCATGGAGGCCATATCGCAAGAAGGATATTGATATACTAGAAGAAGAGCACTACAAAGAAGAGCACCCAAAATGATACAAAAACTCAGGAATATTAGTTATGAAATGCGTCTAAAAGAATGTGGAGTAACAACACTAGAAACCAGGAGACTGCGAGGAGATCAGATAGAAGTTTTTAAAATATTGAATGGGTATGAAAATATTAACAGAAATATTTTTTTCTCAGTTAAGGAAGAGAGAAGGACTAGAGGACATGGAGTTACATTAGCAAAGAAGCAGTGTAGATCAGATATTAGAAAATTGTCATTTTCACAAAGAACAGTAAATGAATGGAACAGATTATCGGCTGATTGTGTAGGTGCTAGTAGTGTTAATATGTTTAAAAATAAAATTGACATGTACCTAAGAAGGGCGGGGTACATTTAGATAGATAGGTTGGACTCTCGATAAGCCAAAGGGCTTCCTTGTCCACCTGCCATCTTGAGTTGATTCTCTAGGTGGCAATCTTGTTAAAAAAACTGGTGGCGATGCCGAACCGATTTGTTGGTGCGGTGACAGGAGTTTGTCTGCTGTCGTGAAATGGCTGCAACTCGGCAACGCGCAGAGCATGTTGATGAAGGTAAACAGTAAGTTGTCAGTTGTCTATTATTGTTATCGCTTAAATATTATTATTCTGAGGTCCGGACTGCGTAATGATCGTATTATTATGACAAGCGAAATATGATCGCTTAGCTTGGGCCAGCCTCACTGACCTCAGGGTTGCCGCATTCAACTCTTAGTATGTGTCACTGTTTACGTTTTATGGTAATAACACATTTGTTAAAGCTTGATGGGGTTTATCATTTAACATAAATTGTATTGAATAGTTCCAATGAAATTAAATGAATCAGGCCCCACAATTGTGCATGAGTGTCCATTGCGGGAAAAACATACAATACCTTGCTGTTTGTGTGCATCCCCGCAGGCGTAGACACCCATCACATTTGCAGTTAACAGCTATATTGATTCACATATCATGATCTAAATGCACCGCCTACACGGCAGTGGCAGGCAGTTATGATTATTTTATTTGAAATTCTCGGCGTCGAGCAACTGCTGCTTCGGAATGTATTGGTTGCACTGATCCATATACATAACTGGCAACTATATCCATCAACAAGCAAGTAAGTATACTGTGCATACATTTTATATAATTATGTTGCAATAAAAGTAAATGCATCAAAAAAGAAGCAACAATACAACATCAAACAAAGTAGCACTATCAATACAAAATGTTAGTTATCGTTACTTATAGATAAAACACATGTGGAACCATTATAATTTTTATGTAGTGGAAATGGCAGGTATATTTCTTAACATAGTGCATAGTTCCTACTAGTGCCCAAAGTATAGAATGGATCATACAGAGTAAATTATAAACCCTAATTGGATAACAAACGGTACCATATAAATTTTGACAATGCCATTTTTCAATGATCAAATGATTATAATTCATACAGATCCATGTTCTGTACATTTTGTGCAATGACCACAGCATTTAACAAATGGCTAAAAAGGCTCTGAAGTCCTTTGGAATATATATAGGGAATTTGTAATTATGAGAAACATGCATAGTAACTGCCTACTCTAGTGCCTAGACTTTTCACCATAATGGTCTAATTGACATTTTCTCTGGTTATCCATATGAGATGACAACCCAAATATGTGAATGCAGGGACTGGAGTTGTCATTAGAGGTTTTAGTCAAGATGTTTATGTTTGGCGGCTTTCAGAATGGTTCAATCAAATAAACATTTCTTGTGCTCAGTAGCAATACCTTAATTTATTTTTATTCCAAATCATAGAAATAGATAAATGGCATACAACGATTTAAAAGTGCATAATGTCAACATTAGATGCAATATGCTGTAATACAGCCACACAATATTTTATGTTTTTCCAAAAAAGCACATGTTTAAAATGGGGTGTGTCTTTAATGATACATTCTAAATTAAAAGGATCATTAATTAATTTTCATCTTATTTACAATGTCATATGTATATTATCTGAACCCGTTTATTTCAGGTTGCTCGGGTGGGATGCCTATAGGCAGTTTACTGGTGGGATCACGGCAAGTTGAGCCGGAATGTTCGTCGAGTACTGCCAGCATGCGCCAGCCACCTATTCCCTGTCCTCGCTTGGAGAGCAGCATGAGGGATATCACTTTGCTCTTGAAGACTTAAATAATTTACAAAACGATTGTGCCGTGCAGCCCGCAGATCTTCCTTACTCGGGTTTGGCACATTTGCCCCGATCACAGCAACCCCTGTTGGTACAGTGATTAGTGGCAGTGTAACTTTTCCCATCACCACGTGGATTATGTGGCTCATCAGCATGTCGGACAAATTGTGCTTTGTTGCGCAACCTCCAGTTGAATCATTGTTTCTCGAAGATGACATCTGTGTCAACAGGGATGCCTGGGACAGGACGCGGCCGGTATTACACACAAAAGCAGATAACATCAATCGTGATTTCATTCCTACAATGAATATAGTGCTTGCATTTACTGATTAGTATTTAGACTACTTTGAAACGCATTTCCATATTGCGATAATCAGGCCCGTTCTTCATTCCTCTGGGATTTTCCACACTCTCATACAGGTGTTCAGCAATCATTTTGTCCAGTATATTCCAACTCGCCCATCCACCGCCAGTATCTCTACTCGCACTTCACCAACGCCTGCCGCCCTGTCTTCACCTTCTTCATTTCTCTCCCTATCTCATCAGACCTGATCTCCTGCACCCTTAGTTCTTCCCCAACTGCGCTACGTAGATCCAGGTCTCTCTTTTCCCTTTGGTCCAGCAATGTCTTGAAGTACTCCTCCCATACATATAGCACCTCTTTCCCGTTTGTCACTAGATTTCCGTTCTTGTGTTTAATCACTATATTTTAACAAATGGCTTTCATTAAGTCAATTCGTTCAAAAATTGGGGAGATGAGATCGACACCCATTGGTTGCGTTCACACTGAATGACCCACACAGTAATGCTTCATTATCGCCTGATCGTTGTCCGAAAGCTATTCCGACTGATACTGACTGCACTGTTTTTTGATATGACTAATTGGTAAGCATGGTTGAAATGCAAACCACTAGTGTGTTACCGCGAGTGATGCTAAATGGAGCCACGTCGGTGACTCTTTGACAACTTACTATAACTGTAGTGACTTTATACGTATCTTCACGTCTTGACCGGGATACGTCGGCTGAAACACACACGTAGCACATATCATTACTTCAATGTGTGTGTGTGTGTGTGTGTGTGTGTGTGTGTGTGTGTGTGTGTGTGTGTGTGTGTGTCCATGCGTGCGTGCGTGCGTGCGTGCGTGCGTGCGTGCGTGCGTGCGTGCAATATGGGAGAGTTAACGTTCCGCTGTTCGTCGCAACCTACAGTTTGCGCATCAGGGTATCAATTTGTTGTGCATCGGCCAGACACACCAAAACACAACACGACATGGTATTGTTTTTTGTTAACATCATTATTTTTTGGATAAATACGGACTATCCCGTTTTACCCGCAACATTCCCATTTTACCCGCATATACGGGTACAATGGGATTTTGATCCGGGAAATATGGGATGCACATTAGTTGTGTCATTCGCTAACGTGACGTGGTCCTTCATATTCAGAATAGTTATTTTAAGTAACTGTCATATTAGAACTAGTAAACTACAATAAAAATAGCCAATATATGCGATATGGTAAGGTCGTATAATCAAAATGTCATACTTCGTTATAAATTTTACTGCCGTACCTTGGGCGGATTACTATTTCTGTATAATTATGTAATCCATAGACCTCACATCTTTATGTAACTTTTTAATGTTTTTCAATGATGAAATGCATAACATGCACAACGGGATGATCCCATTTTGCCCGCATTAGTATATCCCATTTTGCCCGGAATAGGCATTGTTTAATCAAACTGTGATTCATTAATCGTCGCTCACTCTCACGAAAAACTATTATACGCTGAAATACTCATAAACTAATACTACATTCTCACGACATTCGAAATTGATATATGACAAGTTGTTACTTAGCAAACTTAGATGGATCGTCAAACAAACAATTTAGCAAGGGGTCCAAGCTAAGGATTACCATCGATTGTTTCGATTCGCGCGATGAATTGCATAACAATTGGTTTGCATAGTAGTCAGTCAGCCCGTGCCGCTACGCTAGTTGGAAGCAAAAGTACGCTTTGTGGCAGAACTATTCTTTGTATATAGCAATTTCCCATATTACCCGAGTTTCCCGTTTTATCCGAGTTTCCCCTACACAATAATTTCATCATCTAAAACAAATTCTCCGATAGAGAGAGAGAGAGAGAGAGAGAGAGAGAGAGAGAGAGAGAGAGAGAGAGAGAGAGAGAGAGCATAATATAAAGATGAATGTGCGCAGCTGACATGTTTATTGTATCTTAAGGTACTGTTTTAAATGCACATACACCATAACGTTGATAGGTGGGTTTTTAGTCTTAATTTTGCATACATACACAATCGTTTTATATACTGCATGCTACTTAATAATTTTGTAAGAAATACAATTCACCATACTTGGCAAATCCATGTGTACTAGGTGAGATAAGTTTTTCTTTTTAACTATTTCAGGTAGGTTGTTTAATAATAATGGCAAAGAATGCCTGAGACATTTCTTTGCAAAAGTATGTTTAACGTGAAAAGTATTTTATTTGTGTCTCTTATATCATGACTATGTCTTTCATATTTAAACATAATTCTCCAATTCTGTAAATAGAATGGTAAGTCAGTGTGTAGATATTTATAGGTATGCAGGTGTTGCAGTACCTCAGGTATTGCAATACCTCAGGGAGTTTGACGCCCCTGCCATGCAGAGTTGTAAACCATTGCCTTGTGGTACAGGTTCATGACAGAACCGAAGGCTAAGGGAGCAAACCCTAACCAGAAAACCATGTCACTGTGGCAGCATCAAGGGCGTTTGGTGTATGGTACTCCCAACATCTCTCGACCAGCCACTGCAGGGACATATAGTTTGCGCCTGTCTTGACATGTTCTTGCCGATGTGAGACCTCTATTTGCTCCCCGAGAGTAGTAGTAGCTTGCAAAAGCCAGCCGCACTTCAACACTTTTTGCTGGCAGCTTCCATGAAATATAAATCTGCAAACTGGGGTAAACCTAAGGATGATATAAATCAACTAACAAAACCATACTTCGACATGAACCGAAACTCAAGAGACATCAATGAAAATTGGAACTTATTCAGGAATAATCTTACTTCGTTAGTTTGCCGCAATATTCCTAGCCGAAATACCAACGCAAAAGCGCAACTCCCATGGATTACACGTGAAAAATAAGAATGCAAAGAAAATGCAACAAAAGCCACAAAAAAGCAAAACAAACTGGAGTAACAGTGACTGGGAAAGGTTTAGGAAACTCCAAAGACAAGCCATCGAAGCTGCAGCCAAATCCTACTCAGACTACCTAAATAACCACATTGGAGAAAGTCTAAAAACAAACCCAAAACAATTCTGGTCATTCATCAAAGCAAACAAACGAGAAAGAATTGGCATCCCTACATTGCAAACAAATGGCAAAATAATCACAAATTATCGCGACAAGGCAAATACCCTTAACAACCAATTCAGCTCCGTGTTTACAGAAGAAATCTACCCCATCCCCCAAATGGCTCCATCCGTCTACTCCGATATCCCCTTCCTCGAAATTGGGATAGACGGAATAGTTAAGCAACTGAAAAACCTAAATCAAAATAAAGCTACAGGCCCAGATGAACTACCTGCTAGTGTCCTCAAACAGACTGCAGCAGAAATAGCCCCAATTATCACACACTTTTTTATATTTTATGTTATACATTTTATAACCAATCAGGCCCTAGGATTTTATTAAAACTTACCCTCTTGTTCCCAGGATTTCTGGCAATTATTGAGCGACGTGTTAAAACAAACAAATATATTCAATATTGTTAATTACAAGTTGTGTTTTGACTGAGCGAATACTCATACTCTTTTTCCGTTGACACCTACTTGTCTATCGGCTATCTCCTATGATTCACTGTGGGCTATTTTCTACGCCTTCTAAACTTTACAATGAGATATAAAAAAATTTAATTACCTTGGTTGAAACACACCTAAACAGCCTACAGAACAGAAAACAACGCAATACCACGAAAAGCCTTCAAAAGGGGGACACTGAATTGTAATATCCATAAGCTTACGCATTCAGCAGTAATTCATCAAGTTGTGTGTTAGCATAATAACAATAACACAAGTTTTATTAGCAACTCAACTGAGTTGGATTGACATTACATTAGGTTACAATTGACTCATCAAAACATCATACAAATACAATAGAAATACATTTGATACCGCAAATCATACCGTACTAATAACCTTTTTACTGACAGTTGTATAAAGCCCACGGTATAAAGGAGTTACGGAATCTATTCGTTCAAGTAACTGGTAACGGGTACACATTTTCTTGTCTAATATTATACTCGGTATGTCTTTTGTCAGGCAGCAGATAATTTAATATATATGTGCCGACTTTAATTTTATCAAAATATTTTTGACAAATGCTCTCCCGTCTTACATTCAACGTATCCAGGTTAACACGTCTTAGTATCTCCGCGTAACCCAATCCAGGAAAAATACATTTTAATGCCCTTTTTTGCATAACTTCAATATTGTCAGACAAATATTGGGGCAAGTTAGTGTGCCATACAGGACATGCACATTCTAGAACTGGTCTCACCACACTAACATATGCACTGACCAGATCTTTCTGTGTAATCCCTGCACGCTTTAACTGATATAACATGTACAAGCGTTTACCAGCTTTTTTCACAATAGTGTCTACGTGTTTGTTCCATGTCAGATCCTGAGAAATGGTCACACCTAATAGTTTGGCATGGCAAACTTGTGCTACATCCCTCCCATCAATTTTTATATTCGGGATAGTGCTTCTGAAATTGCCATCTTGTGCAAAACTAATGATTATTTCTTTTGATTTTTCGGAATTAATTTTCATGTCATTCTTTTCTGTCCATCTAGCAGCAATATCAACCGACTCTTGAATGACAGATACACCCTTTCTGTCGCATATTTCAAATAACGTACTATCATCTACATACATATATAGTGGAACAATCGTTCTTAAATCATTTATGTAAACAAGGAAACATAACAGCAACATACCACACAAGTCTTAACATGTCTACCATAATATTGCTTAGCAAGATTTTCAGCAGTCTAACCCTCGAATTATGATATATTGCTACAGGCCACACTACAACTCAAGTACGACGAGGCAGAAGAGGAGCTAAGATTAAGGCAATCAATTGGGTCAGGCAAATGCATGGAAGATACGTAGTCTGCATGAGGTCCACATATGATCAATCCAGTTGTATTAAACATTTTAACAATCAACAATGTATACATTTTGAAAACATTTTAATATGCCCATTTAAATACACAGTTGTGTCCATTCACATTTTCATAATAATATATTGGACTTAGAAAACTAGATAACGTTTGCAATTGTATAATGCATATTATACCCAGTACACTGCGGTCAACACCTTTAAAAAGTATTCAGCATACAACGATGACTCAGAAATTTATAAAATCAATTATTAAATTTGAAGAAGGTAGACATGCATAGTATGATTGAACATTTGGTTAAAGATATATACTGTTGGCATCTCAATAAAACATTATTTTGTCATTTCCAACATTCACTTTGAGATGGATATAACCTCCAGCTGAACCACAAAATGTCAAATATAACACATGTAGTAGTTATTACATGACATACCCTGACATAAATTTGTATATTAAAAATAAAACCGGAAATATGAATGCACTAGGCTTGAGAGTATTCAAATAATTATATAATATCTAAGATATTATTGTTAGTATAATTAATTATACCAGGATAACTTTAATTTCAGGAAATGACAGTACACACCTAATAAATTACAACCCTGCTTAGATATCAACCTGTAGATGTTGCTGTAGCCAAACATTTATTGCTGCCTTTCTTGTGGAATGCTTTAGGTCATACATGAAATAATATGTTATACACCTGTATATTTATTGATTATGGAAATAAACACTCCATAATGACAACTCTAATACCACGAGGCCTGTTTTTCTTGAATACTGAATTTGAATATATGCTTTTCTTTTCAGGTCAACACTCAACAATAAACAGAACAATGAACTAGTGTGCTTGGCACCACTAAGTCCACAAGTTAATAAGCTGTACTGCCCTAGACCCCGAACAAGATTCCACAACCATGGGTTATGCAAGATGCTGCAGATTAAATGTCATGTGAATACCAACCGAGTGATCTTAGTTGTGTGTTGCATCCGTGACAGACTCCCCAGTACCAATGGTGTGTGCATTGAATTCCAGGTCAGTCACCCAGACTGACTAGAGACTAATATAGAATGCAGGTTGCTTGACATGCGAATATGGTGAAGTCTGACTAGCTTTGCAGTTTGTGATAGAATGGTGTGTGCCATGGTCTGGCAAATATGGTATGAGCCTTTGGTCAACCTCTCTCAACATTATAACGTTCAGCATTCTTTGGTGAACTACATCTGCTTGGATATCAATTACTGTATGAGTTCACTTTCTGTAATGGTACCGCATACCAGGTTCCTGACATTCTGCTGTGCATCCACATCTACCAATACAAGACACAAAGTGACAATTAACATGGTTCTGACATGTATATTTTATATGTGATGATACATTTAAAAAAAGTCAATAATACAATTATTTGGTATTTGGTATTCATGTTGTAAACTTTACATGCCAGACATGTTACACTTTACTAAGACCTGTTAAATCAAACAATATATTGACCAATATAGGAAGCATTCATCGACACTGAAATTATTATGCAAAAACTAACTATATAAAAGAAAAGTATCCACCACTATTTGTAGCCGGTACTCTTCATACAGGTGAGTAAACATGTAGAGATTGCACATGTAACTCTCAGCCACATGGCGAGCACCCTGACTAGTTTAATCACTTTTCTGTGAGTTGTAAACACCAACAAAGTAATGTTTTTATTTTACATAACATTAATAACAAATATCAGAATATAATTAACTTACTGTATTTTATTTGTTATTATTTATTATGAACACATTATATGTTTATAGTATGTTTATGTACTTTGTATCTAGAAAGTCAAATATTTCTAAGAAAATTACTTTAGGAATTAACCAGTTAAACTTTGTCACCTTGTAAATATTTTTTTAAACTTGTCAGATGAGTCTGGTATTCAAGCCAAAACGACACTTGTATGCCAACTTGCCAAGAGAAATATATTTAATAAAACATCAATTTTTGCTCTACTGCTGTAAAAATAAGCTATTTACAGCATGTTTCGGTAATATATATAATATGTGCATTATGAGTAAACTTTACAATTTTAAGTTAGTTTCCATAGATTCCATTTCAGGATATTGAAAAATTTGCACACACTTGCAGTAGGTAATGTCATCTCGAGTAAAGGCATAATTTGAAAGCTTAATAAATGGGATTAATGTTTTTGAACTAACCAGCATTTGACATACCATGTATTACTGCTTGATGTTTTGTAAATGAATGGTGATAAACGTAATTGTTTCTTACATGTTTTTAACTGTAGTTGTGCTTGTATTGTGCTTGCCATTATTTTGTAGTCAATCTAGACAAATAGTTTCAATAAAATGTTTTTATATCATGTCCTTACTTTATTTCACATGCAATTCCAACAATATAATTTTTTAAAGAATGGAAATAGGAATCTATTTGGTTAGTGTCTGTCCTGTTTTTGAAAATAGTTAATTAAAACATTTGGAATATTCTTCCTGCCAC
Source organism: Oasisia sp. SBJ-2009 (assembly GCA_964017155.1). Lineage (NCBI taxonomy): Eukaryota > Metazoa > Annelida > Polychaeta > Sabellida > Siboglinidae > Oasisia > Oasisia sp. SBJ-2009. The sequence continues at coordinate 14,244,542 of OZ024854.1, forward strand.
TGATTTTATTTGTTATTTTTAAAAGGAGTATAATAATATGTTTATCCTTATTCTTTTTAATAACTAGAATATTTATAATTGTCCTTCGTTCATATTGTTCTTGTTTATTTCCAGAAGATCATAATAGTATAGGTTTTCTATGTATCTCAACATGCGAGATTACTTTTTACATTTCTTGTACTCCTGTTTTGCATCTGTTTCATTTTTTAAGAATGCTTTTTACAGTGTGTCATCCATAATTTACCCTGCCTTTTTGTGTATCGTGTATATGGCTACTGATTGGACAATTTGTGCTATACAAATTTGTAAATAAGTTGATAAATATATTACATGTTGTGTTAACTTTTTCAAATGTCCCACCGGTATGGCACGACTGTACTTCATTGCTCGTCCAACAACATCACACAGTTTTGGGGAAACGTCGTACGAATCGCTTGGCAATTGGTAGTGTCTAGTGAGCTTGTGTCGTCGCCAAGCAGTAAACGAATGGTCTCATGCACCACCGAAAAACCGCCACCAAAAATATTATTGCAATTCTGTGTGAGTGTATCGTACCGTCGTCTTACGTTTGAAAATGTTCAGTAAACACTGCCATTTTAGGCATGACACAGTGTCTATCAAAACATTCGTGTTACATCACCTCTTCAAATGGATCGATAACAATCCATAACTTATAAGTGACTCGGACAGTAAAATCGGACTGCATATATTGTTAAAAACGACGAACTTTGACAACGAAATCGACCAATTTCTACGACGCGTTAGCTGCCATCTATATTTGTCTTAGTACGATGTCGTTGAGAGCACGCTCTTGAGCATACTCAGGATGTGGACGTTTCGTACTCAAGTCTGAGTACGATATCGTACTTAGTCTCGCTTAACCGACTGTCGGCCGGCTGCGGAACTACGCCAAGAAGACGTGAGGCGCTTGAAAGTGCTGCCACCTCACGGAGCCTGGGTAACCGAGGCTACATCGCACTCCGGTTTGGTGAGTATTAGCCTCGGTTACCCAGACTCCGTGAGGTGGCAGCACTTTTAAGCCCCCTCAACTCCGCCTGGGACAGTATATGGGCTTAAGTTTCTACATCCGGGCAGCCTCACCCCAGATTAGGGTAGAGACGCTGATTGGCTCTCAGGCCAACTATGAAATAAAAATTCAAATAACGATATACTTTTACAAGATAATAATATCATATGAAAAGTATTCACCATTGAACTTATATTAACACAAAAGTAAGTAAAAATTCAAATTTACCGTTGTTTATAAAATAAGAATTACGGCAGGATTAACCAGTATCCGTGAGGTGGCAGCATTGTCTCGCTCGACACGGATAGCATACAAATTAAATAAGGAAACCTTTTGATCAAATAATGCTGTATTATAAAAACTATTAAAAATTAAACTTATATTAACACAAAATAAATAGAAATACAAATTTGCAGTTGTTTATAAAAATATATATTACGGCAGTGTCCGTGAGGTGGCAGCATTTTATAGATCACGGCTGCTACCCAAACAAAAGCCGTTAATGTAGCCAGACTGTGTTCTCGGCGTAGTTCCGCAGCCGAACGACAGTCGGTTAAGCGAGACTAGGTGAGTATGAGCAAAGACAATTAAAGGAAGACCAATCACTGCGCTGTTTCCATTGGGCACCATTTTTTAAACATAGACCGCAGCGCACCAAGCGGCTGGGTGTCAAAAGTCAGACGAGCAATCAACATGGCGTACGCCAGGCACGGCGGTTCGTTTTGCTCAGTCTTTGGCTGCAGCAACAACAAAAGCGTCAACGCAGAGCTTTCATTCTTCAGACTCCCGGAAGATAAAGATAGGTAGGCATTAAATCAATACAAACTGAAAAGAAATACCATGCATAACACACATAAATGCAACGCCTCGACACGCCCCCCCCCCCCCCCCAGTCAGTGTCAGACTGGATGTCAGCTGATCAGGTCATGTGATGATGACTGATGATGTAAACAAAAACACTCCGTATGGCTGGGACAGTTTTAGTAGTAGTTGGGGCTAGTAATGGTACTGTCGTGGGCGGGGGGGGGGGGGTTATCAGTGAAATAAATTAACAGTATGCACCAGCGGGTCATGTGGTGGGCTGAACTAAGAGTAAATATCACTGACACTGTATCATGTATCCTGACTGGCCTACTTGTCCGTGTACATGTACATGGTGTATCTAAATTCTAGATAATAGAATAGGTGCCTTGGAAAAATATTAGCAATAAAAAAAGTGTAATACTGGCTGTAATTCAATGCTTTTGCACTTCTTATTTCAGGAGTAAGCGATGGGTTATAAACTCCAGAAGGGAAGATCTGTTGAAAAGAGACTGCGAGTATCTCTATAACAAATGCCGGATGTGCGCTAAACACTTCACCGAGTCACAGTTTATGAATGCCAACAGCCGTGAGTGATAAGCTGGTATGGGATGCAGTTCCCACGTTATTCAGCTGCAATCAACCAGATCGCCAGAAAGTACGCAAGCCCCCCAAGGACAGAACTTCATCTTCTGAGCATGTAGTTGAGCAAGATACTTCAGTCCTGGTAAAATCAATGTTCTTGATTATGTTCATGTCAGACCAGATGATTGTATTGTTGTAAATTGCTTGAGACAGTTGACTAGATAGATAGTACATCACCATACAGTATACATATAACCCTGGCTGGACTAAGGTATAAGAGGGGTGGCGCCGTTAGGTAGCTGTGATGTCATGGCATACCGGTCTTAAAGATGACTTTGCCTTGGACATATTATACTGCATTGAGTGGATCTGGAGGGCAGGGATATGTATTTCTTAAATGGCGCCGGCTGAGTGACATCAAGGATATTATAGCTTCACAAAGATACGCAACTCCTCTCGATAACGTGTGACGCCACAACCACTAACGCCATCTAGGTTTAAGCGTGTTAAACTACAGACGATGGCGTACATTTGGGATCTACTCAAACATTCTGATTGACAAAGATGTAAAATGGAGAACATATTGTGAACATAAATTTCCAAAAACTACTTGTCTTATATTACACGAAATACTCACTGGCCCCCGTTGCGTGATGGTCCCTATGCCTATGGGGAGTGTGGCATGTTTAAAAACATCTACAAATAACGCAGAAGGGCGGAATATACGTAGATAATATTGGTTGGATTCTCAATATGCCAAAGGATTATTCCTAGTCCACTTCCCATGTGGAGTTCACTTTCGTATGGCAATGTGGTTAAATTTGGCTAAATCTTGTAATTATTACCACCACCTGGCTTGTAATGAGTTAGTTGCCTATTTCGACTCGCGGCATAGCTAGATACTAATTTAACAGAGTTGAAATATAATGTCATTTCTGCATGAAGTCAATAATGTTTTATTATATAACAGGATATCTTATTATTTATATGGCAGGATTAATGTTCGTATATAACTAATTCTATTTATATTATTGTTTCTTAATATTCATTTGAGCATTTAGGATGTGTACAATATTTACATATCTAATGATTTATTATTATGGTTGTGATCACAATAATTATGTTTGGGGATACATATTAATACGTTTTTACATTCTTGTGTATTACATCATGTGTACAACATGTTGACGTGTTCTTCAATTGTAATGTTTGTTGAATGTTATTTGAATAAATAATAGTGAATTGAATTAATATTTGTGTTCAATACATGTTGCAGAAGAAGCAGCTCACACAGGCACAGCAGAGTTAATCGAAAGGATGGACCAACTGTTCAATGCCTTTAACAGTCAGACGCTGACCAGTCCAGCACTGATGCAACATGCTCTGACTGTAACCAGTGGCCACAAAGTGTTCTTGCTAGGAATCTTAGATTGGCTATCCAAGATTAAAAGCAAAGGCAATGATGGCAGTATATTAATTTTGTTTAAATGATGTGTCATTTGTTGTATACCTCCTTGACTATTACATGCACCAGATATATCTAAATCTAAACAAAATGGCATATTTTGACTTTTTAAATTAAATCTAGGCAAGCTTTTTCAAACATCCTGTGTAATTAGCTTTGAGTGTCATATTAGTATTGCATGTTTACTTCAGGCCATTGACTGTACATGAGATACCGTTTATGGCAATAATATTATTAAAACATATAATATTATTAAAACATGACATGTGGCATAATAATGGTGTATGTTTTATCCATGACAGATATTCTGAGTAGATATTCAGTCAAACAATACAAATAGGAACGTTTTAATTGGATTGTAACCATCAGTCACCGTTTTGTTTGGGTTGTGTACACGCCATTGGAACGTTTATGCTTATATACACACTATTTACCATTTTAACTTAAGTGTAACGATCATTGACGTTTTGAATTGTACACATTATTAATTGGGAGATTTGGGCTTGTTATTTTTCTGTGAATAAATCTTCTGTACCTCGTTATAGTCATATTCTGTTTGTCTTAAGTGTTCAATGCATCTATGCTTGTATGGGAATTTGACTTTACTATGTGCATTTTCAACCCAAATGCCTTAATTCTTGCAATTTTGCCGCTTCAAACCAAGCAAAACAGGTACGGGAGTAATTGAACAAGCAGTTCGAGCAAGAATTTGAACAAATTCTCAAATCTTTAATAATATGGGGCCAGAACTATCGCGAATATTACGAAATAGGCCCAGGAATGTACAAGGCGAGTGGGGTGAGTTAGGGTGAGAGGGGGGTATATATGACCGCTGGTGCAGCCTCTGTCATTTAAACCTTTGCTATCGTGTCCTAACCCGCTGGTGCAGTCTCTGTAATTTGAACTTTCAGTATCGTAGTTTAGCACGCTTAATATCAGCTGGGGCCACTATAGAATCCTTGGTGACATATCTTCCTTTTACGCTCTCTGGTATGAGCATGGTGTGAAAGCGAGGCTTGTAATTATTACACCAGCGCGACTCAGTGTTTAGCCAAAATACACCTTTTTAACCATTCATTTGCACAAATGAAATAAATAGGTTTTTACAGATTTTTAATATCTTCACATATTGGAAACATCAGCATGTTTTCATTCATGTGTTCGACTCGCGCATGGGCCAGTATTAATGACAATGTAGCTTTTTTTATACATTACGTTACGCATTAGATTCAATTTTGTTCACGAAAAAAAGTCGACACAAGTTCTTAAACGTAATGTAGCATGTCAATTAATTGCAGAGCAACTCCTACATACCGTTTGTTAAACTTCGGAAGACAATCAGACTGAACAGAATACGCCACAATGCTATTGCCATGTCAATATTAATTCCAAAAAAAAAGTCGATCGTTGTAGAGTTAGGCTTTAGTATCTGACGTATCGCTAGGTGGGAGGGCAATCCAAGTTAGTCGCTAGAGGCGCTGTGATACGCAACTTGGACCTGAAGTGTACTTTATTTGCAAGCATGTTGCTGATAGTCGAGTTGCCACCCTATACTCTACTGTAGGGAACCTGGAAGTGTTTGGTCGTCTAAGGTTTTTTGCTGAATCATATAGATTATGTGTCCCTGAACTCAAATCCGTGGGATGGCAATGCGCCATCCTTGGGCAACTCGTGGGAACCACGAAAATCCAAGATGGCTGCCGTGATCCTGGTATATTACAAAATGTGTTCATCTTTACACTACATCATGCTAGGAACATAAGTTTTGTATATACACGCATGCTTTGAGGTACGAAGAATTCAATGGAACCGTTTATAATAATGTCCGACTATGTTCACATGACCAAATTCAAAATGGCCGCCATTTTCACCAACTACAGCCAAAATCGAGCATAATTTGATTGCATTTTGCTATATAAATATGATTTTATTTTGTCCATTCCTATGTTTTACCATATCAGGACTTAAAAGGAAGTATTTCAACTGATGCCCGCCCAAGAAAACCGAGTAATATTCAAAATGGCCGTCATTTTAACCAAACATATGCAAGAGCCACGATTTTGTGCCTATTCCTACGTTTTAGCATATGGGCAAGAACATAGTACTGGTATATACTTGTAGGGCCTTAATTATTTGTGAAATACATGTACCAACACATCAGGAATTTGATGTAATCATTTTCTGTGGTCACGTGACACACATTTAAGAAGGCCGCAATTTCTACCGAAACTAGCTCGAAGATATATTTTCAATTCCTCTTCAGCATTGAACATTCATAATGACTGAGTTCCAGGAAGGCTAATAGTTTTACCTTCATGTATGTGTATATGACAACAGCTGACAAGAAGCACAAAAAGCTTGGGAAATGACAAAATGGTATAACTTTAAAAGTATAATGTCAGAGGTACTGAATTATGTAATTGCTGAGACACACTGAGAACTTGTTTGCAATGGCAAGTTTCATTTGGGCATTGACCCAGTGTACATTATTAACCATTGGTATTTAAACGATAAATCATTCCCATTACGTTCTCATAGAAAAGGTTATTCACCCATTCTCTCTAACTCCCCTCTTCCTACGTACTATCACCTTCATCCTCATTATCATGTCTAGTTTCATTCTCATCATGTTTGGTGAAAGGGTTTGAAGCACATGGCTTAGCCAACACAATAACAGTATAGCGTCCAAGACAATCCTGCAAAATGAGAGCTACATGCATGACTGCTGCAAGGTTTCACGACGCTAGATACGTTACATGGCATGTGATGGAAATGCAGCATATGTTGCCTGATGATGCCAAGATGGATCTGTTAGTAGGTGCTCATCTATGTCGTCATAGGCTAGGCATATGGAATTCTGTGTCTGCAGACCAGTTTGGAGAGCAAACATACATCAAGTAGGGTAAGATGTCTGGGGGTTTGAAGGGATTAACCATGTCAGAAGACCAAGTGGCCATTTGGGTAGGGTCCTACCCCGTCTGTGCCCATGTCACTCTCGCCATAGAGTCATGTATTCAGCTGATGATGAGATGAAGGAGGAGAAACGTAAGGAGGAAGGAGAGAAGAGGCGCATACTCTATACATATGTCTGAGGACAGGGACACAATCCACTCTCGTCTGTAAACTGAAACTGGATGAACTTCAGCCACATGCTCCAGACATAGTCATCGTCGATGGCCAACAACTGCTATATGACATTGTTTGGCCATGTGCTGGGTCTGCTTCAGATCTTGCCAATAGCATGAAAGACAGACTCGGTCAGTACCAACCAACAGAAGTGCTGGTAATCTTCGATCGCTATGATGACAGGTCAGCAAAAGATCATGAGCGAATCCGGTGTGCAGGTGAAGGGTATGTTAACTACAATATCACAACATCAAGCAAGCTCCCATGACGCGATGCCATCATGGAGAGCAAAGCGAATAAGAAGTCTCTCGTCAGAGTTCTCTCACATACAATTTGGGCAACAACGTGACGATGGTTAGAAGAGAGGAGAGTATGTACAGCCACGACGAAGCATCAGTTATCTTCTGGAAGCTGTAAAGAATGGTAAGAATATTGTACGAGTGATCAGCGATTACACTGACGTCTTTGTTCTGCTTATCGTCTAGGTGTGGAGATTGCAGATGACAGCCCGTGTGCAGCTAGGTCGATGGTGTGGGCTATCCTCAATATCAATGAGTGTTTCGCTCCTTGGTGCGAAATCCCTCCAATTGCTCGGTACTGGAGTCCGCCGTCCACTATGGCCTCTACACTGTATTCGGTGAACAGAGTGCTAACCAACAACAGTTGCTACAGACTGGACGCTAATTTATTCGCTCGCTGTATGGTGTTGCTGCAGGTGAAAGCATGGCTACTGCCACGTATGCCCTCATCACCAAAAGGACAAGAGGGAAAGCTGTATGTGTCAAAACTCTTCCACCGATAGACGCTAATTTGGCATATCACATCCGGCGAGCACACTGCCAAGTAATGCTCTGGAAGGCAGCAGACCAGCAGACTCGGCCTGCTGTTGACATCGCTGCTTACGGCTGGGAGTTGGTCAGTGGTGCATGGTGTGTGCCAACTCCACGCATTGCAAGAGGACCAACAGCTCCTCCTGCCCTCATCCACTTTCAGTTTAGAGACGAGAGTGGATTTTGTCCCTGTCCTCAGACATCCATATTCATCAATGAATGATGCAGGAACAGCGCACAATTCATAGTAAAAAAGTGTTTGAAGTTCGGCTTGTCGGGGCTGCGCTACTGTGATGAGAATACAGAATAGTGATGCCATGTCGTAGAGAGTCTTATCAGCTATGGCTACTTGGCATTTGATATATTCCATGGTTTTGACTTTTCTTTTCAGGGGAGCGTGGAAACCACCAGGTAATGACGATCTGAAGTCAAGGAACATGCTCTCTCCCATCTTGAGGGTTTACTGGACATTGACAGAAGCATTCACCACTTTGCCATTAATGATGTTGTAGAGGCTATAACTTGTCATTTGAGAGGTTGGGAATGCTTCTTCAACTCTTCGTAAACACACATTTCTGTCATCTGTATCGAGTATGCGCCTCTTCTCTCCTTCCTCCTTACGTTTCTCCTCCTTCGTCTCATCATCAGCTGGATACATGGACTCTATGGCGAGTGTGACATGGGCACAGATAGGGTAGGACTCCACCCAAATGGCCACTTAGCCTTCTGACATTGTTAATCCCTTCAAACCCCCAGGCATCTTACCATTCTTGGTGTATGTTTGCTCTCCAAACTGGTCTGCAGACACATAATTCCATATGCCTGGCCTATGACAACATAGATGAGCACCTGCTAACAATTAACTAACCTGCTAACAGATCCATCTAGGCATCACCTGGCAACACATGCTGCATTTCCATCACATGCCATGTAATGTATCTAACGTCGGGAAAGCTTGCAGCAGTCATGCATGTAGCTGTCATTCTGCAGGATTGTCTTACACGCCATACTGTTATTGTGTTGGCGAAGCCATGTGCTTCAATCCTTTCACCAAACATGGAATGAAGCTAGACATGATAATGAGGATGAATGTGATAGTACGGAGGAAGAGGAAAGTTAGAGAGAATGGGTGAATAACCTTTTCTATGAGAACATAATGGGAATGATTTATCGTTTAAATACCAATGGTTAATCATTTACACTGGGTCAATGTCTAAATGAAACTTGCCATTGCAAATACGTTCTCAGTGTGTATCAGCAATTATATAATTCAGTACCTCTGACGTTATACTTTTAAAGTTGTACCATTCTGTTTGTCATTTCCCAAGCTTTGTGTGCTTCTTGTCAGCTGTAGTCATATACACATACATGAAGGTAAAACTATTAGCCTTCCTGGAACTCAGTCATTATGAATGTTCAATGCTGAAGAGGAATTGAAAATAAATCTTCGAGCTATTTTCGGTTGAAATGGCGGCCATCTTGGATTTGTGTCACGTGACCACAGAAAATGATTACGTCAAATTCCTGATATGTTGGTACATGTATTTCACGAATAATTAAGGCCCTACAAGTATATACCAGTACTATGTTCTTGCTCATATGCTAAAACGTAGGAATAGGCATAACATCGTGGCTCTTGCATATGTTTGGTTAAAATGACGGCAATTTTGGTTATTACTCGGTTTTCTTGGGCGGGCATCAGTTGAAATATTTCCTTTTAAGTCCTGATATCGTAAAACATAGGAATGGACAAAATAAAATCATATTTATATAGCAAAATGCAATCAAATTATGCTCGATTTTGGCTATTGTTGGTGAAAATGGCGGCCATTTTGAATTTTGGTTATGTAAACATAGTCGGATATTATTATAAACGGTTCCATTGAATTCCTCATACCTCAAAGCATGCGTGTATATAAAATAATTATGTTCCTGGCATGATGTAGTGTAAAGATGAACACATTTTGTAATTTACCAGGCTCACGGCAGCCATCTTGGATTTTCGTGGTTCCCACGAGTCGCCCAAGGATGGCGCATTGCCATCCCACGGATATGAGTTCAGGGACGCATAATCTATATGATTCAGCAAAAAAACCTTAGACGACCAAACATTTCCAGGTTCACAAAATGGCAACTCGATTATGAGCTGCGTTTCTGATTTCTACACAAAATCACTATGAGAAGCCACTAGCCGCCTGCCCACCAATAGGCTGTGTGTGCTGTTGTTGGATACCACTAACTGTGCCTGGATGCACAATCGAATGAAAGCGTGCGGTAAAAAACACTGGCACTGGCACTGGCACTGGCACTGGCACTGGCACTGGCACTGGCACTGGCACTGGCACTGGCACTGGCACTGGCACTGGCACTGGCACTGGCACTGGCACTGGCACTGGCACTGGCACTGGCACTGGCACTGGCACTGGCACTGGCACTGGCACTGGCACTGGCACTGGCACTGGCACTGGCACTGGCACTGGCACTGGCACTGGCACTGGCACTGGCACTGGCACTGGCACTGGCACTGGCACTGGCACTGGCACTGGCACTGGCACTGGCACTGGCACTGGCACTGGCACTGGCACTGGCACTGGCACTGGCACTGGCACTGGCACTGGCACTGGCACTGGCACTGGCACTGGCACTGGCACTGGCACTGGCACTGGCACTGGCACTGGCACTGGCACTGGCACTGACAGCAGACGAAGACGAAGACGAAGACGAAGACGAAGACGAAGACGAAGACGAAGACGAAGACGAAGACGAAGACGAAGACGAAGACGAAGACGAAGACGAAGACGAAGACGAAGACGAAGACGAAGACGAAGACGAAGACGAAGACGAAGACGAAGACGAAGACGAAGACGAAGACGAAGACGAAGACGAAGACGAAGACGAAGACGAAGACGAAGACGAAGACGAAGACGAAGACGAAGACGAAGACGAAGACGAAGACGAAGACGAAGACGAAGACGAAGACGAAGACGAAGACGAAGACGAAGACGAAGACGAAGACGAAGACGAAGACGAAGACGAAGACGAAGACGAAGACGAAGACGAAGTACAGAATCGTTTGCAAGTGTCATTTTTAACAGAATGACTACGAAAGAAAAATAACCTGTGTTAATTATTATGGTTATTCTATTTGTGTAAGTCCGCTACATCGATGTGGGGTGTGCATTGTCAACATAATACCAATGATTCTATAGCTATAATATCCTTGATAATACAGCTATTAGTTTTTTTTTTACAAATAAAATGTGTGTACCGTTGTACGTGACTGCTACAGTAACAGCTACCCTAGCCGTAGCTAGGGACCTGGAAAATAAATCAAAAATAACTTTTCCATGTTTACGGTAGTGCACGGTGATTGTATAATAAATAGGTAACAAGATACCGTTTACATAATTTAAATATCTTTATGCATGCAAAACTCATGGCAATTTTAACTTTCAGAAAATGATCCAGAATTGGTGACCACTGAACAGTCTGTTGTGTCGCATACGTGCATACCGGGTCTGGATCATTCAACTGAAATGCACTTGCAAATTGCTAAAACCTTATAGTTTGCAGATATATTTGTAAAAAAAAAACAATATATTTTCTTACCTCAATGTAGTGTGACATTGAGATGGGTATGACATTGAAATAGCATTTTATATCCAATATTACCTATATTATTTGGTATATTTTTGGGGTTATTTGTCGGACTTTTAGCAACTTTTTTCTATTCGTCTACCTTTAAGGCCCAATAAATTGTTCTGCACCCACGATGGAATCCAGTGTACTCTTAACATAATTTACTATTTTCTTGTCAGACTTCAACAACGTATTTTATGTAAGTACTTATACAAGTTAACTGGCTCAGTACAAATACCGTTTTGCGACAGACTTCAATATAACCTTTACATATTGTAGTATTTAGCTTGACTAGCTACCGCGCATGTGTACACGCCCAGCCAATAAACATATCGAGTTACAACACTGCTATCCCGAATCCGAGTCGCCGAGTAACATGGTGTCTAGAAGTAGCTCTAAAATAATGTAAAAAGTTGTTTTAGAAACAGAAACTACGGACTATCATGTGCATAGTAACTCCAGGCACCGTCTGATGTCAAAGACGGCAGAAAAAGCGGACCATTTGCCAAAAGATGACTTTGTCAGTTTTGCAACAACTCGATGATCGACCGATTCTATGTCGCGACGCCAGCATCATTGACCGCAGTTGACCGGGGGATGACCGGGGCGACTAGGATTACCGCAGACTGAGCGATATCGATACGCAGTGAGTGTTTACCAGAGCTGTCCGGCCAGGCAGTCATCATGGCGAACGCCGGCGACAAACCTTGCATGAATTGGCAAACGGCCAATCTCGCAACCGAATGGCGCCGCTTTCGACAGCACTGCGACTTGACGTTCAAAGGTCCTCTCGCAAATAAGACAGAAGGTCAGAAGGTAAATTACCTTATGACGTACATCGGGGATAAAGGTCGTGAAATATACGAGACATTCGTATGAACGCCTGCGACGGACGACACTCCCGCGGAGAACGCCACTCTGGAGGGTGTGTACGCCAAATACGCGCAGTATGTCGCACCTATGAATAACCACATCCGTACGACAGTATCGTTCAATCGCAGGAAACAAGATGCAGGAGAAAAGTTCGACAACTTTGTTACAGACCTCCGCATCCTCGTGAAAGACTGCGGCTACGTAGAAGAAAACCGCATGCTACGAGACGCGATTGTGTTGCGATCATCGCACGCTGCAGTCCGCGAAAAATATCTCGAGAAGGGTGATGACCTGACGTTAGACATGGCCATTGGTATCGGCCAAAACTACGAGACATCAAAAGAAAGCATGCGCGCTATCGGCATCGACGAAGATCCGACAGTTCATGCTGTGAACACAGCCAAATCGAACGCACTTCGACGTTCGTATAACAAGCCTAAGTCCAGGTTTAAGCAGCACGGCTTCAAGAAGAAAGCTTCAGATACCAAATGGATGAAATGCGGGTATGATCGCAATCATGCACGTTGGGTCCGTGTATATACCGTTTTTTCCTTTTTTGTTTTCAAATTTGCGAACGAAAAACGGATAACGAATTCCTTTTTCGTTTTTCGTTTTCAAATTTGCGAACGAAAAACGAATTCCTTTTTCGTTTTTCGTTTTCAAAAGTGAAGTAAGAAAATCGAAAAACGAATTTGTTTTTCGTTTTTGCATTTAGGTCGCACTGCCGCTTCGGATGTCCGGTAAAAAATGGTAGTTTCGGCGGGATACTTCGGTCGCACTGGCAGCTTTTTGAAAGCAAACTCCCAGAAATTGCATCGGCGAAGTGGTATATCTAAATACCTACAGGTGAATATTGGTCGTTTCGGCGCTGTTTTTTATGTTTCGACAATTTAATAAACTTTACTCAACCTTATATATAATAGATCGAAAGATGGATAAATCGAGAGTAGAGTAAATGTTTTGTAACTGCAACTATGTGATGCAATAGTTATTTTTTATTTAGTTTGTAAAATATTTGACTTAGGTGGCCCCTATTATGACAAATAAATAGTCGCTATCTTAGGGGTCACTTTGGGTTTTTTAATTAGCTATATTTTATGTAATTATTGAATTCCATTGACGAACCATTACGGATAGCCCCATTGTATTTAGGAGCATGTATATTCCTGAGTATTGTTTAATAACATTTGCTACTTTACGCCTATTGTAAGTAGAGGATATGTGGTAAAGATATAATACGTTTATGGCTTAATGTGTTGCTAGAGTTATTGTTATTAAAAACTTCACAGATGACAGAAACACAATGAATATTGAATATTTGATTAATAAAGACCTATAATAAACATATAGCTAAAACTACATACAGATGCGTTAATTGTATTTTATTGCATAATGCCAATCCAACTCAGTTGAGTTGCCAATAAAACCTGTGTTATTATTATACATTATCATTAAAATATTAATAAAACAAAAGGTTTTTTTAAATGCCTAATAAATAGGTTGATGAAGTAACATTAACCATTGACAGTGTAAATATTGCGAGATTTAACCAGTTTAACAATCTGGGCTTTACATTAATCTCGCATTTAAACTGGATTAAACATATTGATAAAATAGCAAACAGATGTTCTCGAACAATTGGAACTATAACTAGGTTAAAGCATATTATTCAAACTAGAATAAAAATTTCACTCTATAATTCTAAAATATTGCCTCACACTAATTGCCATCTACTGATATAGGGACACAAATGTAATTGAATAAACAAATTGCATAAAAACTTGTAAGAACAATATTTTCAAATAAATATAGCTCCCACATAGAATTAATGTTTAAGCAAAAGTTGAATACCAACTTATTGTAATTATATTATAATTTAATATATTATATTATGGCGCACGAGCTATCATGAACGACATCCTGATCGTAGGGAAGACCCCACAAGAACACGACAGGATAATGAGTAAAGTTGTTGAGAGAGCGACCGAGTGGAATCTCAAACTCAACTTGGACAAGTGTCAGGTGAAACAACGAAGAGTTACCTACGTGGGACACTTGGTGAATGACCGAGGCTTGCCACCAGACCCAGAGAACGTCCGAGCAGTACGCAGCATGCCAGTTCCCGGAAGCAAGGAAGACGTACGCAGATTTCTTGGATTTGTCCAGTATCTCTCGAAATTCATTCCGAAAATGATTACAGTGGACGCCCCACTATGAGATGTGATGAAAAGAGATGTCGATTTCTACTGGAACAAGCAACAACAGAGAAGCTTCGATGAGCTGAAGGAACTCTGTTGTAGTACGCCTGTGTTGACGTATTACGACGTGACGAAAAATGTCACAATACAGTGTGATGCGAGTAGCTACGGACTAGGAGGAGTCCTCTTACAAGACGGTCGTCCGATAGCGTACACATCGAGAGCGATTCATGTGTTAATAGTTTAAGTATTATGCACACTCAGTTTAATTTTTAAATACGTACTTGACTTTTTTAATCGCAGGCAGGCAGGCGGGCGGGCGGGCGGGCGGGCGGGCGGGCGGGCGGGCGGGCGGGCGGGCGGGCGGGCGGGCGGGCGGGCGGGCGGGCGGGCGGGCGGGCGGGCGGGCGGGCGGGCGGGCGGGCGGGCGGGCGGGCGGGCAGAAAAAGAAAGAAAGAGTCAGCGAGAGAGAGAGAGAGAGAGAGAGAGAGAGAGAGAGAGTGAGAGAGAGAGAGAGAGAGAGTGAGAGAGAGAGACAGAGAGAGAGAGAGAGAGAGAGAGAGAGACAGACAGACAGACAGACAGACAGACAGACAGACAGACAGAGAGAGAGAGAGACAGAGACAGAGACAGAGAGACAGAGAGACAGAGAGACAGAGAGACAGAGAGACAGAGAGACAGAGAGACAGAGAGACAGAGAGACAGAGAGACAGAGAGACAGAGAGACAGAGAGACAGAGACAGATACAGAGAGCGCGAATATATTAGGGAGCATCCGTTATCTCGTGCATGTTAATGTTGTCGATTTGCATTAAATTGTATGCAAAATAAATTAGATTTTTTATATGACAACCATGATGGTAATACATTTGTCCAATATAAGAAGTGTAAACATTAACATAACGTATTAGTACAGCTAACTCTGCCATGGACGGTCCCAAGCCCGGCTGAGAAAAGAGGAGGGTTGGGCAAAGGACTAACAACCCTTTCCCGTAAAAAACAGATTGTTACGAAAACATCGACTAAAGGAACTCTACTGAACTTGGGAGAGGGAGGGCCTCCTGGGGAGAGTACGTCGCTATGCAGTGAAAGCCGCAAGGAAGATACATCGCCGATACCATTCTTATCTTGAGAGGAGAAGAGGTAGGCCACGAAACACCTGGCAGAGAGACACCGAAAAAAATACAAAAGAGATGGGGTACACCCGGAATGAAATGGAGAAGATGGCCACAGACAGAAAGCAGTGGCGTTCCTTAAGTCGATGGCCTATGCTCCGAGCGAGCGAAAAGGCTTAAGTAAGTAATTAGTACAGCTAGTGTACTCCATATTTAAGGATTACATATATTCACACTTGTTTCCATTGTGGTCAATGATGCCTAGCTGTAGTCCATGTAATACCTACTACTTTTTAATTCGCACATACAAGTGCCAGCTGTTCTTATGTATTTACCAAAATGTGTATCTATTTTCATCACAGCAATATACGAATGCATAATATTATAACTCAAATCGTGATACTGCTACAGACCACACTACAATGATAGAATGGGAATGGGAGGAGGCAGCGGAGAGGTTATATTAAGCCTAATGTTTAGCTAAGGCAGGAGGCCCATATTTGATTAATCCAGGTAATTTATACATTCTAACAATCAACAACATATAAATGATCAACACAATTTAATATGCCCATTTAAATACACACTTGTTTTCTATCACATTTTCATATCTTGGACACTGAAAACTAGGTTGACTTTTGCACTTGTAAAATTCATGTTGTACCCAAAGTGTGCCAACACAGACATATTTATATACCATTAAATGTTTTCAACATACAACGATGACTCAACAATAAATTCATAAAATCAAGTATTCAGTGTTGAAGAAGGTAGATATACATATTATGACTGCTTGAATAATGTTGTTAAGGGAAATATGTTGTTACCATCACAATAACATCTCAGTTTTCATTTCCAACATTCACTTTGATCATTCAACTCTGGCGGAACTATAGAGTCAAATATGAATATGTGTAGTAGTTATTACATGACAGACCTTGATAAAAACGTGTATACTGAAAACAAAACAACAAATATGAATGTGCTTTACGTGGCAGAAATCAAATAACTATATAATATTAACTAAGATCATGCATCAATATAATGAAAATGTAGTAAATTTTATTTCATGTACAGACAACAAACAACTTGTAAATTAAAAACACTACAATTCATCACCGTTTTTTTGAAAATGAACGTTATTCCCCTAATCTCCACATGCATCAACCCACTCCCTCCCTTTCCTGGAACAACCATGGTAAACAATGTCTGTTCCTGTAGATGCTGCTGTACCAGAACATTTCTTGCTGCTTTTTGGTGAAATGCTGTAGCTCATACATGAAACATTATTTTGTTACGGCAACGAACACTCCATAATTATTTACTCCCAACTCTACTGCCACGATGCCTGTTTCTGTTTACTGAAATTTAATATATGTCTTTCTTTGCAAGTCAACAGGAAACTAAACATTTAATGAGTGTGCTTAGTATCACTAGTTTCACAAGTTAATACGGTATACTGGACAGTTGTATTTGCCCATGATCTTGGAGAATATTAAATGTCATGTGAATGTCGACCGAGTGATCCCAGTTGTGTTGTGTGTTACATCGGTGACACCGTGACAGACTCCCAGTACCGATGGCGTGTACACTGACTTCCAGACCAGTCAGTTACCCTGACTGACTGACGACCAATGTAGAATGCAAGATACTTGACATGCGAATATGGTGATGCCTGAGTAGCTTTGCAGTTGGTGATAGAGTGGCAGTGGGTGCCATGGTCTGGCAAATACGGCATGAGCCTTCGGTCAGCCTGACTCGACCCTATAAGACAGATTCAACATTCTTTAGTGGACTACATCAGCTTGGTTATCGGTGACATTACTGTGTGAGTTCTCTTTGATGGTACTGCATACCATTTTCCGCATCTACCTATACAAGAGATAAAGGGACAATTAACATGGCTCTGGCATGTATGATATTTTATATGTGACGACACATTTAGCAAACGTCAGTAATACAAATGTTGTATATTCACGTTATAAGATTTACATGCCACACATGTCATACTTTATTCAGACTTGTTAAATCGAACATCTCGACTAATATGGGAAACATTCGGCAACACTGTAATTAATGTGTGAAGACTAACTGTATAAAAGAAAAATATCCACCACTATCTATAGCCAGTACTCTTCATACAGCTGAGTAAACATATATGGATTGCACATGTAACTCTCAGCTACTTGGGGAGGACCCTGACTACTTTAATCACTGTTTATTTTGGTGAGTTTTAAAGATAGCAGCATTACACCAATGAAGTAGTTTTAATGTTTTTATTTTACATCTTACTGTTTCTTGTTTTAAATAAAGTATCATAATATAGTTACTTTATTTGTTATCTACATATTATGTATGTGTTGTTTGTATCTAGAAGTGAAATATTTCTAAGGAAATTGCATTAGGGGGTAACCAGTTAACTCTGCCACCTGTTGTAAATATGTTTGACATATCATTTTTAATAACTTGTCAGATGAGTCAGACATTCAAGCCAAAATGAGACATGTACGCCAAGAGAATTATATTCTACTGGTGAAAAGTAAGCTATTTACAGCATGTTTTGGTAATATAGATCTATAATGTCTGAGTTATGGGTGAACTTTACAAAAGTAATGTTTCAGAAAGTATTTGTCGATTTGTTGTATAACAAATTGTTCAGGATATTGAACAATTTGCCCAGGAAATGTAGGGCCAGGCACATGTTTGGTATAGCTAATATTTTTTCAGGTAGAGGCATAATTTGAAAGCCTAACGAATGTGATTAATGTTTTTAAATTCCATTATTTATTGCATTAAAAGTAACAAATATTTTTGTATTTCACAATTGCTGCACCAGTGGGTCCCGGATTTATATATATACCTTATAAAGCATACTGATATTGTAGATGTATTTTATGTATTTATTTACATACATTTTATCATTGTCATTTTATATATGGATATGACAATTGTCTTAAATAAAACATTATTTACAGTATTTATGCTTATTCCACTAAACATTATGCAATGTATTGTATCTAATTGATTTACATTTCATAGGCATATGACAACTCACTTTATTAAATACACAATTGATTAGGCACTAATTTTGTTGAGTAGTAAACATAGAAGGTAGGTATAAAACTAAGTAGCTTTTAACATGCCGCGTATTAGTCTTGTTTTTGTAACGTGAATCGTGATAACAGTTTTTTTTTTTTTGGAAGTACCGAACATGTTTTCAACCTCTTGCTAATTGTTTTATTGCTGCTTTGTTTTTATCTGGTGTGCATATAATATTAAAAATAACACACATCAAGTGCATTGATTGTACCTGTAGTTGTTTTGTGCTTGCCATTATTTTGTAGTAAATATCATCAAATAGTTTCAATGAAATATGTACTTTACTTTGCCATGTTCGTGAACATGCGATTTTAACAACCACACAACCGCCTTGCACACTGAACTCATCTCTTCTACAATGGCATGGTGCCATGTTCATTACGATCTTTTCATCCGGCCAGCCCCGCGTCAGATATTCTCTGACATGCGCCAGCGTAGGATCACGATCAGTGCAATAACTGATCTGAGCTGCGCTCATATGCGAAGAATCCAGTTTTATCAACAAGGCGCGTTCGTCCGGTTCCTCCTTCACCGTCACTGCCAGTGGCAACCTACTGAGATTGTCATCGCTTTTGCCAGTCTTGTAGTTGATTTTGTACTGTACCCACGTAGAGTGATCGCCCACCGTTGTACGCGGGGCGGTGCCGTAACCGGAACTTGTTTAAGTTCACCTAACTGCGACAATCGTGGCTTGTGATCAGTCATGATCACAACGCAACGTCCATAGATCTGCTTGTGGAATGTCTTCAATGCAAACATTATTGCGGCTCCCTCCTTGTCGAGGTGCGAATAATTTATTTCTATAGCGTTGAGTATCCTTGATGCAATTCCAACAGGATGCTGTCCTCACAGCCGCTTATGTCCATTGCACAGTAATTTGTGCAATGGCGCTAATACGGTCGACAGGTTGTACAGGAATCTTCCGTAGTAGTTTAATAAGTCTAAGAATGCTTGAAGCTTCTGCATATTTTCTGGAGATATCGCCTTCAGAGTGGCCTCCATCTTATCTTGCACTGGATGTAGTCCATGTTGATCAATCCTGTGTCCTCGGTACACAACTGTGTCTGCGAGAGATTTGCATTGTTTTCTCTTGAGCCGCAACCCAGCCTTTTCCAATATACCCAAGACCATGTCCAGCGTATCCAGGTGTTGCGGTTTTGTCGCACCCGTCAAGATGATATCATTTAAGTACACAGCTACATGCGGTATGCCCTGCAAGATATTTTCCATTGTCCTCTGGAATATAGCTAGTGCCGAACTGCTGCCATACGGCAATCTGTTGTACCGAAACAACCCCTTGTGTATGGTTATGGTGACATATTCTTTCGATTTCTCATCCAGTGGAAATTGCGAATAGGCGTGGCTCAAGTCCAGTTTCGTGAATTGTTTCCCTCCTGTCAATTTTTTGCATACGTATTCCAACATAGGAATTGGATATTGCTCCAAAGGTGAGACTCGGTTCACCGTCAATTTGTAGTCTCCGCAAACTCGAACCTTCCCGTCAACTTTGAGAACTGGCACTATCGGGATAGCCCAGTCAGAGTAGCGCACTGGCTCAATCACCTTCGTCTGCAGCAACCTTCTTCTTCCTTCCTCTACATTACTCTTCAGTGCGTACGGAACTGACCTTCGTTTGAAAAACTCGCTCACGACATACATCTTGGCAGTTGTTCCCTTCAGCAATCAATCAATCAATCAATCAATCAATCAATCAATCAATCAATCAATCACTTTATTGTCCTTAAAAAGGATATGCATTGTACAACTCATGATCTACAATATATGGGATGGTCACAACAAAATGCAATTGAATTCCAGATGTATCCACTATAAGAACAGTTCAACCGGTTGACAGCAATATGAATAATTTAGCATTCAACATTCTAATGGCCACAGGCACAAAACTCCTGCCATAGCGAGATGTTTTACATTTTATACAATTTTATACCCAATCCTTCCCCGAAAACTATGATGTGTATTTGTCCAACACTCCTGATACAGATCCTTGCATGCAGCATACTTTCTGCCAGTTCAACTTGATATGTTCAAGCCACTGCAAACCGAACAAAGCCGCTTTGTCTGCGCTTTTGACAACGATCAACGGCAAGTTTACCTCTTGGTCTTCACACTGTACATTTACCATTATGTCCCCGCCAGATCCACCTGCTGGTTCTCATCCGTCTGCAGGACTATACCCGCCGATAGTAGGGGCAAATGGCTCAGATGTTTCCTGGACAAACTCTCTGGCAGCAGCGACACATCTGCTGCAGTGTCCAGCTGCATGTCAAACATAGTGCGGTCTATGCACACCGGCACTCTAATGCCAACGCTCTTCAGTGCACCCACTGTGTGCGTGCTGTACACCATGAAGTGGTCATCTTGTTCGTCGGGTGACTCCTCAGTCACAGAACGCACCCTTGATCAGCCTTTGCAGACCTTTGACTTCACAATGTGTCCTGTCTTGCCACATCGGAAAAACCTTTCGAATTTGAACTTGCATGTCTGTGACGCAAATAGGATAGTTTATATTAGTCTTATACTTATATTGAATAATGCGCTCTAGAACACCTATACCAATTGGTGACCGAAGGTTGTTCTTTATAAATGTTGTTAAAGTTTTTGTTAATTAATTATTTTTGCAATACGCAATGTAAACGGTGTGCCGAATCTTGTTTGGATTCGTCCGTGCTCATCCATGCTTTCTTACATTTCTTATATAATTATACTCATTTATATTTTAAGACTGGTTCAATTTTCTCGGATCGTTGTCAAGATATCACTAGCAACAGTAATAAACTACTTAGTTTATATATCCACGTGTAGTAGTACAAACTTGGTGATGTCTGACATTATGTTTAATTTGATCTTAGCAATTATTTTGTTGTATGTTGTTATATAACTACAAATGAATATATATATATATATATATATATATATATATATATATATATATATATATATATATATATATATATATATATATATATATTAATGATGGTTATTTTCAATGATGATGGTGTCACTGGAAGACGGCTTTTATGAATGAAACACGCAGACAATATAATGTATACTTTAGATTTGTTCTTGCTCATGTTAGGTTGTGAAATAAAAGTTACTTACTAGTCTCGCTTAACCAACCGACTGTCGCTCGGCTGCGTAACTTCGCCGAGAAGACAGTCTAATGTCTACCAGCGTTTGAATGTTATCTGTGTGGGGCTAAACAATGCTGCCACCTCACGGATACTGGTTAATCCTGTCGTAATTCAAATTTTTATTTTTATTGATTTTTTGTGTTAATATAAGCTTAATTTTGAATAGCTTTTATAATACAGCATTTTCTGATAAAAAGGTACCCTGTTTTTATTTGTTATTTCAACTTCGGCCTGAGTACCAATCAGCGTCTCTACCCTAATCTGGGGTAAGGCCGCCCTGTCGGTCACATCGACAGGCTATTGATATCCCAGGCGGCATTTGATTGGTCGCTTTTGCCACGGAAGTTATGTATATTTCGCAGGCTTCGTTTACGCGTCTGTTGCATGGCATGTCACCAACGCATGAATAATGGAGAGAAATGCCACCAGCACCGCCGCGAACTTGGACAGAAACGAGACGGCTGCAGCTCCAATTCAAGTGTACGATGTGTTAACGTTTGTGAGCACGATCAAATTCGCCATCGGTGTGACAGGTGTTCTGGGAAACCTTCTTGTCGTCGTTGTTATATTGCGATACAAGAAACTCTTTCAACAGGTAAAATCAATCTATATTATCAACCAGAGCTTCATCGACGGTCTTGTTTCCGCGCTGCTTATCCAATACGTCTTCGTGAGAAAATCAACGATGCCACACACATTAAACATAAACGATACGTTTTGCAAAATCTGGCATTCCCAGATTTTGTTATGGGGGCTGATGATGTCATCGACATACAACCTGATGGCCATCTCCATTGAACGCTACCTGGCAATCGTTCATCCGATGTGGCATACAGTGTCTTTCACGAAGACTAAAGCGAATGCAATGCTAGTCTTCATCTGGTTGTTCGGCATTCTTTTCAACAGTTCGTTCATTATTCCGACAAGTGGTATTTTTAGAAACAAGTGCTTTATTGCATACTTTTGGCCATCTCGGACGGCTGCCGCTGCAGTCGGGATGGTACAACTCGTCGTTAACATGATCGTACCAATTCTCGTCCACTGCGTGTGTTACGTCAGCATTCTGAAGCTACTCCGCAGGCGCATTGTGGAAGTAACACCGAGCTACATAAGCGGAGAAGAGACACACACCTCCGTAGAATGTGGCACAGATGAGGGACCAGCGTCGTCAAAGTCCCTTCCCTTGCCGTCAACACATTCCGCACACGGGGTATCTGTGATTAACCCAAGACGGTCTACAGCTTCGTCCGTGCCCGCAGCCCTGCAAGACCTTAACGAGAAAGCTAAGCGAAACGTCATCAAGACATTGGCCATTGTCACTGCATGCTACTTTATATGTTGGATCCCCAGCAAAATATACGTCATTATGTATATGCTGGGCAAAATATCTGTATTCGGTTATGTCTACCAGGCCACAGTGGTACTGACGTTCATCAACTGTTGCATCAATCCGTTGATCTATGTTGCTAAGTACGACGCATTCAAGAAAGGACTGGCGATGTTGTTTAGACAGTGTTGACACTATATTTGAACCAATGAAGCAAATATATTTTACTGCAATGATAGTTATCGTAGGCGTTGTTTAACGTCTATATTGTATTTATGTTACAAGGTTTTAAATATGTGTCAAAGAATTTAACAGTTATTTTGTGTGAAGTTTTATTGTGAAAATAATTCGTTTGTCTCTGTCTCTTAATTTGATTTTCATAAACGTTATATTTAAAAAAAAAGATAAACATATTAATATCGATATCGCAATCAAATGTATATCTAATAAAATTATTTATGTGTAACCGTTTCGAGAGCAATCAAATAATACATTAGTATCATTCTGCCACGGTGAGAAACTTGGCACCTGTTGGGGGGGGGGGAGAGAAACGTGTAATTTTTGGATCACAATCAAAACCATGTCTTGTTCCTATTGCATATTCGATAGTCATGTCCTTTCGGTGTTCTTGGTAAGAAATTGTGTTACGAAGTTTATTTCATACAGGGACATTTTAAAAATCGTTTGTAATTAGTTTTTGCAATGGATACAGAGGATTGGTGGTTTTCATTTATTGCACCAGAAATTATGCTTCCAAATTAAATTAAGGGTGTCATCTTAACCCAAAGTCTATACATTCCTCTCGCACCTTCAGCATATGTTCTAGTACTTCTGTAGATAAAGCTAATTTCAGAGAACCATCCGTAAAGGTTGTTCGCTTGATGCTTAATTGTTAGGAGAACCGGCAATATTGTGTATTTGTTGTGTAATATTTAGAACCATCAGTGTTTGTCATCTTATGTATTTGATGAAGATGGATGCAGGCGTTGATTTGAAAATAGTAAACAGTGTATCGTACGAGGCGAATTTTCCTAATAACATACGAAGATATTGGATGAAACGTTTGGTAATGGCACTGTTGGCCTACATAGGAGAGGTATTAAAATGTCGTATATATGCTCCTGCGGTTTCCAGATTTGAAAATATATGTTTGAAACAATGCTTGAATTAAATGTTCACAACGTCAATAGCCAACATTCGATGCAAAACTTGTATTACATTGTGTTACCAATACCAAAGCGAAACTAACAGTTGGGGCGACTGTAATACAGATTATACTTGTTAATACAGACTATATATAAAACAAAGCGTAAACAATGGGTTCCGTGAGGAAGGTACGGAACTGGGCCCTTGATCATTTTGGTTTGCAAACATCTAAGCTACGCAGCGATGCTCAAACCCGTTTATCAAATTTAACATTAAGGCGTCATTGTAAAGGCCGACTCTTCCATTTAGAGTGCTGTTCATTTTTATTATCTCACATGTTTATTTTCTACAAACAGGTTTTCTGTCACAGGATATTCTAAGCATTTTCTTCAAGTATGTACGACGCGTATATATGATTGATACAACTTTATAGTTAATCAGTAGGCTTATTAATGAAACGCTGCAACATCGACAAGTGTAACGTAGTAACATAAAAAATAAATAAATATTATAATGTCATAATCTGATAAATAAACACGTGCATAAGTTATTGAGTTGGGCCTACCATTTAAAGTTCCGTCGTAAATTTAAATTTGATCACGGTTTGAGCACGGCGACGTGGTTTAGATATTTCCCGTACACATTATGTGCGTGTACTCCAGAATCACCTGTTATGTCGTCGGTTACGTTAATTGGATTACATTGAAGCTGACCTCGGTCACACACAAGAACATCCAGACATGCGTGCCCACTTGCTTGTGCTCGGGAGTGACTGATTGCTCGCGTCAAGGGGAATCAAACGCCCTTGTATTTCGCTGACAGTTGGCTATCCCATCTGCCGCTCAATACGACGTCAGAAGATCAGATGGCTCTAACGAGTCTAGTGGACAGTATTCTGTGATCATTTCGCACGGCCCATTATCTGACTTCCCAGGACACAATAGGCGAACGTGAAGAGTCTCATAAAGAGATGTAATGATGACGAATCGTTCTATTAAACATAATTATTTGATGACGTTATTATATATATATATATATATATATATATATATATATATATATATATATATATATACATATACATATATATATATATATATATATATATATATATATACGCGTGTGTGTAATTGTTTGCCTATGGTCATCCGCTTAGCAATTTAACAGAACACATATTTGCGCGAAAGTATGGATAAACCTAGAGTGATTACGACATATTTCTTAATAAACGAACACTTTGTAATACACTACCCTTAAATATGCCATTGTATGACTGTCGTTATTCCTTTTTTCTTTATATGATCATTTCATCTAGCAAAAATATACGTTGGCATTTGTCATGTGCTGGAAAAAGACCTCACTGTGCTAGTTGATCATATCAGATTAAAACACTTTATGTAGCTTTAAAGAGGTATTACGTCTGAGTTTGTTTTAGCGTATAAAGCGTGTGTCGATCATAAGTGTTCGTTGTTACAAAAGCACGTTCGGTGGAACTAGCGGATGTGTTTGAGTCATCTAAGTCGCCATGGCTCAGGTAAGTTGATGATGCGTCCAAGCGTTGTTTCCGCCCAGCCGGTCTTCGATATATTCTTTACTTTTGCAATACACACACACATACACACACATATATATATATATATACATATATATATATATATATGTATATATATATATATATATATATATATATATATATACATATACATATATATATATATATATATATATGTATATATATATATATATATATATATATATGTGTATATATATATATATATATATATATATATATATATATATATATATATATATATATATATATATATATATATCGGTACACTGCTGCACTGTGAGCGCCGTTTTTCATATCAATGAGTCTAAGTTATAATTCCTTTCACAATATGGTGGTAAAACCAATACGAATATAATTCCTTAAAATATCAGTCTATTCCAAACAAATTTCATAGTTACACAACTAGCAATGTTCTACTTATTTCTACGTTTCGACCACCATCGGCGGCCTTTTTCATGAACTTAATGTTCAGTGGTCACTGAGTAGAACATTGCTAGTTGTGAAATTATGCAACTTGATGAACATTTTCCCGAATATCAGTCTAGTTAGGATTAAAGGAATAAATGTGTCATTTATCCTAAAATGACCCATCTGACCCTATTCTACTTTACAAATATAGTTTCATTATTTCATGTTTTATGATAAAAAGTGAAGGTAAATCCCCCTTAGACACGCAAACATGTT
>OZ024854.1:14276180-14306180 GCA_964017155.1 Oasisia sp. SBJ-2009
TGTTGTGCTTTTGTCGTATTCTGAAAGACACTTTTGACCTCAGCATGTGGTGATCGGTCCAGCAGTTTGCTCCACGCATGACTCGGGTACTGTGGATCTCCATCTTATCCTGACACCTCGTGATGATGAAGTCGATCATACGCCAATGTCTGGAACGAGGATGCATCCAGGTGGTCTTGCGTTCATCCTTCTGCTTGAACATGGTGTTCGTCACTATCAGTTCGAACTCAGAGCACATAGCCAGTAGAAGCTCGCCATTGGAGTTGCATTTCCCAATCCCATGTTTGCCCATGACCAAGGGCCACTTGTCATTTTCTCTTCCTATCCTCGCATTGAAGTCTCCTATCAACAGTAGCTTATCTGTACGAGGGATGCCACTAAGCACACTGGCCAGCTGGTTGTAGAAGGCCTCTTTGTTTTCATCTGGGTTTGTCATTGATGGAGCGTACATGCTGATAATTGTAGCAAAGTTGTCCTTGCTCAGTGGTAGTCTCATCGTCATGATTCTGTCACTTACTGGCCGTGGCATTTCTGTCAGCTTTGTGACGATATCCTTCTTTATAGCAAAGCCCACTCCTGCCTCCCTTCTTTCTCCTTCGGGTTTGCCACTCCAGAAGAAAGAGTATTCCAAGTCGTCAAGACTACCAGACTCTGAGAACCTTGTTTCACATAGGGCGGCGATGTCGATGTTGTATTTGGCAAGTTCCATTGCTACTAGTGCGGTACGTCTTTCTGGTTGGTTTGCTCCTTCTCGGTCGAGGAGAGTCCTGACGTTCCATTGTCCAATTGTCAGTAGTTGTCTTCTTTTTCTTCTTCTTCCTAGCTGATTTTCCACTGTCGACGGAAGATGAGGTTGAGCAGCGCGGTCCTTGGTAACCCGGGCGACGGCCGATCCGGTATGAAGTTTCATGCAGTTGTACATTTCATGGAAGCTGCTAGCAAAAAGTGTTGAAGTGCCGCTGGCTTTTGCAAGTTACTAGCGACACTCTCTCGGGAACAAATAGAGGTCTCACACCGGCAAGAACATGTCAAGACAGGCGCAAACTATTTGTCCCTGCAGTGGCTGGTCGAGAGATGTTGGGAGTTCCATACATCAACCGCCCTTGATGCTGCCACAGTGACATGGTTTTCTGGTTAGGGTTTGCTCCCTTAGCCTTCGGTTCTGACAAGAACCTGTACCATAAGGCAGTGGTTTACAACTCTGCATGGCAGGGGCGTCAAACTCCCTGAGTTGCTGGGGTACTGCAACACCTGCATACCATCTGCTAATTACGTCATACATTACTGTCCAAGTCTTGTCGGAACTTGCTAGTATAATAACAAACGATCGATTCGTTTTCTGTAATTTGTTAATTCGCGACTAATTGGCACTGCCGCGGGCCAAAGTAGCATTATGTTGTGATCACAGCTACTAGGGTATGCGAGTGATTCTAGTTTCTGGCCCGTTTTGAACGCAACTGGTCCATGTTCTCTGCATGTAAGTGGATTAAACGTCAGCATTACTGCAATACGCAAATCATTTGAAAATAGAACCTTACTACCTTACTACCTTAATACCTGCATAATAGATGAGTTTTGTTGGATGGAAACATCGAAGCATCGAAATGCATCGGCAGACGAGCGTTTGGTGTAACCGGACCTATTATTTGGAATGGACTGCCACTGACGGTACGTGATGCTCCGTCGCTGACACTGTTTAAACGTCATCTGAAGATATATTTATTAAAAAAAAACATATGGTGCCAATTAGCCAGATACATGACACTTTGGTGACTTTTTGAGTGACATTTAGATTTATAAATTATTTATTTATCTTTTTTAACAATTAATTTATCAGTCTTTTAATTCAGATATATTTTTAATTAGGTTTTATTGTTATTTATTTATTTATTTATTTATATCTGTGAGCTCAATAAATAACACTGAGTTAGAGATCGCGCGATAGAAGAACTATTATTGTTATTATAAACCTATAAAACTTACTTCGGAGGTTTCTGCTTTGGCAGTTACGCCTCCTTCGTGTCGTTGGGGACCGGATCTTGAATGAAATTGGCAAAATAACATAACTATTCTACGGCGGCACATGAGATCTGCGTGCCTAGGCTGGCGCTGCCGATCGCCAATTGCGTCATACTCATAGGCGAAATGGTTTGCAGCAATAGGACACGGTATCCTATTGTTCCACAGGATTAACTGTTATACAGCGCCTGTCGACAAGAGCGCGGGGATTTGTAAAACAAACGCTATAGACTGGGTCAATTTTCAAGAAATGTAAACCCTGAAGGCAAATCATGTTAATTTATGGCATACATGCTATTTAGGGGTACTGAGGGGTGCTGAACTCGAATCTGCTGTACGCCCGGCTCAAAAATGGCTCATAAGCCCTAAAAATCAAAAATCAAAAATGGCCGCCATCGCCGTGCTAAAATTAGTAAATGTTCACATATGTTTTGTACTAAGCAAGGTAGAAACATGAATGAACTGTGCTTTTGTGCGTTTTCTCATATGAGGAATCCAATGGCAAACTCAGATTTGTGATCAAATATAAAAAAACTGCTTAAAACTCATATGAATTGCCAAAATTGTCATTTAAGCAAAGCAAATAAAATAACTATGTCAGGAAATAAAGTTGAAAGGTAAGCAAAATAATTATTTTGTTAATTTATATTGGTATCAGTGATGCATCAGTTCAAGCCTGCAATATGACGGTTGGTGCTGGGTACTTAAAAGGAGAAAATAACATATTTTTTTATTTGGTACAGCACTGCACATAGAGGATGTATCTGCAAATAATGTTGAAAGGGGTGAATGAATTATTTATTTGCACACAATATCAACATGCCTGACATAGTTATTTTATTTGTTATTTTATTTGCTTTGTTTAAATGACAGATTTAAACGCAGTCGGGTTGATTAGTAGCGTTGGTGTTGTACTGGATATGAAAAGTGCAGTGCACTCGACATTCTACACTGTACGACTAGAGTATATAAGTGGAAATAAACTTCGCTCACCACCAGACTCTTGTCACTTGAACATGCAACAAAGAAATCCACACGCGTATGGGGCGCAGTTGTATTGTCGACTTTTGAATGAGTGCACTGATGTTGTCGCGCATACATACACTGTTTAGTTCTAAAACAGTTTCTTTTCCATGTCTACGTCACGTGACGTCACTGACGTTATGATGCTGGGGCGGTATTCTCAAACGACTAAGGAATTTCTTAGCCCCATTCTTTTCGTAAAAATGGCGTTGAAACTTCGTCAGTATCGATTTTTCGACAAAATGAATTTTAGTTGTTAGCATGTAATGCAAAATTGTACATGAAAGTACTTATATATTTCTAATTATGTAACATTATTATATATCAGCATGTACTGCGTATATGGACTAATGATTTTTGAGATAATCTTTATGCTTCACCAATATGTTAGTCCCATACATTAAAACACCATCTGACTCAGTCCATATTAAAAATGTTGTCCTGGCGATACAAATTAAACTGAGTCACTGACTCAGTGATTAGTTTTATTATTAAATCTCGCATTTATCGCTTTGTCAACTAACCTTCGACTTGGTCTGCATAATAACCGACATCACATATGTACGAACATTTTATTGCATAACTGTACTCACGCTGACCTGGCTGTCCGCAGTATGTGTTTACGTAGTTAGACCTCGCGTAGCAGCAAATGCCTAATCAGTCGGTCATTGGTGGGGAGCGGTGGTCGCGCGGTAGAGCGCCGGACTGTCAATCGAGGGGACGGTGGTTCAATCCCACCTACCGCCGTTTCGAAACTTAGCCAATTTCGTTCACCCCATATCTGCCTGTGTCTTTCGGAAGAGACTCTAAAAGTCGATGGTCCCTTCTATCTGGTGTCTATACTATGGGAAGTAAAATATCTCACACAGGGTATATGTGTAACCTGTAGTGGACTCTAATTCCTGCTACTGCGGGATGGCCAAGTAGGGGTTTTGCACTACAAAAGATCAGAATCAAAAACTGTAAACTTTGAAGTTTGATATTCCATTGACTGTCAACTCACCATTCTGTGTGACTGCCGAATGTGTCCTTGCTTGCGTTCTGTTTCTTTATTTTCCTAGCAAATGCTTCGCTTGTGTTATGCTCGTTATTTTCTTTGCATGAATATTTCTCAGTAGCTCAGCTGCATTGTGCTATGTACCACCAGTTTTCCTTGCATCGTTATCAGTGTTGTTCTTTTTTATTCACCAGAACACGTCAGCAGAATTAAAACGGCAAAACACCCCACAAATCAGTGATCTTTGCATCGTGCCCGTTGCAACGCAAACAAAACCTCGATAGATTTCGAACTTCTTAGCTGCGAAAATTCTTAACTCTTTCGAGAATACAAACTTACGAATTTTCGCATCTAAGTACGAATCCGCCATATTTACGAAACATTCTTACGCATGATATAATTTTTCTCGAGAATACAGGCCCTGACATTTGAAAACAGCAAATTATAATTAAATTATCCAACTACAACGCTCGTGTTTCGACAATAAACGAAACATATTTGAAATGTATGTTACCACTTGTGAATTTAAACATCACCCGGATAACATAAGTTTGTAAGAGTCGTCCTGCTGTCACTCAAATCGCTGCGCTCTTATTTGTATTCCCCAGTAACGAGCCCGGATCATTCCGAGAGAGGTCACGTCGTGTGACGAGAGACGTGATGTCGTGTGACGAGAGACGTGATGTCGTGTGACGAGAGACGTGATGTCGTGTGACGAGAGACGTGATGTCGTGTGACGAGAGACGTGATGTCGTGTGACGAGAGACGTGATGAGGGCGGAACCTGAAATGTCCATGGACACCGACAGTTTCTCGATCGGTCTCAGTGCCAGTGGACATACATTTTACCATGAATTGTCTTAGATATTCAGTTTGTCACGAACTTTCATCATGAAATGTTTCAAATATTCTGTTTGTCACGAACTTTCATCATGAATTGTCTCAAATATTATGTTTGTCACGACGTTCGTGAAATTAAATTAGTGTTTGTTTGACCGAGTATCGACTATCGCTCGATCCAGCCTAACTCCATAGGTTTGTAATGAATTATCTAATACTAGTATCACTTGTGTAGGAGTTTTGTTGTAGCCTTATGTGTGGACGAAGAGGGTAAATAAACTAAGTAGTATCACTTGTACATGTCTATTGGTTGAACTCATGACATACTCGACCTATGCGATTTGCAATTGCATGCATTTTAGATAAAAAGGGCATAGCGCCTTACAAGTCATATGACTTCTGCTATGTCCTTTTAACAACAGCACCGATATTATATTGTATTGTCGTTACCATTATGTATTGTATTATTTTTCATACTATGTTGTATATTCATTCCTGTGTTGCTGTTGTTAAATAAATTGTCATTCATTCATTCATGCGTGTGTATGTTTGTTGGCCACGCCAAAAGGCCTCTCCCCAGCGATGCCTTGTACGTGGTACACACAATACATTTTGTTCGCTGGAGCGAAGCGACTTAACCGACTGGCGTCGACTTACAAACTAATTAATTGATTAATTAAATGGTACAGAATAGAGAGTGAGAACGATTACGTTTTTGTTATATCGTAAAAATGTATTCTATATTACCATGGTTTTTCCTCACTCATTTTATTAGGACAGATGAAAACGATGGTGAAAATGTCATATCATTAATGTTATTTTAGTAATTATTGTGTTTTCTTTCCATCACACGCGATGTCGCAGAGACGAATTGTTATTATCACATATTGGCAGGCACTTGTTGTATACATATTACAAATGTGATAGAAAGGTTGTAAAGTAATAAACATAGTAACCATTAGGATAGTTATCTTCCCGAACATGCCGGAATTTCCAAGGGAAATGTTTACACGGAAATGCTTAAAGCGAAATATCTATGGGAAAATATTTAAATTTTTAAAGGGAAATGTTCCATTTCGGAGGTGCGTGCTATGGCCAGGAGTTGTGTTCGCTGTGTCACGTCGGGGGAATAATACTGGGCAGTTTGCTAGGGGGAAGTACGGTTAGAAATAGTCCACATTCCAAAAATAACCTAATCAGCGAAGATGCCGCAAGTATTGATCCTTTGGAAACAACACTAGTTCCTTGTGTGAGTTACTCCCTGCGGTGTTGTTCAATGCCAGAGTACTCTGCTAATTAATTTATACGCTGTTGCCGCTACGGTGTGCCCATATTTGAACTAGATTGGTATAATCGTACGCGAACGCTGGCCATTGTGTAAAAATAACGCTGCTTCAAGGCCAAGACGTTGTTGAAATTCCGAGACCGACACAAAGGAGTTGTTTATGCGATGGCCGGCCGGCACTCCTTGCACTGTATAGAAGAGCAAATGAAGACCAATGCATAATGTTGTACGGGCATAGCTTTATTTGGATTAGCTTAGCTTGGCTTTGTGAGAGATGTTTGCACACGTGTGTTTGTAAAGGGTATTGCCTTTGCTTTCTATCTAGTCGACGGCACCGCCCATTGTCGCCGTGGCTACTATTCACCGGGCATATGCATATTAAGGCAGTGCCATTTGTTGACCAGCCACATGTGTCTGTTTCTCGCTACATAAACTTAGCAGAGCTCATCAAATGTCGCTCCACACAACAGTCGACGTAAGACATTTGAGTTCTCCATAGACGGCCATTATAACATTTCCTTCGTTGCCTGCCAAGTTTTTCTACTAAGGTATTCACATTTTCATATTTTCCCACAATCTAATCTCTAAACTGACACCCCTTAATTTCTGCTAGACCGAGACAGTGATCCGTCGTGTTAACATCACCAATCAAAATGACACCATTATGAATACGCAGAAAAACACCGACTGTCATCTATCAAAATATGACAGCACGCTGCACAAAAAGTATACTCACTGCACACTATATATGTTCTCACAGAAATTCAGACAACTACCGTAATGCTATTTCTATACGGTACTATTTCGTTTCGGTAATTGCGAACGAAAACCTTGTTGTGGTCTGACGTCACTCAACACTTAAACCTGGCAATTGTAGCATAGTCAGTAAATGCAACGTTGGATAGTGTTGTAATAACAAATTCCCATACAAATATTAAATTAATTCTGCGAACGAAACCACATCCACATTCCCGTCGTGGTAAACAAAACGTATTTATATTACACTATAAATTATAGTATTCAATATCAAATGCAACTGACAAAGTATGCTAAGTTAAGATTATATATTTTAATCAACATTTCAAATTACGGTAACAACAATTTATTATAATAATTATTTTGTTGGTACGCACTTATGCAATTGTATGTATGGGTCCTAGTTTTTGGGGCTGCCTCGGGCTTTGTGGGTTTCCCGGGTGTCATACCATGCCATGTGGGTTCAAGCACATATTTCATCTCTTGTAGTGGTCTAACAATGATAATAATTAACAGCACAGTTATAGGTTATAGTTATTCTCCTGCCACTCGGAGGCAGTGGTCTATTTCTTAATTTACGACTAATAGTTTGCGATAACTGTACAAAATATATAAACAAACTTAATGATATATTGTAAACGTATGTTTAATAGACAGTAAGGCATTTGCAACAAAATGGTTGTTTGGGTGCTCAAATCTGGAAATCAATTGCGGTGTGTCCCTTACAATATTCTCCTACTTCGACAGTTCAAATGAAATCTTTCTGGATTAATCCGGAATCCGACGATACTGTGCCTTGGGCAACACGAGAGAACATTGAAGCATTTTAACGACGTGTCACGATGTCCTTATGCCCCAGTCGTAGAGCCACGTTTTGACCGCGCCGTTGTGCCTTGTTTCTGACCGCCATGTTCTGGGTAAAATGGGCAAAATTTCGGGAGGGTGCCACGTTGTCTCCACGTACTAGCCACGCTGTCGCCTCGTTGTAGTCCCGCTGTGAAAATCAAAGTCGAGTTATGCCTCGCTGCCTCCACGCTATAGCGTCGCTGTCGTCACGTCATGCCACGTTGAGCCTCGTTATGCGTCGCCGCTGCCACGCAGCATAGCGTACCATAACGTATCGTAACATACCACAATGTAGCAGAAACGCAGTACAACGTAGTATACGCGTTCTGTCACGTTTTTGCCACGTTGTTGTCACGTTGTGGTACGTTGTGGGGAAACGCCAGTGAATTTTGAACATGTCCAAAATTAAAATCTCCAATTCGCGTTTTTCACGTTTTATCATGTCTTAGCCACGCTGTTCCTCGTTTGCTTACGTTGTAGCCACGTTCTGCCATGTTTCGCAACGTAGCTAACCGTGACGGCCAAATCGTGACACTATGACTGAGGTATTAGACATTTAAGCGGTTGTCGAAGGACACTGCCACGCTGCGACTACAGCTATTGCAATTATTCCGGATTAGTTTTCACGTATAAATCACGGTGAAAGAGGTTTACAATTCTGATTGTGCAACACTCACGACACGGTCGGCGGCCCGTGTATTGTCGGGCCCGTGAATGTATACAAGTACTCAAGCATGACGGCCACTTAGGGCTCTGCACGTAGAGGTACTGAGACTGAAAGGAGACTCTATTTTCGTAGGGTCGTCTGCTGATGCGCTCACGTGTACACAGTTGATGACCTACTTGCTATTCAATAGCTCAGAATGGATACTTGGTCCATTTTGTAGTAAATGGAGTGCTCACTTGATGATGTAACTTTGGGAAGTGGTGATCTGGAAGCAGTTTTTGGTTGATTCCTCACTTCTCTCGAACTAGGCTTGTTCTTATTGTTTGTTATATTGTTTATGTTCGAGGCGATGTGTCGGTGTGATATCGGACATTCAACAGTTACTCACAACTGCAGTGCACCCGCACAATGATGACGCCATGACGTGTTTTGATGCTATCGATTCCAGTAGCACACACATATGGACAGTGTTAATTAATCCACTAATTATTTCCGAGAACATCACGATCTCTACAAGCGCAGGGTCGTGATTAATTGAATAGCTACATCATATATTCACACATTAAAACTACGCAGAATAACGATAAAAACTGGTCGTCTCAGATTCGCCAGTGTTAGGAAACTGCAAGTCGTCTAATGACAATACATCATACACATTCACACACAATATGACAATTACTCATTCTTGATGAGTATTCTCGGAGATTAACTGAAATGATAATTCAAACAAAATCCACAATGAATTCCGTGTTGACAGCTTCCGACTGGCTCACGACGCGCTCAAGACGCGTTTTCGATGCGTCTTGACCGCGTCTTGAGCGAGTCTTGAGATCGAGTCTTGAGCGAGTCGTGAGCGAGTCTTCGCGGTGTGCGGGCTACTTGACGGTTCGCGATTGCCTAACTGTGCTTGACCAATGCGAGCTGTTCACACGCTTCACTGCGTCGCGTTTGTTCGCAGCAGCGAGGTCGAACATAGGGTAGCGCTATATGATTGACAGTAGGTCGCTTTCCAAGTTGGCGAACAGATGCATAGGCAGGAAAGCTCGCTGTAGAAACGAAGAGGTTGTTTCCTATGTTGCCAACGGAACATAAACAAAACGTGACGCACCACATCGCAGATGTGAGCGAGAGTACGTTTGGGAAGACAAAAGTGAGAACATAATCAGAAAACTATTCAGCGTTTATAAAAGCAGAAAACAGCACCGAAGATCTTTCCGGAACACAGCTAAAAAGGTGGGTGATAATCATGTCTAAATACAAACGGTCCCGGTACTTGTACAAGAGCTTAGAGAGTAGAGCAAGGCGCTAAATTACTCAGTAATATCGGAGAAAGTACCCATACCACTAAATATAATGCCATTTAAGAATGTGGATTGACAACACTAGAAACCAGGAGATTGACAGGAGATCAGATAGAGGTTTTTAAAATATTGAATGGGTATGAAAATATTGACAGAAATATTTTGTTCTCGGCTAAGGAAGAGAGAAGGACTAGAGGACATGGAATTACATTAGCAAAGAAGCAGTGTAGACTAGATATTAGAAAATTTTCATTTTCACAAAGAACAGTAAATGAATGGAACAGATTATCGGCTGATTGTGTAGGTGCTAGTAGTGTCAATATGTTTAAAAATAAAATTGACATGTATCTAAGAAGGCCTGGGTACATTTAGATAGATAGGTTGGACTCTCGATAAGCCAAAGGGCTTCCTTGTCCACCTGCCATCTAGAGTTGATTCTCTAGGTGGCAATCTTGTTAAATCTTGTTAAAATTTTTGTACAGCTAAACAAGAAATGTCACCATGAAAATAAAACAATGTCTACGCTCTGGCTTAATGTATTGTCATTTTGATGAAGCTTGCTCATCGTGCTTCTCGGGTTTAGCCAAACAATACAAACTTAGACTACAGTGTATAATCAGAACAGAACAAGGTAATCTGTTTCTTTCTTAAAGCCAAACCCCAGACTGACTCGAGGGGGTTTAGAGGGCTGGTTAGATACCACATAATATACAACATAATATCACAATATTTGTTAAATTAATTAACATATCTTGAATGCTGTTTGTTCAGGTGCCATGCTCCACATTCTTTTACTACAGACGTGTAGATGCGTAACTTTTGACACGTACATTTATAAGGTGCTCAGTACCAAAATCAAAGTGTCTAGTGAAACAATTTATGTTGAGTTATAGTAATAACCAAGGAGCTAGCACATTTGTCAACTTATAAATTCAAGTTTATTTTATGAGTTTACATGTGAATTTGATAACATTAGCTCATCTGAATGTGACACTAAGCTTTATTTAACGTCGGTTTACATGTGAATTTGATAACATTAGCTCTACGATCTGCCTCGCAGCCGCCCCTTTTGTCCATACCGGCCTCACAGTCTGTCATCCACGGTGATCACCGTTTCGCCGTCTGCTCGGCAGTTCTATGAAACAATTTGCCGTCTTTGATCAGGACTGCCACAACAGTAAACAGTTTTAAGACACATCTAAAAACTCATTTATTTAGGCAAGCTTTTTTGTAATTTTACTTTTTGTGTTTTAATTGATCATGTTAAAATCAATTAGTGCATTTAAAATTATTTTACTTTATTTATGTATTTTTATTTTATATATATATATATATATTTTTTATTCTGTTCCTATTTGTCAAATGCTATCATCATGCTTTTAGATACTGTATTTTAGGTATTTTACACATTTTATACTTTACACATTTATTTTTAGGTATGTTTGTAAAGCGCCTGAGAGCAATTTTAATTGATCGGGCGCTATATAAGTATTGTATTATTATTATTATTATTATTATTATCTGAATGTGACACTAAGGTATGTTCTATCTACAAGTTACTACTGATCTAGCTTGACAGAAGAGAGTGAAAGCCCTTGTAAGATATAGTGATTTGGGCAACCCAATACTTATCATATCAGGATATCGATCTATAAATAGATAGATAGATGCCAGAGTTGATGTATGTTACCAATACAAATGACCGTGAGTTGTTAATTGGAAGGCGCAAGATCACGTTAAAGCGAGTTGCAACATGTCAGCCGGTGAGTGGACGGCGTCGTGTCATTGAACAATGCGAATAACGTTCAATTGCCAACCTCAGAACACCGTGAGAAGTGAGTGTGTTGATGTTTACCAATTCAAGGCCAATTGGACATCATATACAATCGCACGCTGGTAGCAGAAACTCAATCGGTCAGAATTTTTGAATGGAACAAAAACAAATTGGCCGAGTTTTCTGACAGCAGTGTCGCACTTCTAATACAGGGAACAAAAGACCTTGGTCTAGTTGCTTTTAATCCTCCGCTGTATGGCTGGCTGCAAGGTCACACTTGGAGCACACCTATATATAGGAGAACTGTCAATCTATCCCGCGGAGTAGCACGACACATGCGGTCATTGTCGAGCCAGTGTAGTGTGTCTGTGGTACGGACGTGAGCTTGGAATTGCATGTCCTCTATCAATGTGTTGTCGTCACCGTTGTCAAAGTCTTTTACTCGGCCAGTGGTCACGGTTAGTGTTATGAAATATCGTGGATAGTAGTGTTAGACGGGTGGGAGTATCGTGGATAATTGTCACAGGCGGGAGGAAGTATCATGGATAGTGGTAATAGGCGGGAGGAAATATCATAAATAGTCGTGATAGGTGGGGGAATTATCATGGATAAAGGTGATAGGCGGGAGGAAGTATCATGGATGGTGGTAATAGGCGGGAGGGAGTATTATTGATGGTGGTAATAGGCGGGAAGGAGTATTATGAATGATTGTAATAGGCGGGATGGAGTGTTATTGATGGTGGTAATAGGCGGGAGGGAATATTACTGATGATTGTAATAGGCAGGAGGGAGTATTATGAATGGTTGTAATAGGCGGGAGTGAATATTATTGATGGTGGTAATAGGCGGGAAGGAGTATTATGAATGATTGTAATAGGCGAGATGGAGTGTTATTGATGGTGGTAATAGGCGGGAGGGAATATTACTGATGGTTGTAATAGGCGGGAGGGAGTATTATGAATGGTTGTAATAGGCGGGAGGGAGTATAATTGATGGTGGTAATAGGCGGGAGGGAATATTATTGACTGTTGTAATATGCGGGAGGGAGTATTATGAATGGTTGTAATAGGCGGGAGGGAGAACTATGAATGGTTGTGATAGGCGGAAGGAAGTACTATGGATGGTGGCCTGGTGAAACCGTCCACACATATTGTAATTCTAACCGGAGAATTGCTAATTCGGCTATCATTGGTAACCGAATCTTAGCGGCGTTATGCTCACGATTGATGCCACAAACCATGGCACCACAACCTGAATCTAATATGCTACTTCCCACGTTGTAGTGTGTGTATATATATATATATATATATATATATATATATATGCGAACGTCTAGAGTTAACCGGACTCGAACATTGTTTTCAGGGAACGAAAGCAACACAGATACATCGGCTGCGTCTGCAGAACCAGGGAACATGTTAGCGACATGGAGGAACATTGGACCAAGAAGGTTAGTCTACGCAGTGTTATTAAAAACAAAGTCTTGATCACCACCGTACAGGGAAGTCAGTTTCATAACCTCAGCCTACTTGTCGCCTTCTCATAAATCTGTCAACTACGTCGTTACATATATCTACAAGACCATTGACAAAATCATTATTTACTATTTTAACCTATTTTTAGTATATTACATTTATCAGTTTGTTTAAATAACCAATGGGCATGTGGACCCAGGAAGTCACGTATACCCACAGTTGGGTCACGTATCCAAAAGAAACACGGCTTTCAAATAGCATTTGTCTTTGACAATTTGTCTCAGCTTCAACTCACACCGGGGCTGTGTGTCCTCTGTATACGGTTGACATAATTATAAAAGTGGTGGATTGTCAGATTACAAACACTGTTTCAGTGTAAAATCCCAATAAATATTGTAATTAATATCAAACTAAAAATTCAATTAAACTAATCATTAACATAAACACACTATTCTAAGTAAAAATGTTTAAGTAGGTTTGCTAGTACGGTAATATGTAGAAGGTGTTTTTATTTGTTCCAAACATAACACAATAAATCGATGTCAATAATTACAAAAAATAATACAATTCTATTGTATACAACACGCAATATATGAAATTGAAATAAAAAAATATGGTCAGGAGACTCATCTTAGACAGTAATAGTAGCTATCGAGGACCACCCTTGTAGCAATAACATTGTACTAGAAAAGTAAATTTATGCTATGACATCTTCTAACTCTGACCATTTTAGTACACTCACAAATAACTCATTTGAAAGCTCTGTTACTACGGCGAACTTTCAGTGTACAGCGGCTCATTATGTATGTGATGCCTAAAGCTTGTGCGATAGGTTGGTACTTTTATACAACCACTTAAACGCTTTAGTTGAACGTTGTACCGAATAACACTGTGCTAGGCGCAAATATCTTGGTAACCCGAATGATATAGACCACCTGTTTATGGTTGGATTATATTTGAATGAATGGTGGCTTAGTCGTCGTGTTACTCGTGTGACTATCTAATGGCGCCATCTAGCGAATGGGGCATATATTACTGCACCCTGGCGCTCTCGTGGATATCAGCACCGGCCTACGCGCGCGAGGGGTAATTTATAAGCGTGTCAGTCTAATTTGGCGTCGGTTGGTTGTTTTGAAGTCGTTTCTGATCGCGTAAAATCGGAAATGTCATAGCATTTTGGAGGTGGGCTAGAATCGATGCAGAATGCGTTAACATATTCTTGATTCGATAAAGTTACGTTACATTTGCCTCACCGTAGGAACTTTGCTGAAGGTATCCTAGTTTAATCAGAACTTAATGTAATGTTGTAGAATGGCGACGACACTGGTGAGTCTACTGGCCATGTCGTGTCTTCTTCTGGTGTGCCTTGGAAGCATGCTCTACAGTGCGACGTCTACCTCCTTTCCGCAGTATCACAGGTTCATGGCGAACGCAACAACAGGTAACTGCAACACTTCATTATTACAGCCAATCTATCCACCTTGTGATCTGCTGCATAGCATTAGAATAATGTGAAAATGTGTCGCAAAGAAACTGCAAGATTTACTTGCAAAGTTATTTACGAGAATGCTACATGCGGGTACGATTGGCGGCCATTCGTCTCGATAACACAATGGACGCACGTAAAATCATGTTAGTAGACATAGATTGGTGGATAACAATCACAAAATTATGATTGTGACGCTAACATACAATGACATACTAGATCCGTTAAATGACTAATCAAGTGGATTATGTAAATACTAAATTATATAATTGATTAACTTAGTGCTATGCCCAAACCGTTATACTGCCACATCCGTACTAAGATACCTGTAGGTATGTGTGTGTGCACATGTGTGCGTATTGACCTGATAGCAAAAGTTTATCACATTCAACTCACTCTAACATTTCTCAATCAGCTCTCTCTAGATCCCTCTTTTCGCTATTGCCGTCTTCAACTGTTCCATCTCTAGACCACATCGTCTTTTAAGCAGTCGAATTAGACGTTTCTGTTGCTCTTCTTTCCTTTCGTTCTTCCACAAGTCTGTTGCCACAAGACGGTCTTATATACCACTTCATTCTTACATCTTTAGTAGTGTCCGGCAAATCTGAATCGTCTTCTTCTTATTTTATCTTATTCTGTCAGTGACTTTACACATTCTACGGTATAGTTCATTGTTTGTCAAATGTTGCTGCCCGTGGGCTTTAAATGCGACTTGAAGCATTCTTGTAAAACATCCGTTTAATGCCTTTTAGTTTCTTGGTTAATCTCTATGAAATATATTAATTTCTCAAGAAACCTTTTGTGGTTTCTCCATGTAATTTCGGCCGCCTGTCTGAATTGATGGTCATGTTACATGATGCAAATTAGAAATCGGTGATCACCTCAGGTTTAGCACATTTACCTTTCCGTCTCGTTATTTGGACTCCATGTTCCACTTCTCTTCCATCGGCAGCTGGCCGCAGTACATTCTCACGGACCACCACGAAGAGTTATGGCGCTAGCGTGTCACCTTCTAGCAATCCCGTCGTCATATCAAACAGCTCAGTTTCTTTGTCCGGTGAGTATATTTTTCACGCACGTGTGTTCCTGTGCATGTTGGAAGTGGATGTTATCACCTGTTGTGGACATCATAAGTCTCTTGAAGAACAATCATCATCTTGCCACCATGGACCATATCAAGTGTTTTCGGAGGTCATAATTGCAGAAGAAGCATTGTTCTACTTCCTTCTGTTAACCTTCTTTATGTTGGTACATGAACTACTGTTGCCCTGGTCTCCCTGTCCGGAATTTATTCTCTTTCTCTTAGGTGACGGCCTATTTCAGGACGTACCCGGGTATCATGCTAGTATCATCGTGTTGAATGTCGAGCACAGACCAATGCCTCTGTAATTCATTGCCTTTGGTAAATCGCCATTATTGGGTGGTATCAGAATAATGTTTAGAAATGTTCACTGTATCGGTATTTTCCTTTCAATCACAGCTTTGTTGCAATTGTCTAGCATGATAATCTCACGATAGCAGCGCTTTAGCAATTAATGTGGGATAGTATCGTCCCCGTAGCTCTTTCCTTCATTCATAGATTACTTGGTCTTCTCATACTCGATTCGATCCACATGTCCTTCACTGACATTGATATTTATTATTACAGGTTGGATCGCTTTATCGTGATGTTCTTTGTCAGGTGAACTGGTTATTCATTTACGGACGTGGTCATACCAGTTTCCCAGCCTTTGTCCTGCAGTTATACCCTTAAGTTGCCCGTTACGAGCTGTCTTTCTACCACTTGCTTGGCTTATTGGCTTCCGGCTTTGTCCGTGTCTTGCACTAATACGTGTGTTTTTTCGACTTTAGTTATGTTTTTGCAACGTTCTTCACCCTGTACAATGTTACAACCGGTTTCCATGTTCTTCCTGGGCTGTTCATGTCTCACTCCATTGTCAGCTTATAAATCCCTCTTGACATTTTCTGTGGCTGATTGCACTTATTAATTATTTTTATCGATTGAATATTGAAGCCAGTTATGTCAGACACCGAGTGGTGTTGACCGGTTTGTGCCGAACAGGACCGAATGTGAACTCTCGAACGTCCTATTGCATACACATTGGCGCCGCAAATCTTATTTCAGGAATTATTTTTGCCCCATGTCACGACGTCGATGAGATTTTAAAAGGAATGAACTAAAGTCGAATGTACTTATGATAACAAATAACAGTTGAGTTTGTTTATAACATTGTTTATCATTGGTAGTACTAATTAGTACATTTATAATAATGTCGATTTGTCCTATGCCTTCCAGAAGGTGTAGTCATGAAAACGTTCAATTTGAACTGTTTAGCATGTCGGCACACGTGGCTAAACTATCGTCACTTTGTTTTCCAGCACCAACGTATGCCGCAAGACAATCAGCCGCCCGCGTCAGGTGGCTGCAAGACGCGTGTCTTTCTCTCGGCACTCGTGACCGGAAGAAGCTGGCGAGAAGACGGAACAAATACGACCATATTCTCATCGACGATGCCAACCGCATGCTCTTCTGCGACGCACCAAAGACCGGCAGTTCGTTTTTCAAGATCCTCTGGTTAAACTACACCCGCGAGGTCTATCAACCTCGGTTAATTCACGAGCGCAGCTTTCTGGCGAAACACAATCTACGATACCTCAACTCATACAGTCAGGCTGGAATACAAACTCGATTAGAAACGTACTTCAAATTCATGGTCGTGCGTCATCCGTTCGTCAGAATTCTGTCTACGTATATAGAAAAACTGGAAAAGCCGAACGAATACTACCAGCCTCTTCTTGGACGGACTATTGAACGAAAATACTCTAACGTTTCTGCAAGGCAGGCGACTGGCAAAAACGTTAGTTTCAGTCAGATGGTCCAATATATCGTCGACAGCGGTCCATATGATCACCACTGGACTCCCGTGTCACTGTTGTGCAATCCGTGTGAAATAGCCTACGATTACATCGCTAAGCTTGAGACGAGCCACGTGGATTACAAACATATTTTCTCGAAACTTAAGAACGTGCCGGGTTCGAAAACGGGCCTGCCACGGTCGGTTACGGCGTACAGAGGAGCGACGGACCTGGACATGGTCAGGAAGTACTACAAAACAGTTCCGATAAATGTTACTAACAGTCTCTTTCAGACGTACAACACAGACTTTGAGTTGTTCGGGTACACTTGGAACACTACGTCACAGTCGTACGGCGACCGGATGAATGCAGACGGCAAGGAATATTAGTGAAGGCGTGAATGGACATACTTGTCAAAACTATGTTGCCATATAGTATAGGATCAAGATAATATCGAGCTTAATTAAACAATTAATTCATTAACTTGACTGTCCCTAAAATTACATTGAAGAATACTAAATAAAGCGGCATGTGATATGTTGTAGGTATGCAACTGAACTTCTACCAACTGCTTCAGTTAGTGTTCCCTTGGACTAAAAGCATTATTGTACAATTAAGTTTCTTGTTCAATTAATTAGGTACATTGCTCCGTCGATTATGAAGAAGACTCAATCACATCATGTACTTATAATATACACCATGATCGATTTGTTCACGGTATCAAATGATTTAAGATACTACAGTTTATGAACAACAATTACCCGACGATTGGACGATTTATGTACACAACTTGAAAGAGTTAAATGTGTTGCTGAAGAGTCTAAGTGTCATTGTGTTCTACAATCGACATGGCCCCGATAGGCGACATCATAATGCAATAATAAGACATCCACTATGCTACAGACTGGTGACAGTGACAAACCCCGTTCCAGTGCCTTCGACATCGACGTAATGGTTGGTGCAACCAAATCCAA
The DNA here is from genome assembly GCA_964017155.1 of Oasisia sp. SBJ-2009. NCBI lineage: Eukaryota > Metazoa > Annelida > Polychaeta > Sabellida > Siboglinidae > Oasisia > Oasisia sp. SBJ-2009. The sequence goes on from OZ024854.1 coordinate 14,294,479, forward strand.
TGGTTTGTCGAACTTCGTACCGCACGCTGCATAACACCGCTTCCATGCGACTGTTTCTCACCAACAATGCAGTTATTCAACAAAGCTATCCACTGATGGTTTTAGACTACGTAAATGCTCTTCTGTTCGTCACAATGGATGTTCTCATATCTAAATGAGACACAGGGTTTAGACTGGCACAGTCGTTTCAGCAAACGACAACATATTGCCAATGTGTTCACGAAACTGTACTACTTCCGGTGAAGCAGCGGGTTGTGCACAGTCCTACAACATTGGTGCTATCGTACCGAGTTCAATAGCACCATCGTTCGTTACCGACTTGCTTGTCGCGTACCGATTATTGTCGTATATAAAATGTTTATTACGAATCTACAACAAAAGCTGCCTCCTGTGTGTAACTGAATTGTGATAACGCTTTCTCAGGAATAATAAAATATTGTTTTTTATAGATGCCATTTGAGAGTTGGTCATTTCGTAGAATGTTGCGGCGTTGACCGCGTGAACGGTGATCGATATTGGCACGCTGCCAACTAGAGTCGGCGTTATTTCTGCTCAACGTAAAGTGTAAAGCGCTTTGAACGGTCCTGAAGACTGGATACTGCGCTATATAAGAACTTGCCTTTTTACTTTTTTCAACGCTGAAATAAAAACGTTGATTGATTTTATCACCTTTTCCGTGCATAAACACACCTTATTAATTGCCATCCAAGCCTCTTGGAGTCCATGATCCATACTATTTATGAAATTCTTATCACTGAATTTTGACTCTAAATATACGAATAAGACAATTTCAAATGAGCATGCACCGTCTGGGTTTTAAAGTGAAGTGACCTCGAGACGAATGATTAAATAGTTACACCTACTCATGCTAAATGGTAATCACAGTTGCAACGGACGCGCCTTCTTTGAGGCAGTGACTCATCTTTCTTAGTTTCCACGTTCTTCCTTGACAGATACCTATTAAAAGCACATCGCAAATGCTTGATGAACTATTTTAAATAGTTGTCTTTGCAATCATCCATAGGTCAGTGGACGCGGGTCAAATTGAGCAAATAAACAGAATGCATCGCTTGGACCTTGGTGGCTCGGTCGATATTTATAGACGCCACGCACAGCTTGTCAACACATCGAGTGCTATTATACGGGGCGCGTGTCTTTTACCAAAATGTCACGAATTCCCCAGGGTCCGCATAGGGAACGATACATGGCATTATGGATCACCTTTGATCAGGCCATGGGCTGTTTATCTCACCACAGAGTACACACACATACCCTAGTGCTTTTGTCCTACAGTTGCATGTTGACATCTGAACCCTCTGCATTTCATTTCTTTTGCATTTCATCTGTATTATATCTTTAACGTATTAAACTTATTAAAAGCAGCGCATTGAGTAGAATCGACCGTGATCAGTGGCTTGCTTCATCTAATTTAATTGTGTTGATGTCTGTCGTGTGCGGCATTAATGTTGACTGTTGCTAAGCTCTGCATGTGATTGGTCATTATGTGTCAACCCCCGAGCCAACGTGCTGTCTGATCAGTAACGTTTGGACAACAACTGGTCTGTATTACCTCAAAAACGTGTTTCCGAGATACCGTTATTGGAGGTAGCTTTGGTTGAGAGGCAAGGATAGAACAAAGGTGATAAAGGTAAGACGTTTGATGTGTACTGACAATATAAAATTATAATCTTTTGTTTCATTTTATTTTAAAACAATACGGTTCTCTGTTAGTTTGTTTGAATGCCCAAAATATCCGCGATTTTTATTAGCATATATCTGGCATAAATGACATGTAATCCGATTGGAATTTATCTAGATTTATGGCGCTACAAAAATATTCTTATTATTATGATTATTATCATCTACCTGGTAATTAGGATTATTCTTTGATTTAGTTATTTCGAAATTCATTGGAGAATGGGAAACTTGGCGGCACAATATGTTGTAAGGTAACCAATTAATAATGTATAGTTACAACCTAGAAATGAGTGTAGACTGGAATCATTCACGAACAAACCCCACATTGTGGACATTTGGGGCTTGGTTTATCTGCCGTTGTCATATTGATTCAGTTTACATGTTTGCTAGGTTTAAGTGCCACTGGTTAGAGCAGTGATCACGTTCAAGTTAACAAGATTAAACGGGCTCTCTCAAAGAATAAATCCATGGATACACACGTGGTTAACTTTTCTCCCGTGTAGGCCTAATGTCTGGCAAATCAGTCAGCAAATTGTGTTGCGTCAACCGATATTTATTCACACAGTGACGTATTGTTTCTAAAACATTCTTACCGCCTTTGGCAGCACCAAACGGATAAAATGCACGCGAGAAGAACAATTTACACCAGAAAACACGGTTTTGAAGTGTTGTGTGACGATAATTATTATAACACGAGGCAGGCAACGTGTTGCATTGGTGGTGGTTGTGGTAGTGGTTGTGGTGGTGGTGGTGGTGGTGATGGTGGTGGTGGTTGTGGTGGTGGTTGTGGTGGTGATGGTCTTTATGGTGGTGGTGGTGGGTGTGGTGGTGGTGGTGTTGATGGTGCTTTTGGTGGTGGTTGTTGTTGAGGTAGTGCTGTTGGTGGTGGTGATGGTTGTGGCGGTGGTTGTGGTGATGGTGGTGGTTGTGGTGTTTATAGTGGTTGTGGTGTTGCTGGTTGCTGGCTGTTGTACTACTATTGCTACTGCTACGGCTACGGCTACTGCTACTGCTACTGCTACGGCTACGGCTACGGCTACGGCTACGGCTACGGCTACGGCTACGGCTACGGCTACGGCTACGGCTACGGCTACGGCTACGGCTACGGCTACGGCTACGGCTACGGCTACGGCTACGGCTACGGCTACGGCTACGGCTACGGCTACGGCTACGGCTACGGCTACGGCTACGGCTACGGCTACGGCTACGGCTACGGCTACGGCTACGGCTACGGCTACGGCTACGGCTACGGCTACGGCTACGGCTACGGCTACGGCTACGGCTACGGCTACGGCTACGGCTACGGCTACGGCTACGGCTACGGCTACGGCTACGGCTACGGCTACGGCTACGGCTACGGCTACGGCTACGGCTACTGCTACTGCTACTGCTACAACAACAACAACAACTACTACCACTACTACCACTACTACCACTACTACCACTACTACCACTACTACCACTACTACCACTACTACCACTACTACCACTACTACCACTACTACCACTACTACCACTACTACCACTACTACCACTACTACCACTACTACCACTACTACCACTACTACCACTACTACCACTACTACCACTACTACCACTACTACCACTACTACCACTACTACCACTACTACCACTACTACCACTGCTACCACTGCTACCACTGCTACCACTGCTACCACTGCTACCACTGCTACCACTACTACCACTACTACCACTACCTACCACTACTACCACTACTACCACTACTACCACTACTACCACTACTACCACTACTACCACTACTACCACTACTACCACTACTACTACTACTACTACTACTACTACTACTACTACTACTACTACTACTACTACTACTACTACTACTACTACTACTACTACTACTACTACTACTACTACTACTACTACTACTACTACTACTACTACTACTACTACTACTACTACTACTACTACTACTACTACTACTACAACGCTATTGTTATAATATTTGGCCTTAATAGTGCGGTTAGCGTAACACAGCATTGATTGTTTAATTATAAGCCTATCCAGGTGTCAATTTAAAGCGTCCACTGAAAATTATTAATGATTCCGCTAATTGCCATGTCCAGTAGATAAGCGGCGCTCAATGATTCCGATCGCTTTGTTGGACGTCACGAATGATGTGCGTAGGCGACCCGAGCCGGAGAGATACTACTGCGCACAAACTGTTTACGGTAAACAGGGAAACGGACTTCACGGGAACACTGCAAGGTCGAGGAGGTAGCTACTTTAAGTGAGCAGAGTGGAACGTTCAGTTGACGCGAAAGGTGAGACGCTTAATGGTTATTCGATTACTTAATGAAGAATTATATATTTATAAAACGTGAGGTCTATTGTGAACAAATGTGTGTACTGAGAGAGAGGGGTATAGGGAGAGAGAGAGAGAGAGAGAGAGAGAGAGGGAGGGAGGGAGAGAGAGAGAGCGAGAGAGGGAAAAAGAGAGACAGTTTTATATGAATTATAAAAACAACATACTCGTGTATTGTATTAATGCTTGTCGTACTTTGATTACGTTTGTTTTAGTAGGTGATCCCCAAAATAAACTATGTCTATCCATTTATCTAACCCCGGTTTATATATATATATATATATATATATATATATATATATATGTGTGTGTGTGTGTGTGTGTGTGTGTTTGTATATATATATATATATATATATATATATATATATATATATATATATATATATATATATATATATATATATATACATATATACATATATATATATAAACTGATAGAGATGAGGGTGCACTTACAGAGAAAGAATGAACTGTAACATAGAAGAAAACAATTTACCGATGTAGTCCCGTCCGTCCGTCCGTCCGTCCGTCCGTCCGTCCGTCCGTCCGTCCGTCCGTCCGTCCGTCCGTCCGTCCGTCCGTCCGTCCGTCCGTCCGTCCGTCCGTCCGTCCGTCCGTCCGTCCGTCCGTCCGTCCGTCCGTCCGTCCGTCCGTCCGTCCGTCCGTCCGTCCGTCCGTCCGTCCGTCCGTCCGTCCGTCCGTCCGTCCGTCCGTCCGTCCGTCCGTCCGTCCGTCCGTCTCCGTCCGTCCGTCCGTCCGTCCGTCCGTCCGTCCGTCCGTCCGTCCGTCCGTCCGTCCGTCCGTCCGTCCGTCCGTCCGTCCGTCCGTCCGTCCGTCCGTCCGTCCGTCCGTCCGTCCGTCCGTCCGTCCGTCCGTCCGTCCGTCCGTCCGTTATAATTGTCCTTTATAATTCCTATTAATCAACTACGTTTGTGTGTGATACGCTATTTAGGGGGTCGCCTTTTATTTACTTATCATGAACATGAACTTATGCAATTGTCACAACAATGCAACTACGCAGAGGCAATTTTATTATTAATGATTTCGCTAATTGAAGTGTCCTGCATGTAAGCGACGCTCAATGATTCCGATCGCGTATTTGGACATGACGAAGTAATGTGTGCGTAGGCGGACACACCTGGATATATTGTCACGCGCAGTTCCAGGTAAACAGAGTCACATACTTCAGTGACGAGACTGCGGAGTTGGGGGAGATGTGTCTGGTCTTGGAGACACACTTTTCTTATTTATTCAACTGATCTTCCAGACAATGTGACATCAAATGTACATCTTTGTGCAGATTATGCCATCATTTATAGAAAAATACAACCATCAGTGACATATTATATATTATAAGATTACTTAAAAAATTAGAAGCTCGGGATCTAGAATGGCAGATGGAATTCCATCCAAGAAAGTATCGAGCTATCACATTTGGAAGACCTAAAAATACAATTAAACACCATTACACACAATTAGAAGTGGTTAATAGTGTAAATTACGTGTGCGTGATCCACTTAAAATGACAATACAAGACAATACACATAGGATTGGTATAATACAGAGGAGGCCAGTTAGATTAATTCTCGGGCGTTATTACAATATATCAGTTTTTCTTATATGATATATAAACTAGAATTTATGACGCATGAACAATGTCGCTTATACTCTAGACACACATTAAAGCATAACACAGCTAACAACTTAGTATGTGTCAATATAAATCAATACCTTTCACAGTTTCTCAAAATATTCACATCATAATTTTTTTACAACCATGTTTTAGATTTGAATTACACAGAATGTAACCCAGAATACTTTGCATGAGTGATGTCCTGCTCAACTGACCTTAGTTTACCTTTAGTTCTCCAGATTCTCTGTTCCGTCTTTTGCTCCACGTTATGTCGTAAATAATCTGTTTGATTGTTTGCTTGCTTGCTCGTTCGTTTTTTTGTTCGTTCGTTCGTTCGTTCGTTCGTTCGTTCGTTCGTTCGTTCGTTCGTTCGTTCGTTCGTTCGTTCGTTCGTTCGTTCGTTCGTTCGTTCGTTCGTTCGTTCGTTCGTTCGTTCGTTCGTTCGTTCGTTCGTTCGTTCGTTCGTTCGTTCGTTCGTTCGTTCGTTCGTTCGTTCGTTCGTTCGTTCGTTCGTTCGTTCGTTCGTTCGTTCGTTCGTTCGTTCGTTCGTTCGTTCGTTCGTTCGTTCGTTCGTTCGTTCGTTCGTTCGTTCGTTCGTTCGTTCGTTCGTTCGTTCGTTCGTTCGTTCGTTCGTTCGTTCGTTCGTTCGTTCGTTCGTTCGTTCGTTCGTTCGTTCGTTCGTTCGTTCGTTCGTTCGTTCGTTCGTTCGTTCGTTCGTTCGTTCGTTCGTTCGTTCGTTCGTTCGTTCGTTCGTTCGTTCGTTCGTTCGTTCGTTCGTTCGTTCGTTCGTTCGTTCGTTCGTTCGTTCGTTCGTTCGTTCGTTCGTTCGTTCGTTCGTTCGTTCGTTCGTTCGTTCGTTCGTTCGTTCGTTCGTTCGTTCGTTCGTTCGTTCGTTCGTTCGTTCGTTCGTTCGTTCGTTCGTTCGTTCGTTCGTTCGTTCGTTCGTTCGTTCGTTCGTTCGTTCGTTCGTTCGTTCGTTCGTTCGTTCGTTCGTTCGTTCGTTCGTTCGTTCGTTCGTTCGTTCGTTCGTTCGTTCGTTCGTTCGTTCGTTCGTTCGTTCGTTCGTTCGTTCGTTCGTTCGTTCGTTCGTTCGTTCGTTCGTTCGTTCGTTCGTTCGTTCGTTCGTTCGTTCGTTCGTTCGTTCGTTGTACAGAGCACATATAGTGTATCGTTCAGAGTACATATCGTATACCGTACATAGTACATATCGTGTACGGCATAGATTACGTGTCGGGTACCGTATAGACTACGTGTCGTGTCCCGTACAGAATACCGAGTACCGTACAGAGTGCATCTCGTGTACCGTACTTAGTACGTGTCGTGTAGCGTACAGAGTACATATCGTGTACACAGAGAGTATATATCGTGTACCGTACAGAGTCATGCGATACACAGCTCTAGCCATAACTATTTTATTCAAAATTAGCTCAGGCTGCAAATAGTTTACTTTCCAGTATTCATACGTGGGTGGAATGGTTCATTCATGCTCAAGTGTTATCAGACCTATGTCATAATACTCCTTGACAATGACGCCACGTTGTCGTTTATGGTTTGCACACCATCTGATACATAATTGATTTCGCGTGTTTGTTTATACGATTAATTGTAATGTCCGACCTCAGCTGAGGGGCAAATAGAAGCATCGATCACGACCGCGATAATTGTCATCTAGTATGTGTGCGTGTGCGTGTGCGTGTGCGTGTGCGTGTGCGTGTGCGTGTGCGTGTGCGTGTGCGTGTGCGTGTGCGTGTGCGTGTGCGTGTGCGTGTGCGTGTGCGTGTGCGTGTGCGTGTGCGTGTGCGTGTGCGTGTGCGTGTGCGTGTGCGTGTGCGTGTGCGTGTGCGTGTGCGTGTGCGTGTGCGTGTGCGTGTGCGTGTGCGTGTGCGTGTGCGTGTGCGTGTGCGTGTGCGTGTGCGTGTGCGTGTGCGTGTGCGTGTGCGTGTGCGTGTGCGTGTGCGTGTGCGTGTGCGTGTGCGTGTGCGTGTGCGTGTGCGTGTGCGTGTGCGTGTGCGTGTGCGTGTGCGTGTGCGTGTGCGTGTGCGTGTGCGTGTGCGTGTGCGTGTGCGTGTGCGTGTGCGTGTGCGTGTGCGTGTGCGTGTGCGTGTGCGTGTGCGTGTGCGTGTGCGTGTGCGTGTGCGTGTGCGTGTGCGTGTGCGTGTGCGTGTGCGTGTGCGTGTGCGTGTGCGTGTGCGTGTGCGTGTGCGTGTGCGTGTGCGTGTGCGTGTGCGTGTGCGTGTGCGTGTGCGTGTGCGTGTGCGTGTGCGGGTGCGGGTGCGGGTGCGGGTGCGGGTGCGTGTGCGTGTGCGGGTGCGGGTGCGGGTGCGTGTGCGTGTGCGTGTGCGTGTGCGTGTGCGTGTGCGTGTGCGTGTGCGTGTGCGTGTGCGTGTGCGTGTGCGTGTGCGTGTGCGTGTGCGTGTGCGTGTGCGTGTGCGTGTGCGTGTGCGTGTGCGTGTGCGTGTGCGTGTGCGTGTGCGTGTGCGTGTGCGTGTGCGTGTGCGTGTGCGTGTGCGTGTGCGTGTGCGTGTGCGTGTGCGTGTGCGTGTGCGTGTGCGTGTGCGTGTGCGTGTGCGTGTGCGTGTGCGTGCGTGTGCGTGTGCGTGTGCGTGTGCGTGTGCGTGTGCGTGTGCGTGTGCGTGTGCGTGTGCGTGTGCGTGTGCGTGTGCGTGTGCGTGTGCGTGTGCGTGTGCGTGTGCGTGTGCGTGTGCGTGTGCGTGTGCGTGTGCGTGTGCGTGTGCGTGTGCGTGTGCGTGTGCGTGTGCGTGTGCGTGTGCGTGTGCGTGTGCGTGTGCGTGTGCGTGTGCGTGTGCGTGCGCGTGCGCGTGCGCGTGCGCGTGCGCGTGCGCGTGCGCGTGCGCGTGCGCGTGCGCGTGCGCGTGCGCGTGCGCGTGCGCCTGCGCGTGCGCGTGCGCGTGCGCGTGCGCCTGCGCGTGCGCCTGCGCCTGCGCCTGCGCCTGCGCCTGCGCCTGCGCCTGCGCCTGCGCCTGCGCCTGCGCCTGCGCCTGCGCCTGCGCCTGCGCCTGCGCCTGCGCCTGCGCCTGCGCCTGCGCCTGCGCCTGCGCCTGCGCGTGAGTATTTGCGTGTGCGTGTGCGTGTGCGTGTGCGTGTGCGTGTGCGTGTGCGTGTGCGTAAGTATGTAATAATATTATAGTCTGTTAAACAAAGACAGATTATAGTGTAATCATGCATGATGCATATTGTATTTATTTCTGGTTATAGGTACATGTTTTCAATCTTGGAAAGTATTATACGTCACACAATTCTTGTTGCCCTTTTCGATTTTATAACTAATTGACTTTTGAAAATGTTGTTTTTGTGTATTGTAATCGTAATTGTCATTGTTGTGATTCTTGAAATAACTATTTTGTGTCTCTGTTATCACATTGCAAATGTGTACTTTACTGTGTGTTTTTTGCAGACCCGAGACCGGGAACCAGTACAAAAGGCGACAGACCGTGATCATCGACGATGTATTCACACACTCCCGTTTTGTTGCGCCGCTTCACCTGGCTTGCCGTGTGCTCAATCGTTGTCACAACTACTGCCCAAGGTGACGCTATTTCAAGTGGGCAACATTAATTATAAATGTTGCTTCTAAAGTAACAGCAGATTTAAAAATGAAGTTTAGTTGTTTGCACATACTGCTACTGCTACCAAAACGAACATGACAATGGCGGAATGCAAATCTCAAATGTACTCTTTGACGGCATATAACAAATAACCTGCAAGCACAATTAGTTCACGACTGCGCCGGTTATCCAGTATATTATAGTATTGCAGCGGGGGAGCAGATACCAGATATACCGCTCACGGCTACGTCACACCTCTAGTGGTCTCAGTCAACTCGAAATTGAACTTCTAAATTCACTAGCGCCTCACTGTTCTCATTAAATTTCGGAACATGGAGGGACCGTGCAACATTTACCAATTGTTGTCGTTTCGACGCATACGTTCGTAATACGAATTGCAATTTGTTTGCAAGCTAGCAATCCGTATGGGCGACATTTAAAAATAAATACCTCGTTTTGGCGATCACGTAATGCAAGAAATTATCGTCAGGTTTACAAAGTTCATCTCATTGCTTAAAGGTCTGCTTTTAAATATACGCACAAATCAGTTATGGCAAATTTACACTGCGTACCAGTCTTATAAAATCAATACCATTGATAATTGCGAGACGTAATAAATGTTTGGAGAAATCGCTGCGGATTTGAACACAATTAGCTAGTATAAACATATTTACCCCACTTCAGCAAATAATAGTAAGTGTAGGTTTCTGGTTTTCATATTTCGTTGTCGTCTTCAGAGTCGGTGTATATATAGCAACGTTAGGACTGAACATGTTTGCTACTAAATGTATTAGCTTAGGCATTGTAACTGGAGGGCAACATTTATTGAGGGAAGCCTAGCCCTCATACATTAGGGAATGGGTATGCATTTTGTTGTGTAATTGTTGTTTATGTGGAGTAATAAAAATAGGATTAATCGCTCAATATATCAAAAGTATAGATGGTGTAAATGTTTTGTAGAGCCCTGGAAATGTTTGGGTGGGTCACGGGTGATATAACAGTTAGTAATTCGGCGATGTTTACCATATGTGTGGGACACGTGATTTTTCATGTGGATAAGTTACATATTAAGGCTGCTAGGCTCCAAATCCAGTAGTTAAATTGGTTTAATTCCTACCCATACATACGAGAGAGCGTGACACCAGAAACGGAGCGAACCATAAGCTCCGGATCAGCCCTCCATTATTAATTTTATTCCGATGTAATGATGTTTTGTTTATCCAGGTCCCGTTTGTGAAATTCTGGTTGGAACATCAAATTCCATGATGGCTGTTCAAGTGGACACATATTCAAACCGTACAAAGCTTGGACGGACGAGAAAGGTCTTTGGAGGTAAGTTGCATAAATAACACATAAAATTAACATGAAACAATATATTCGCGTGTAGATGTTATTCCGTTACTTTGTTCCTGAATGTTTACCATTTTCGCTTCGTTGTCTGTCCGTGGTCTCATCCGTCGGAATGCATTCGAAGCATATATACGAAGTTACACATTTAGTTATTTAGTGATGTGTTTGATATATTATTTTCTACTGGGTTTCTCTCCAAAGGCGTCCCACAACTGACATAACTTGTATTATGTTCTGCAAGACTTTGCCTATTTGTTTCATTCATTCTCCTTTTAAAAGCAACTTGAATATCTTCACTGATATTATTAATGTACTCTGTTGTTGCCAGGGTCAACTGGTGCCATTGTAGCAGACAGCTACTACCGACGTATGTACTGGGTCGACGGCCCTAAACAGAAAATCTACCGCGCCAATGTTGACGGTACAGGCCGAATGACCATAGCCAGTGGAAGTAGGTCACTAATTATACTAGAACACGTAAAAACTTGCATATATAATAAACGTAAAACGTATTATTACTGTTATTACTCAGTCCCTGGCAAGTAATTTTAGCATAGTTAAATTCAAATATGTTCACTGTGTATCCAGTCACAAGGCGACAGGATCAACTGACCGAATTATCTAGGCAGTGTACGTTTGACGGGGACCTCGACTCAACCGGTTTCGGATCAATCCGGCTTCTCGCTGTTCGGGAAGAAGTTTGCCATTTAATACTTACGCTCTACCGTAAGCACCTCGGCTTAGTCGTCTTATAAAGTGTTGCTTACGGAGTTTATTTGTTTTCTCGTAGGACATCATTTTACATGGGAAAGTATTTCTCCAGCAGTGCCGTGTGGAGTATGTGCTTGGTGATGTGAACAAGAGAGTAGGATTTTTAGAATGAAGCCTTATAGCCTTAGGGGTTTTCGACGTGTGTGTGTGTGTGTGTGTGTGTGTGTGTGTGTGTGTGTGTGTGTGTGTGTGAGTGTGTGTGTGTGTGTGTGTGTGTGTGTGTGTGTGTGTGTGTGTGTGTGTGTGTGTGTGTGTGTGTGTGTGTGTGTGTGTGGTGTGCGTGTGTGTGGTGTGCGTGTGTACGTGGTGTGCATGTATGCGTGTTTGTGTACGTGGTAGG
>OZ024854.1:14311180-14321180 GCA_964017155.1 Oasisia sp. SBJ-2009
TGCTTTTGGTGCAGTGCTGTTGCTACACTGTTGTTACTACACTGCTGTTGTTACACTGCTGTTGCTGCACTGCTGTTGTTACAATGTTGTTACTACGCTGCTGTTGCTGCACTGCTGTTGCTTAACTGCTGTTGCTGCACTGTAGGTTTTGTGTTATGAAAATTAATATTGACCCACATGTGTGTGTGTGTATATATATATATATATATATATATATATATATATATATATATATATATATATATATATATATGTAGATATGTTTGTACTTTGTTATTTTGACTTCGCTGTGATAATACTCATGAAACTGTTTTGCTGTATCATCTGGTGCCAACGTCGTTCGCCATTACATTTCAGTGTGTACGTGGCTAAGCCGTACGGCGCTGTCAAGCGTATCGTGACATTCCCGAAGACGGTCACCGGTATTGCACTGCTGCGATGTAACTGCCCAAGTGAGTGTAGTGGGTGTTGTGGCATCGTGAGCATTTAATATTTCTTACGTCATGCTTACCATACAAACGTAAACTGGGTTGGTGGTGTCGGTCCGATACAGTTGTGACTACCATGGCAACGTAATGGAAATACGCCTTTAACCAATCACGTTAATGATTCGACATTTCAACCTGACAGTGACATGTGTTCATGTTTCAAATTAGACTTAGTCTCATAACACACTTATACGTACTTATCCTAGTTGATAATAATCAAATTGTTTGATATGTAGCTGAACAAACACTGTATTGACATGATTTCTCTTTGTCCTCAGTGAACCAGACATACGACATGGATCCGTCCGCAAATCCGGAAGTGACGTCACACCTGAATGACGGAAACAACGAGACCTGCATGGCGCTGGGAGACACGGACCATTACACGTTTGACGCGGTCTCCGGTCGCTGGTCTCCACGGCCGCGGAACAAGTGGCTGCTGCCGGGGCTTCTCATCAGCAGATGTGTCCAGGACATGATCAGAAGACGGCTGACCGTCACAGTCACCGGACATCACCTCACGTGCTCCACGTCCCACTTCAAAGTGGCGATGCTACAGAAGAGGTGGCGGTCAGAGTACGACCTGGCCGGCGAGTACAGAACGTGTACGTGGACTGACGCCGTCCAGTCTGGACAACTGACCACGTGTGTCGCCGCGTGTCGGTGTGACGGCGACGACTGCAGTCACGTGATCGTCCACATTCCAAAGAAGTACCAAGAATGGAAAATATGTGAAATTGATATTAAGCCCGGCATTACGTCCCTTTAATGATGGTTGCGCGACCAAGGCGACATATTCAAAACTATCGGAAATAGACTATCACACCGCACATTGGCGTAATCGGACGGAGAATCGGTGTCGTGTGAAATGTTCCACCCTGCAACAAAACGACCGTGCTCTCATGTATGGAATACTCCGTTCTCACATGGACGACATTAATCTGAGCCAAACAATGTTAGTTGTAATTTCTGAAGCATGTTAGCCTGCCAAGGATTGTTGTGCTGCGTTAATTGAACTGACCTGCGCTGAATAATGCATGACGGTTGACGCACGATCACGCACGGGTGTTTTAATTAATGTGATGATTGTCCGCACTGGACTGTGACTGATGATGCAGTGTGTCGTGTACCACGCTCTCAGACACCGACAGTTTTATTTGTAATGTGTCACTCGTTCCGCACGGAGTCGGACTGCTACAGTAACTGTTGTAATGTCTTAAGAAGTTGTAATGTTTTTAATCTAACTGTAACGTAGCTATCGTATGATATTTTAAAGTTTTCCGCGAAACCTTTAGGGGTTAATCCAAGATGTATTTTCACAATACTAGTATTATTCCTGTTTTTAACTTAATTGATTGTTAAGACATCGTAACGTGTAAACTTGAAACGCATTTACTGTGAGTGGAGTACGGTTTAGCATCATCGGAGGGATGTGAATTGTTGCTAACGTTTGTACCGTACATTATGTCCGATACATGGACATTTTCACATATGACGACGCGTTTATTCTATCAATTTCTATTAGTAGATTGGGTGAAATCCCATCTGCGTAAGATTTTGACTTTGCATCAATTGGAGAAAATGGCTACAAACTCATTCCAATGCTCATTAATTGAACGTTGTTGTATGTTCGGATGCAATAAAGCATTTTTCTTGATCAGGGATATATCCATCTTCACGGTCGTATATAACACGTCGTGTTTTTTTCTCCTGGATCTGCGCGTGACAATATATCCAGGTGTGACCATCTACGCATACATTACGTCATTACGTCCAACCACGCGATCGGAATCATTGAGCGTCGCTTACATGCAGGACACTTCAATTAGCGAAATCATTAATAATAAAATTGACTCTGCGTACACGCATTGTTGTGACAATTGCATAAGTTCATGTTCATGATAAGCAAATAAAAGGCGACCTCCCAAATAGAATATCGCACACAAACGTAGTTGATTAATTGTTACGGTGACAAGAAGAATTATAAATGACAATCAAACAATACGGACGGACGGACGGACGGACGGATGGGTGGGTGGGTGGGCGGGCGGCCAGGCGGCCGGGCGGCCGGGCGGCCGGGCGGCCGGGCGGCCGGGCGGGCGGGCGGGCGGCCGGGCGGGCGGGCGGGCGGGCGGGCGGGCGGGCTGGCGGGCGGGCGGGCGGGCGGGCGGGCGGGCGGGCGGGCGGGCGGGCGGGCGGGCGGACGGACGGACGGACGGACGGACGGACGGACGGACGGACGGACGGACGGACGGACGGACGGACGGACGGACGGACGGACGGACGGACGGACGGACGGACGGACGGACGGACGGACGGACGGACGGACGGACGGACGGACGGACGGACGGACGGACGGACGGACGGACGGACGGACGGACGGACGGACGGACGGACGGACGGACGGACGGACGGACGGACGGACGGACGGACGGACGGACGGACGGACGGACGGACGGACGGACGGACGGACGGACGGACGGACGGACGGACGGACGGACGGACGGACGGACGGACGGACGGACGGACGGACGGACGGACGGACGGACGGACGGACGGACGGACGGACGGACGGACGGACGGACGGACGGACGGACGGACGGACGGACGGACGGACGGACGGACGGACGGACGCGTTTTACTCGATATTTCGCGTACGAAGCTGGCCAGTTTTGGTTACCAGTCTTTTCGTGTGGTGGGGCCTCGCCTATGGAACGCATTGCCCATTGATATTAATGTGCTGCGGAATTTTGTCGGCATTCAGAAAGGCCATAAAACGCACATTTTTAAAGCATACTTCTCCATGTGTATTCAATGACATTTTAGAACATTTATTTCAAATATTTCATCTTATCTTATTTTTACACATATGTATTGACATTTATAAATGTCATCGTTTAGTATGTGTTTTGCATGTAAATTGAGTATTAACTAGTTTTATTGATTGATTGATTGATTGATTTTACTCATCGTCGTTAGTTCTATATCATATTTAAGTAACAGTTTTAATATGAATAATTTAACGTTTCTAAATTGTTTTATTTGAAAGTTAATTTTACAGTTGTGTTTATTATTATTATTAATATTAGTTTCGACATATAATAAATAGTTTTATATCTTATTGTACAGCGCTTTGAGCATATTTGGATATTGCGCTTTATAAATAATAATAATAATTATTATTATTATTATTATTATTATCATCATATTCAGGTCTTGGGACCGGGAGTTTTGAAACATGTATACTATATCAAATACGGAATCGAATACCATATAGTGATTTGATTTATGATACAAAATAACATGTGTTTTTGTTCGTTTCATAGCGCGGGTCAACTCGAACAGCTAAACATCATTCGCGGACAGGATTTCCGAAACGTTGAGCTAAGGTCTCAATTTCATTGTCACTTTCTTGAGTGAGTAATAATTGCCATGCCAGGATGCCCACTAGATGCCGTAGTTTCTTTATGTGATTATCCAAGACGAAATATGTTTTAAGCAGCACGTCTTACAATGTCACATGACATAGAAGAAGCATGCGTGGGTATGTAGAAACATAAGATACACACACGCTTATCGACCACACAACCGCTGCCGCTCATACACAGCTGTATGGCTAAGACGTGGAGAAGTTAACAATATCGGTGCCACGTTTGTATGGTCACAGATACTGAATTAGGTCCCGCATGAAAGACAACCACGTATACATTCCAAATGCAGATGTAGTTGAAGGATGCAGCGATCGAATGGATGATGCATTCCCTAGGTGGAATAGTTTATATGACCAAATATATAGTTGTTATCCAACATCAATGAACTGTCACGTTTTAAAAAGCAGAGCAATATTGACATTACGTCTCTAATAATGATGATGATGATGATGATGATGATGATGATGATGATGATGATGATGATGATGATGATGATGATGATGATGATGATGATAATAATAATAATAATAATAATAATAATAATAAAAGCATTTATATAGCGCCATAAATCCAAGTTACCTTGTTCGAAGGCGCTGTTACAAGAAATCATAGAAAGAAACTACAAGTTAAAAATCATTAAAACATGGCATCAAATATTGAAATAAGTTATATAAATACAGATACTTATAATATTCTTTTTAATGATAATACATAATAAATTATTATTAATGTAAAAGTACTAAAGGCAGCTCAGAATAATTAATAAATAAGTAAATTCTAAAAACTTAAAACGTCCGTCAATGTTCATAAGTGAAAAGCTCTTTTGAATAAATAAGTTTGAAGGAGTCTTTTGAACTGGTATAGTGAATCACATGTTCGCATATTTTGTGGTAGATCGTCCCATAAGTGAGGAGCAGCGATGTAGAACGCTCGATCACCGAACTGGCAGAGATGTGCCCTGTGTACAACCAGTAGGGACTCTGGTGACGATCGCAATGTTCTGATTAGCTGGTAGAACTCGAGCAGATCGGAGAGGTAGCCAGGCGCAAGTAGATGACTGGCTTTGTAAGTTGTTAGTATTATCTTGTACTGGATTCGGTATCGCACGGGGAGCCAATGGAGAGTCTCTAAAATTGGTGTTAGGTGGTCGTAACGACTAGCTTTCACCACGACTCGAGCTGCTGCATTTTGTGCTCTCTGCAGTTTGTCTAATAAGACGTCTAGTAGGTCGTTCCCGTAATGACGGTTCCCGTGATAACGGGGAAGATGGCTCCCGTGATAAGTTGTTTCCCGTGATAACGGGGAAGGTGGCAACCATGACGGCAGGGTAGATGGCAACCGTGACGACAGTGTAGATGGTAGCCGTGATGCCGGGGTCTCCCTGTGGCTGTTGGTATCGTACATAGAAACCGAGACTTCTACAGCCACTAAATGATTCGACATTAGTTCTGTCGCAGTCAGAGTCCCTGGAGTCCGACGATATAGCCATGGGAGCACGGCATTCGAACGGTAGCTGGACACTATAGCCTCTGTCACCGCGAACACCAACAGTTGCCACATAGCTGCCTGTCTGAGTACGTTGGTCTGACCCACCACACCTATAGCATATGGCTGTGGCCCTGTTCCTCGTTGCACATTCCCGTGACCGGTGACCAGAACCTCCACAAGTGTAACAAGCATCACTCGTGGGTGTTACTTTGCGTGTAACCGCGTACTGCTGGAGATGCCTATCTACCCCCTGGAGCAGGTCCCTGTCAGCCGAAGGGGCGGCCTCTGTCATAGGCCTATCCCCGAAACAGACCTGCCGAGCAGTGGGCACTCCCCGGTTACCAAATATGCGTGACGCGCCTTGGGTGTGTGTTATTGTTACCACTGCTTCCTGGATAGACTTGGGATCGCGGAACTTCGTGGCCTATTGTGCCGCGTTCCTATCCCTAAGTCCCTTAAGAAATGTCGGTACCGCAAGGCTTTGGAGTAGGGTAGGATCGTTTACCAAGAAGGGATACGCTTGGTTGGTCAGGGTGTAGACCCGATTTCCAAACCTCTCCATACTCTCCCCCTCTTCCTGTCGTACGGTGGACAGTTCTGCCCGACGTGTTATGATTAGGGCGTGTCTCCTGCTCCCATATCTCTCCTGGAGTGCAGCAATGCAGTGTGCATATGTGTTGCGTGATATCTGGGAGAAGCTTCGGTGAGCTGTCAGTGCAGGGCCTTTCAAACACGACACGGGACGACCCGGAACGGCTGGTACAGCCGTTCCGGGTCGTCCCAATCGTAGTGGGTTGCGAGGAACTCAAACTGGTGGTACCAATTGTCCCATTCTCCGACTTTCCCATCGAATTTGTCGAGGTTCACATATCTTGATTGTATATCTGCGACAATACGACGGGTTTCATCGGGGCCCAGGTGGTTACCTCTCCTAGTAGTTTGGGTGCGGTAAGGGGAGGTGTAGCGCGGTTGCCACGTGTTGCGCCCGGCACGGTTAGTGGGCGAATATTGCGTGTGGTCACTGGTATCGCCTGTTTGTGAACCCTGGTAATGTTGGGGGACATACCTTCCAAACTCGAACAGTTGGTCGTCATATATGTCAGCACTTTCCTCGAAATTAGGTGATGTTTTAATTCTGGGGGCAGGATTGGATTTCGGTCTAGCACTGGCACCAAAATGCCGGTATCATCAGTGTCTCTGTGTTGCGTTTGCATTAGCTGTGGTATGCATTTGTCGTGTTTATCCACTTTCTCGGTCAAGTGGTCTACTTTTGTTTCGAGTGCGCGTATTGCATTCATGACCTCAACAAGGGTAACATCTGTTGGTGTGGAGGGTGGACCAGAGACACGGGGCGTGTTGTCTGGCTCCAGTACCGTCTCTACGTCAACGATACGGCCTCGTATCCTACGTGAAATCATTATGCGTAATAGTTGTCAGGAACGTTTCAGAAGTCTGGTTAGGGACACGTCTTTACCTCTCAGGAAAAAAGTTAGGAGTAAATTACTAGCGCAGCGTCAGTGGGCCAATACGCGCGCGGTAGTTACATAACAAGTTATGCAACCTCCACGGCCAACATTGGTAAATAAATGTATATTATTTGACCAACCTTCACGACAGTTCTGGCGTGGACGTAACCATTCTGACACCAATGTGGAAGGACGCAAGAAACGTGTGGATAATTGCCTGCATGTGTTTATTGCATCCAACTTTAGCATCGTTCAGTCTAGCCACGAATTATAGGCGTGGCTGCGCCATACCACCGAGTCGGACAATACGTCACGTTCAAGTTCCAGTATACGCAGCGCTGCTGCACCCGCGCGCAGCAGCTTGTATATGGGCACAATTGCGTACTTATACACGCACTACATTGCGCAAGCAAGCAGTTAACACCCTGCGACACTCTTCCCTCCTTATATAGTTTACAGTAGCGAAACCGCTGTAACAGTTATTACTGAGTTAGGGACAAGTTAGGACCCTGCTACATCCCTGTGACGTCAACGAAAGTGACTGTTTCGAATAGCCGTATAATAAATCCCCCTCCGTTCATTACAAAAGAGTCTTCAGTCGTATGTATAACCCGCTGATCATATAACTCATCTTGTTAGCGTAAGAAGCTACAAAGGCGCGAACAAACACACTGTGATTGAACTATCACTTTCTTCACAGAATTAACTGCGCCCCCTCGTGGTTAGTATAGTAGTGCTGCCGCCATGTCACCTCTATAACCGCCCGTCTATATTAATACGTTAACTCTAAAGCTTTGTTTGCTAGTCCTAGGTGCCTGTTCACTCACTCGTCTTTAAAGAATCGCTACCATTTAATAGTACCCTCTGATTAACCAATACAAGGGTATATTATTTTAGGTTTACGTGTTTTAGTTTACGGTCGTTCTCCAGGTGGCGCCATTGCAGTCGTGTCAACTGGCGGTATCACCAATACAAAATCACGACTACCACTGTGAATGTCTGTGATTAGTTTTGCCTATCGACGACTAGTACATGCTATTGCTGGGCAGTTTTCTCTGGCTGGCTTGAATGTTTTCTTCTTTCTATTAATTATCGTTACATACATACATACATACATACATACATACATACATACATACATACATACATACATACATACATACATACATACATACATACATACATACATACATACACACATACATACATACATACATACATACATACATACATACATACTTACTTACTTACTTATTTACTTACTTACTTACTTACTTACTTACTTACTTACTTACTTACTTACTTACTTACTTACTTACTTACTTACTTACTTACTTACTTACTCACTCACTTACTTACTTACTTACATATATTAATTTCCTTTCATAACTGACTGTTTGGCTAACATATCGTTGGTACATCCCAGCAGTTGTGATAAGGTCAGGTCGAAGTTCATCGAGTTCATCTGACTATCATTCCATAGTCGTGATACCGGATGAGAGTTGACTACATTAACCCTAGCTGATATCACACTCAATTGGACCTCTAGTCACATTTGATTGCCCTGATTTTGTGTGGGTAGTCATGGTGAACCACCATCGTGGAGATAAACAACAGAAGGCTGCGCGTTGTCAGCATGGAACCATAGCCTGGTGTATCGACAATGAGCACAGCTAATTCATTCTAGAAGTGCACACCACTAGAACGCCACAAGCTCAACACGTCACTGCAGCTGTTGTGACCGAGCTACACAGAGAGGCCTTTGATGCGCCATGAAGCAGAAGGAAAAGAAACGACGATGGTACAGTTTGTGGAAGTGACGTTTGGTACAAAGTCCGACCTAGTGTCGTCATGATCCCGACCAAACGGAGGCTCATCCAGTTATAGGCGCAATGCTTTTTGACGGTAAATCCTAACTTTCATGTTGTGCAACATTCTAGAAACACTGCGAGCAAGTGTATATACGTATAGGGTTGTCACGTACTGTGTTATTTTGAAGTAAAGCGGCATAGTAGATTAACGAGTGTGTCCGCGTGCCACATTCCACTAAAAATGCATTGTCACTGGTAATTGTGGCTATCTTTATACTTCGTTTTGGGCAACATAGTACACCTATTGATGTACTCGCATAATTGATATGGCACACAGGTACGACAAAAGACAATAAACACGTTAAGTCAAACGATTTATTGAGTACTCTAATTAACACCAACGTGGACATTTGTCACTTAGGTAACATAATGTCTTTCGTTGTCACACTCAGAGCACACTTGTACCACACAATATATAATATTTGGTACAGCGTGCTAACGCAAACAATAAATTACAATATATCACAGAAGCGCCAACAATCGGCATTTCATTTACCCACATTATTGTGTCAGTTAATTAACTCACGTCAACTTTTCAATGAATAAAACACCGCATCAATAATAATGCTAATAATATTTCCGCAGGTCGAAGCTGGAATAAAATAACATAGATAATATTGTTCGGACAATTTGGAAGAATCAGTGCTGCCAATATAACTTCAATTATCACATAGACAGTAAGCTCAATAGACAGACAGTAGACCGTTTAGCGTGCTTCGTCACGGTTCGTAGAGCGCTGAGATATGCGACCGGAACATATGATCTATGTCCAGCTTAGAACGATAATCAAACAAAAGATTATATCGTAACTGCGCCTACAGAAACTGCACATCAAGGCGACGACTACTATGGTGATAATAGGACCTTTCGACGGAACCACACAATAGACATGATCAACATACCGGTAACGCATTAATAAAGTCACACATTAATTCATCAGTTAACAATTCACCAGGTCGACTGAGTGCATGTTCGGTAGTCATATGTCAATGCCACTGTAT
This sequence comes from Oasisia sp. SBJ-2009, assembly GCA_964017155.1. NCBI lineage: Eukaryota > Metazoa > Annelida > Polychaeta > Sabellida > Siboglinidae > Oasisia > Oasisia sp. SBJ-2009. Next base: position 14,320,926 of record OZ024854.1, read on the forward strand.
TGTTGGATAAACCAACGACCCGTTCTGGCATTTATGGATATGTTACCTTTACCATTCGTAGATTGCGGCTGGCAGTAATACAGAAAGTTACAGCTTAGCAGTATGCACGGAATACATAAGTACTTGCAAAAACCTCCAAAACAGGACGAAGCGATCGCCTGAACCAACTAATGGACTTACCATTGGCCACAATATGAAGCACACTGGTATTCCGCTAAGATACTTGCATTTTCTGTTAGGATATTCGAACGAATG
>OZ024854.1:14326180-14341180 GCA_964017155.1 Oasisia sp. SBJ-2009
CAGTGTAAGACACAGACCACCAGTGTTAGACACAGGCCACCAGTGTTAGACACAGATCACCAGTGTTAGACACAGGCCACCAGTGTTAGACACAGGCCACCAGTGTTAGACACATATCACCAGTGTTAGACACAGGCCACCAGTATTAGACACAGACCACCAGTGTTAGACACAGATCACCAGTGTTAGACACAGACCACCAGTGTTAGACACAGACCACCAGTGTTAGACACAGGCAAGCAGTGATAGACACAGGCCAGCAGTGTTAGACACAGACCACCAGTATTAGACACAGATCACCAGTGTTAGACACAGATCACCAGTGTTAGACAGGCACGCATTGTCAGACACGGGCCACCAGTGTTAGCAGTGTTAGATACAGGCCACCAGTGTTAGACACAGGCCACCAGTGTTAGACACAAATCACCAGTGTTAGACACACACCACCAGTGTTAGACACAGGCAACCAGTGTTAGACACAGATCACCAGTGTTAGACGCAGATCACCAGTGTTAGACACAGGCCACCAGTGGTAGACACATATCATCAGTGTTAGACACAAAGGCCACCAGTGTTAGACACAAGCCACCAGTGTTAGACACAGACCACCAGTGTTAGACACAGGACACCAGTGTTATACACAGACCACCAGTGTTAGACACATGCCACCAATGTTAGATACAGGTCACCAGTGTCAGACACAGATCATCATTGTTAAACACATATCACCAGTGCTAGACACAGGCCACCAGTGTTAGACACAGACCACCAGTGTTAGGCCAAAGCAACCCGTGTTAGACACAGATCACCAGTATTAGATACATACCACTAGTGTTAGACATAGGCCAACACTGTTAGAGACAGGCAACCAGTGTTAGATACAGGTCACCAGTGTTAGACACAGACCACCAGTGTTAGACACAGGCAAGCAGTGTTAGACACAGGCCACCAGTGTTAGCAGTGTTAGATACAGGCCACCAGTGGTAGACACATATCACCAGTGTAAGACACATACCACCAGTGTTAGACACAGATAACCAGTGTTGGACACAGGCAACCAGTGTTAGACACAGACCACCAGTGTTAGACACAGACCACCAGTGTTAGACACAGACCACCAGTGTTAGACGACTCGTTACTCTAGACGCACCCATGACGAAACAAGTGGTGACGACTCGTACACTCTAGTCGGACCCCGCGACGGAACAAGTGATGACGACTCGTACACTCTAGTCGGACCCCGCGACGGAACAAGTGATGACGACTCGTACACTCTAGTCGGACCTCGCGACGGAACAAGTGGTGACGACTCGTACACTCTAGTCGGCGGACCCCGCGACGGAACAAAACGACAGAAAAAGAATAATAATAATAATAATTACAATAACAATGATAATTCATATTTGAATTTATTCTATTATTTTTCAGTTTCAAAGTTACTGCTTATCATCGTTTAATGTAGTAAAGCGCTACAAACGTGCCTGGGGCCAGTTTCATGAAGCCGTGTAACTTTACGCGCAATTGCGCGGTCTACTGGTCGTAGCTAACAGCGAATAGACAATGCAGCGTACGGCCGGTTTCATGAGAACAATTTAGCATTCGCGCCAGTAGCATTGAACCCCTTATGTCGCGGTGGGGAATCCCTGTATTTGTGATGTGTCTGAGCATCCTTTTTTCTTTCTAGCTGTGCATTTGTCGTTCGTATAGCAAATGGGAAGCTATGATGAATGCAAAGGATATCCAGTGTATACATTAAAAATAATAATGTTGAGAGTGGGCGTGTCGGGAGCATACCGTACATTTTCAACTTACGACGGGTTATCGCCCGCTACGACGTCGTAAGTAGCCGCTATGAAACCGGCCCCTGGAGTGTATGTACCCACTAACCTTGTCATTACAGCTAATAGCCATTGACGTAAACTTATTAATGTCATATGCCCAAGTCTCGGTTCAACCTTGCCACGTAGATTAGATGACAAGACAAATCTTTGTTGGTCCACGTTTGAACACTAGTAATCTAGTCAGTCCCTTTAAGAAGTATACAGTAATACCCACAATTAACTGGCCCTTGCAGAATATAATTACATGAAACGAAACAAAATTGTTATATGTTAGAAGTTATTCATTTGTCAACACAATATTCATTTGTTGTTTACAATTACAAATAATAGGGTGTGTTAAACATTTCTACCGCACGACTAGTAGGTTAATAACTAGATTGATCAGTGCAGACGCACCTAGCTGTAATCGACGTGTAGATTCTGTAGAGTGCCAATGCAGGTGACGGTCGTCGCTGCGTATAATTGAACATTGCGTCAATGCCGTCCGTGCCAACCTGTTCAAAGGCAACGATGCCAAACGGTCATTCTCGTCTTAGCGTCACGAATCCATCAGAAGAAACGCAACATCATTACGATAAAGATCGGGGTATGGTATTACCCCTAAAGCCAGTGTTCTCAACATCGATGTTGTTTTTGATGCCCACATGGTTGTCATGTGCATCATGCATGCCGCGTCGAGGTCTTGTCTAACCAATACAGTGACGGTTAAAACAAAATACTCACTGGTGCCTATATACGAGGTTAAAACAACATACACACTGGTGTCTATATACGAGGTTAAAACAACACACTGGTGTTTCCGAGGCTCGCTAATGGGAACGCGCTATTGCTCGGTGTCCGTGATATTCTCATATCTAAGTTTCAGAGAGTGCACAGTGCAGCTGCTAGACTAGTAGCACGCTGCAGCAGACGACAAATCACCCCGATGTTTAAGAAACTCCACTCGCTTCCGGTGAAGCTGCGAATTGTTTACACAATACTGCTGCTAACAGTGTTGTGATCCACGTTACCTGTTCATATATAAACACACACGCACGCACGCACACGCACACATGCACGCGCACGCGCACGCATACGCATACACAAAGATAACACACTATCATATCACACACCCACGCACGCACACACGCACTCACGCACACACGCACACACGCAATCACCACACACGCACGCACGTCCTCACGCACACACCCACACACCCACACACCCACACACCCACACACCCACACACCCACACACCCACACACCCACACACCCACACACCCACACACCCACACACCCACACACGCACACATGCCCACAGGCCCGCACGCCCTCACGCACACACACCCACACACCCACACGCACACACGCGCACACGCACACACGCACACACGCACACACGCACACACGCACAAACTAACATAAATACAAACACATACACAATTCTAGAAATGCGGCCACCGACAAACAAGAGAAAAAGACACGACTGTTTTGCGACCCGCTTATGTGTGCATGTGAGTGTCCGTGCGTATGCATGCATGCATGCATGCGTGCGTGCGTGCGTGCGCGCGCGTGTGTGTGTGTGTGTGTGTGTGTGTGTGTGTGTGTGTGTGTGTGTGTGTGTGTGTGTGTGTGTGTGTGTGTGTGTGTGTGTGTGTGTGTGTGTGTGCATATGAGTGTGTGTGATAGTGTGCGTGGCATATGTGTATATACGCGTGTGTGCAGGCGTGTGTGTGCATGTATCATGTATCAGGTATGTGAATATGTGAGTGAGTGAGTGAGTGAGTGAGTGTGTGTGTGTGTGTGTGTGTGTGTGTGTGTGTGTGTGTGTGTGTGTGTGTGTGTGTGTGTGTGTGTGTGTGTGTGTGTGTGTGTGTGTGTGTGTGTGTGTGTGTGTGTGTGTGTGTCAGTGTGTGTGATGTTTTGTGATTCGCGTTAATACAAGGTACACTCTAATGTCAAGCAATGTGCGTTGTTTTCGAAGTGGTTTACGAAACCAAATATGCTATATCCTTATGACACAAATGTGTTAGATTTGGTCTTCAACCGAGTCGCACTAAAGGCACGTCTTGTCAAGATCACGTATCTCAAGGAAAACAATTTATATTTTTGTAGTCCTTAAATACTTAGAAATGATAAAACCGTTACAGTATTTTCTAAAAGCCTAATGTTATTTCTTTACCATTTTGTATATATATATATATATATATATATATATATATATTATATATATATATATATATATATATAGCCTTGCTTCTTCAGAGTTCCCGCATATAGCTATATCTGCTACACGCCAAGACCTTCATCAAATATGTTTCACAACTGATGATCTGCAGCATCTATCGGAGTGACGTTTACTGCGCTGACGAGCCTCGTCTTGTCGAGCAACACCGCTTTGAAGAGTATCACGACTGACTGCCCTGGCTCCTTGTCGAACGGGTAGTCGAGTTGACTCGCTCGTTCTACGGCCCACGCGCTGTCCAGGCCGTACTGCCGGGCGGCCGATACCAGGGCGTCGATCACCGCACACCAGTAAGTTTATATCTGTGCTGCTCACAGTCGGCACTGACAATAAACGTCTACCACACAGACAGTAATTGGTCAGTCGTTCTACAGTCGTACTGCTTTTATCTCTGTTCGTGAAATCAGTTTCAAAGCAACTGCTTATCACCGTTTAAACTAGTAAACCGTTGCAAACGTATCTGAACTGTATGTAGGTGCTAACCTTGTCATAACAGGTAATATCTTATTAATGTTATATGTCCAAGTCACGAGTCAACTTTGCCACGTAGACATGCACATTAGATAACAAGAGAAATCTTTGTTCGTCCGCGTTTGAACACTACTAATCTAGTCAGTCCCTTTAAGAATTGTCCACAATTAACTGATCCTTGCAGAACATAATTACATGAAACGAAACAAAATGGTTAGATACTACTGTAATATTAATATGAGTTGACACATAGTGTACACAGCACTGACAAGCTAAGCACACAGACAATGGTGTATAGAGTCGAGTGCAGTCATGTCTACCACAAGGACAGTAATTACTTAGCCGTTAGTAGTAATGTAGGGTCTTATCAAGGGATGCTGCCGCGCCGCGCCGCGGGGGAATTCCCCCGGGGGGAAGGTGGAAGGTGGAAGGTGGAAGGTGGAAGGTGGAAGGTGGAAGGTGGAAGGTGGAAGGTGGAAGGTGGAAGGTGGAAGGTGGAAGGTGGAAGGTGGAAGGTGGAAGGTGGAAGGTGGAAGGTGGAAGGTGGAAGGTGGAAGGTGGAATGTCATCAAAGGTCAAATGTAACGTGACAAGACCAAGGTCAAAGGTCAAGTGTCGCCCCCTAGCGGATAGGTCAAGAACTCAACTTTTTTTATATTTTACTAACTCCATGTGCCAACTTTGTACCATTTCGCAACTTTTTCAGCGTTTCACCGCCATCACTTTGTCAATTTTACGTGTTTTTAGTGTTTACATGCCATGACTTTGTCAAGGTTTTCATATTTTGCTAACTCCATGTACCAACTTTGTACCATTTCGCAACTCTTTCAGCGTTTCACCGCCATCACTTTGTCAATTTTACGTGTTTTTAGTGTTTACATGCCATGACTTTGTCAAGTTTTTCATATTTTGCTAACTCCATGTACCAACTTTGTACCACTTCACAACTTTTTCAGCGTTTCAATGCCATCACTTTGTCAACGTTACGTGTTTTAGTGTTTATATGCCATAACTTTGTCATGTTTTTTATATTTTACTAACTCCATGTGCCAACTTTGTACCATTTCGCAACTTTTTCAGTGTTTCACCGCCATCACTTTGTCAATTTTACGTGTTTTTTAGTGTTTACATGCCATAACTTTGTCATGTTTTTTATATTTTACTAACTCCATGTGTCAACTTTGTACCATTTCGCAACTCTTTCAGCGTTTCACCGCCATCACTTTGTCAATTGTACGTGTTTTTAGTAACTTTGTACCATTTCGCAACTCTTTCAGCGTTTCACTGCCATCACTTTGTCAATTTTACGTGTTTTTAGTGTTTACATGCCATAACTTTGTCATGTTTTTTATATTTTGCTAACTCCATGTGTCAACTTTGTACCATTTCGCAACTCTTTCAGCGTTTCACCGCCATCACTTTGTCAATTTTACGTGTTTTTAGTGTTTACCTGCCATAACCTTGTCATGTTTTTTATATTTTACTAACTCCATGTGCCAACTTTGTACCATTTCGCAACTCTTTCAGCGTTTCACCACCATCACTTTGTCAATTTTACCTGTTTTTACACATACGCACATACGCACATACGCACATACGCACATACGCACACACACACATACATACGAACATACGCACATACGCACATACGCACATACGCACACACACATACATACGAACATACGCACATACGCACATACGCACATACGCCCATACATACATACACACACACACACACACACACAGTTGACGGGTATAATATTAAGTCATGTGATCGAATAGCCGAATACGTATCCGGCAGGTGACTCCACCTGTTCTTTCAAAAAAATAAGATGCACGAATTTGGACAGTACTATTTCGTGACTTGTCCGTAAGAGGATGACACTAATACACGACCTATCCGCCAGGAGGCGCCACTTAAAAAATAAGACGCACGAATTTACGTGGTATTAGTTCGTGACTTGCCCACCAGGCGGCAACACTAATGCATGATCTATCCGCCAGATGGCGACACTTAAAAAATACGATGCACGAATTTGGACAGTACTAGTTCGTGACTTGTCCGTAAGATGGCACCACTAGTACACGACCTATCCGCCAGAGGGCGACACTGGTTCATGACATATCCGCTAGGTGCGACACTTGACCTTTGACCTTGGTCTTGTCACGTTACATTTGACCTTTGACCTTTGACCTTTGACCTTTGACCTTTGATCTTTGATCTTTGATCTTTGATCTTTGATCTTTGATCTTTGACCTTTGACCTTTGACCTTCCACCTTCCCCCCGGGGGAATTCCCCCGCGGCGCGACGCGGCAGCATCCCTTGATAAGACCCTACATTACTACTGCCGTTGATAGTGTCATATTGCGCTAATCTCTGTTCGATACGTCTCACGTCTCTCTGCGTTGAAGATTATTGTTCGAGACCCGCGGTATTCCTTTTAAGCGATGCTTGCATATAATTAATATATCCATCTATATAATCAAATGACTTGCGCGAAACAGCGAGGGTATATTAGGTTGCAAGGTTAATAAGTCTTCGTAACAGCAGATATGTAACTGTCGGTTACTACACCAGGTGTGCCAAATATTTCTACCTCAGGAATACTAGGTTAATGATGAATGCATCCGTGCCGCGGCTGCCTGCTTTAATCAACCTGTGGCCAATCTGAGTGACCTCCAGCACCAGTAGAGATGGTCATAACCTCATTACAGTTGTTCGAAGGTGACGGTTTTGTGATTCGCGTTAATACAAGGTACACTCTAATGTCAAGCAATGTGCGTTGTTTTCTACGTGGTTTACGAATCCAAATATGCTATATCCTTATGACACAAATGTGTTAGATTTGGTCTTCAACCGAGTCGCACTAAAGCATGTCTTGTCAAGAACACATCTCGCAAGGAAATCAAGTTATATTTTGTAGACAATAAATACTTAGAAATTATAAAACCGTTACAGTATTTTACTAAAAGCCCTGTATCTGCGACTTTATCCGAATATTTCTTATATATATATATATATATATATATATATATATATATATATATATATAGAGAGAGAGAGAGAGAGAGAGAGAGAGAGAGAGAGAGAGAGAGAGAGAGAGAGAGAGAGAGAGAGAGAGAGAGTATATATACAGCAAAATATACCAACACATTGTATTCGCGTCAATAGTGTACACATAATGCCACATCTGCTACACACCAAGACCTGCACCAAAGCTGTTTCAACGTATTTGGCGTAGACAACTGATGATCTGCAGCATCTATCAGAGTGACGTTTACTGCGCTGACGAGCCTCGTCTTGTCGCAGCAACACCGCTTTGAAGAGTTTCACGACGGGCTGCCCTGGCTCCTTGTCGAACGGGTAGTCGAGTTGACTCGCTCGTTCTACGGCCCACGCGCTGTCCAGGCCGTACTGCCGGGCGGCCGATACCAGGGCGACGATCACTGCACGCAGATGGCGTTGGGACGTCAGTGTTGCGTTTTGTTATTCTTGTTGTAATCTTCGCGCAGTAATAGTAGCGTGGCTGAATGCCTCCGTAAGAAGTCGATATGGTGCTGGACAGAACAAGTCTGTCAAAAGTAAAATGTAAAACGCTTTGAGCGGTCTTGAGGACTTTGGCATACATTAACTTATCACGAGGCCATCTACTCAACAAATGCTTGGCCAACGATTGTGTTGCGTGTTTACATTTAAGTTAGTCGGAACAGTGGTCGCTTGGCAGAGCGCCGGACTGTCCCCCAAAACATTTCAATGTTGAGTCTCTGCGTGTGCGTGTCCGTGTGCGCGTTTGGTTAAGATATAGGCCTACTTCATAAACTTTATCGAAAAGTTAGATTATTTCAGCGTGTCCTAAAATACGTGCATAACAAAACGGTAACGTGTGGCAGGCAGAATCGGTGCATGTGTTGCGTTGTCGCGCTTACATTTTTCCGGTCGTTAAAAACATTCCGATTGACGTTTCTGCGCATGCGCAATAAATGTAAAATCGTCAATGTGCAGCGAAACAACAAAGCATTTTCGGTATAAATGCCACGGGCTGTTCGTTAACTCTCCTGTTATGATTACTGCGAAGAGTTTCTTAAAATGTTGTTCAATGCAATAAAATATGACGTTTTTTTTTATAAATCACTGTCACGGATTATGGCGCACTACAGTCACGTGATTTACGCTAGCTATCAAAATATGCCTCAACATTTGTTTGCTTCGTGTTAATTTGCAACAAATAACTTTGCAGAAAGGTTAACAATTATACAACCTTAAAGAACAAACCGTAGTATTTATACTGCACATTGGTGATTTTACATATATCGCGCACGCGCAGAAACGTCAATCGGAACGTTTATAACGCCGGAAAAATGTAAGCGCTACAGCGTGTTTGGTCCCGGGTGTGATCTCAGTCTCTCTGAAGGGCCTGTGGCTGTCACGTCAGGTCACGTCTTAGAGCAGTACAGCGGGTAGCGAGACCGGAATGATTGTGCCAATACCCAAGAAGCCTAACCCTGTTCTTCTTAATGATTATAGACCAATCGCTGTCACATCACTGCTGATGAAATCATTCGAGAGAATAGTGCTAAAATACATGTTACCCCAGGTTGAACATCTACTTGACCCGTTGCAATTTGCGTACAGAACTAAACGTAGTGTTGACGACGTCACATTGTCAATGTTAAATGTCATTCTTGAGCACCTTGAACGTCGAAGCTCGTATGCCAGAATACTATTCATTGACTTTTCATCAGCATTTAACACAATTCAGCCTCATTTGATGATCAGAAAACTTATTGACCTTGGTGTTGGTAAACAATTTGTCATGCTTGTACACAGTTTCCTTACCAACCGCTCACAGTATGTAAATGTCAGTGGCGTGTGTTCGTCACATGTGTCTATCTCCACCGGAGCTCCTCAGGGGTGTGTACTGTCGCCATTTTTGTATACCATATACACTAATTCATGCAGAAGTGCATATTCAAACAATCACTACTTCAAGTATGCAGACGACACTGCTCTTGTCGGTCTGCTTGTCTAACGACAAAACAGATTACAGAAGTGATATAGATCACTTTGTGTCATGGTGTGTGGCCAACTGCCTTGAGTTAAATGTTGTTAAAACAAAGGAGCTTGTAATAGACTTTCGATCAGGTGTACATCACCCCATCCCTGTCAACATCAATGGGCAAAACATAGAAATTGTGCATTCCTATAAATATCTGGGTACAACAATCGATGACAAACTAAGGTGGGATGATAATACACTAAATCTATATAAGAAAGGCCAACAAAGATTGTACTTCCTGAGAAAACTCAATGCCTTGCACATAGACAGAAACATTTTATTTGTGTTCCACGATTCATTTGTAAAAAGTGTTATGACGTTCGGTCTTGTTTGCTGGTGGGGAAATCTCTTAGTCAAAAACCGAGAAAAACTAAACAGGATAAACACAATTTCTTGCAAAATCGCTATGTGCTGTACACCCGATACCAGTCTGGAGCAATTGTATAAGTTAAGAACACTGCAAATGGCAACCAAAATCTTATCTGACCCCACCCACTTCCTACACGGCTGTTACGAACTTCTCCCCTCTGGAAGAAGGTACAGAATGCCTACAGTAAAAACCCAGCGAGCCCTTAAATCCTTCATTCCATCCTCCATCAAGTCTCTGAATCAGCCACACAAAAAATAGTCCTTGAACTATCACATTCTCAACCGCTGCCATTGCAATGTTGTTTTATCATATTTATTAATTAATTAATTTATCTTATTATAATACTGTCATACTGTTTTAGTATATTTATTTATTCCAATATATATCATATTTATATTTTTAGCTGACGTTTACATATTTACATGCTTGATTTTACTGTGTACATGCGTTTACTACGTGATTTAAATATTGTGTTTTTATGCAACCTCCAAAGTGCAAAATGTATTTCCATTCTATGAATTGGACAATAAAGTTATTATTATTATTATACAGATGAACCGGCGATATTTCTCTCCTGTTCTGTGCCATCAATTACGACACGCTATATGATCCCGGTTATAACATTAGATAACTGTTCGTTTTCTTCTCGCTTTTAGGTATTTATGTACGGGGTGTAGAGCCAATGAAACACACCGTGCTTGTGACCAGACAAATAATTAACAACTAACAATCTTTGCGAATTAAGCATAATGACGTATTATCTACAAAGGGTATTGCCCGGATTTATTTAAAAAAAATACAGTTGGATGAAATAAAAGAATTCCCACGGTGATGATTATCAGTTATCAAAGACTGCCATCAATAACACACACAAAACACACAATCTCTTCATTTTTGCACCTTCCCAAATTATGTTTGGTGCAAATAAAATTGCTCAGATCTTGGTACAGAAGTTTGTTACTGAATTGATGGTGCCATGAGAAGAGGACGAATAATAACGAGAAAAACAACATTGTTCACATAGTTTATGCCGTAAGCAGCGAGTTATTTGAGGTGGTAAAAGACAATGGCTATTCGACATCCGTTGTCCATGTCAGCGAAGATTATGAAAACAAACACAAGGACGAGATGGAAGGTTTCGGTGTGTGTGTGTGTGTGTGTGTGTGTGCGTGCGAGCGTATGCGTGCGTTCGTGCGTACGTGTGCGTGCTTGAGTATATGTGTGCGCGCGCGTGTGTGTGCGTACCCTAATGCCAGATGGTACCACGTAATACACGTGTATGCGCACAAGCACACACGTACAAACAAACATACAAACAAACATACACAAAACACACACATGCCCGCACGCACACACACACGCACGCACGCACGCACGCGCACGCGCACGCGCACGCGCACGCGCACGCGCACGCGCACGCGCACGCGCACGCGCACGCGCACGCGCACAAACACGCGCACGCGCACGCGCACAAACACGCGCACGCGCACGCGCACGCGCACGCGCACAAACACGCGCACGCGCACGCGCACGCCACGCGCACGCGCACGCGCACGCGCACGCGCACGCGCACGCGCACGCGCACGCGCACGCGCACGCGCACGCGCACAAACACAAACACGCGCACAAACGCAAACACGCACACGCACACGCACACGCACACGCACACGCACACGCACACGCACACGCACACGCACACGCACACGCACACGCACACGCACACGCACACGCACACGCACACGCACACGCACACGCACACGCACACGCACACGCACACGCACACGCACACGCACACGCACACGCACACGCACACGCACACGCACACGCACACGCACACGCACACGCACACGCACACGCACACGCACACGCACACGCACACGCACACGCACACGCACACGCACACGCACACGCACACGCACACGCACACGCACACGCACACGCACACGCACACGCACACGCACACGCACACGCACACGCACACGCACACGCACACGCACACGCACACGCACACGCACACGCACACGCACACGCACACGCACACGCACACGCACACGCACACGCACACGCACACGCACACGCACACGCACACGCACACGCACACGCACACGCACACGCACACGCACACGCACACGCACACGCACACGCACACGCACACGCACACGCACACGCACACGCACACGCACACGCACACGCACACGCACACGCACACGCACACGCACACGCACACGCACACGCACACGCACACGCACACGCACACGCACACGCACACGCACACGCACACGCACACGCACACGCACACGCACACGCACACGCACACGCACACGCACACGCACACGCAAACGCAAACGCAAACGCAAACGCAAACGCAAACGCAAACGCAAACGCAAACGCAAACGCAAACGCAAACGCAAACGCAAACGCAAACGCAAACGCAAACGCAAACGCAAACGCAAACGCAAACGCAAACGCAAACGCAAACGCAAACGCAAACGCAAACGCAAACGCAAACGCAAACGCAAACGCAAACGCAAACGCAAACGCAAACACGCACGCAAACACGCACGCAAACACGCACGCAAACACGCACACGCACACGCACACGCACACGCACACGCACACGCACACAAACACAAACACAAACACAAACACAAACACAACCACAAACACAACCACAAACACAAACACGCACACAAACACGCACACAAACACGCACACAAACACGCACACAAACACGCACACAAACACGCACACAAACACGCACACAAACACGCACACAAACGCAAACGCAAACGCAAACGCAAACGCAAACGCAAACGCAAACGCAAACGCAAACACACACACACACACACACACACACACACACACACACACATTGAGGACGAAGTTGTTAACTGCATTAGCTAAAACCACTTAGTGTAAACTAGCGAGATAAATAATTAATTAATATTTAAGTTTGCGACGATTTGGATGTCATATTTAGTAATGTCCTATTGATTTAATGTTATTGCGATGCGTCTGGTAAATATGATGTCACGTCTGACGTGTCGCTGACCACAACCGGCCCAACAGCGGCGACAGAGACACGCCGTCGGGGAATCGGAATAGACTCATCTAGAAACATATATTTCGCAGGGACGTCATCCATTCTATCGCTGGAGAAGATTATCAAAGGTAAGCGATTTTTGCCTCTAAAGTCAATTAAATTGTTATTCCTAATGAACTAATATAAAGGTAAATTCTCATATATGCTCGCTTACATTTTTTAGGCCACTTCAATCGAACACCATTTCGAATTGTTGGTAAGCATTCATCCACGCTATTTGTGTATGCAAATATATTCGTACACAAATACCCACCACTGTCTATAGCCAGGCACTTATTCATACAACTGAGTGATCTGGAGCAACTTAGCGCGAACATACATCGTCCAAATTCGACCCGGCGGTACGGAATCCAATCTGAACACTGTCGACTGAGAGTTCTATGCTCTGGTCAGTGCCTGGCTGGGGAGTTGCTGGAGACTTATTGGCGATGTTCTTCTTTCAGACTTTTTTCTAGTACTTCGCCACCACTCGGTTTATGTGACATTCGAAAACGGGAGAATGTTTTTGAAGATTTGTTTCGGCGACATTTTCATTTTAAAGAGTTCTTCTGGCTGGCCATAATCCGTGAACTGCACCTCGTCTCTAAGTGATGGGGAAATACTTCTGCCTCCAATCTATCCCTCCAGTCTATCCCCGATTGAAACAACTGCACACAAATGGCCACCCTTTCCATATATATATATATATATATATCGTGGGTTTTTAATCCGCTTCCACAACAAAATGTGTAGGGGCCAAACCTCGGATACCTACCTGGTCCCAACGCCTTGATGGCAGGCGGACCTGGCAGACCTACAGTTCTTGTTACTAATAATTTGTCTACATGTTGTTAATATCCTATCTTTAAAACTAGCTAGTTTGACAATAATGTTTTGCAGACTCCAGACGGAGGTAGGGCGAGAGAACCGATCTGGAATGAAGACAGGGTCAAACTCCCCCGACCTGGGGTCTCGGACTGTCCTCATTGTCGTGTGCTCACTGGTTGCGGTAATCAGTGCCGACGGTAGACTATTAATTTTTTATCTATTCAATATTCAGTCACGCGGAAGAATTTTAAATACTGGTCAGCTGCTATCCACACGTGTAGCAACAATATCCCCATCCAGCTTGCAAAACAAAACAAAAACAGAAACATGCTATAGCGAATCCATCCGTTAGTTTTGACGTAGAGCGTTTTGTTTTTATTAAAGATACTCGACTGATTTATGATAACCGCCTGAACTAAATAACACATTCGTTTCATCAATTGCACTGACTGCGATTGAAATAGCCAGTGCCGTTTTCAAGTCGGCACTTGTGTTACATTATTTTAGAATGGCTATACTAATATGCTCGCTGCATCAGCACAAAAGCCAGAAGACTTCATGATAATATTTCACAAGAAAGGCCGATTTAGTTTGATTGATTTGACGCGTAGACCTTCGAAAAGTAGTTAATTGAATGTTCGCAACATGACACGTTGCTTTCATTCCCAAATAAAATAAAATTGTCATCTAGAACTGAGTGACTGATGAAGTACAGCACGGCAGTTTGACTAACGCGCAAGTTAGGACAACTGGGCTTTATATTTTATGTTTACGTAACGTAACCAGGACAGTGTGTTTAGCGACAAGGAAGGACAGCAGGACAATGTGATTGACGAACAATTATAAAAACAGCAGCTAAGGACAGAAGCATGCAAACATCAAACGTGTTGCGCTCATAACCCATGAAATGATGTGTTAAAGAAAGATGTCCCCCAAGGTATACAGCACTGCTACCAGGCTCTGCATTATATCGCCTGTGTAATCATAGCACCTACATGTAACTAATGCGTTCTACGTGTAACATCGCTGTAGGTACAGTGACTAAAGCAATCATAAATTAATCCATGGACCTTGTTTGTGAGCCTACGATTATACACATGCTTGCTAATCTACTAACGCTTTA
>OZ024854.1:14346180-14458680 GCA_964017155.1 Oasisia sp. SBJ-2009
CTGTAGAATTAAAGGACAAAAAAACGCAACTGTTTCGCGTCATACACCTAATAGAGTTTATACAAAGTACCCATTTCCACATATACTCAATTTTTTAACGTCAGCGGTTTACTCAGAATGTGACTTTAAAGTATAAAATTCTAACGAAATCCACGATGGTCTAGACGCGGCCATCGGTGAAGGGTTAACTTGGCTTGGCCATTCAGCGCGCGGCATTCTATGTCTCTGCTGAAGCCGGTCAGCTTCCTGCGACGTTGTTAAGGGTCAACAACTTCGAGTCTTCGACAGTTCGTTCAGTTGGCGTGACATCTAGCAGCTGCTTGTAGACGTGTATCTAAATCTGTGGTTAAATCTATGGTAAACTTTAGTAATTATGCCTTACTGTTCGGCATACGGTTGCAATAATGGTTGAAACAACCGGTAGTATTGAAGCAATGGATTCACATTTGCAGGCGTAGTGTTTGGAATCCCTCCAGTCCAAGTACAGTTCACTTAGCGCGGTCCATTTTGAGGAGAAATGCTTTGAAGTAGACATGTGGACATGTATCATCAGTTGATGGGATGATATCAGCGATAAAAATAATAGACAACTTTATATTTACCGTCATCAGCATGTTACGCGCGTTGCCGAGTTGCAGCCATTTCATGACAACAGGCAAACCCCATGCAGGGAATCTGCGTGAAGAGCGCCTCACCGTCGTGACGTCATTCTTCGTCTAAGATGGGTAGCTCATAGTATTTCGATGGCTGGGTGTTAAAAAATAGTTTTCTGGTAAACCGCTGGCGTTAAAAAATTGAGTATATGTGGAAATTGTTACTTTATGTTAACTCTATTAGGTGTATGCCACGAAACAGTTGACTTTTTTTGTCCTTTAACTTTCGCTGTTTCTCAATGAGTGCAAGTTGTCTGCTGCGACGAGTCGCGTGATTTATGAAACAAACAAACAAACAAACAAATAAACATTTCAGTGTGTCGGTGGCGGACCTGGAGACTGGCAGCTCCCAACGGATCCTCATGAACCACACAGTCAGTGGCATTGCACTAGTGGGATGCATCTATCAAGGTAAGTATCGAACGCTAACACGTATATGTATGTGCATGTATGTACATTCGCACACGCACACGCACACGCACGCACGCACACAGACACACACCACACGCACGCACACGCACACGCACGCACGCACACAGACACACACCACACGCACGCACGCACGCACGCACGCACACGCACAAACACACACACACACACACACACACACACACACACAGCACACACACACGTTGTTATGTTGTTGCTAGATTACTTAATATTTCTACAACATAAACACTGCTGTAAGTTGCCAGTGATCACGGCACTTCACCTGTTGTGTCCCAGTGAACAGAGTGAACAGAGTGGACCCGCCGGTGACGACGGAACTATCGGACCTGCTGACAGACGCCGACAACACCACCTGTCTGTCTGTGGCAGACGTGGACCTCTACACGGTCGACACGAGCTCCAGTCGCTGGTTGCCGCCGCCGCAGCATGTGTGCTGGCTGCCCGGACTACGCATCGACCTGGTTGTGTACGACGTCACCGCGACGTCCTTCACTGTCACAGTCACCGGACATCACCTCACGTGCTCCACGTCCCACTTCAAAGTGGCGATGCGACAGACGAGGTGGTGGTCAGCGTGTGAGTCCGCCGGCGAGTACCGAACGTGTACGTGGAGTGACGCCGTCCAGACTGGACAGCTGACCACGTGTGTCGCCGCGTGTCGCTGTGACGGCGACGACTGCAGTCACGTGACCATCCTCATTCCGAAGAAGTACAAGGAATGGAAGATATGTGAAATCGACGTTGAAATCAACTGAGACGAGTCCCTGTATTCCACGTATGACGACGGCTCGACTGACTAACGTAACGCTTATTAGTGCTGACTGACAGAGAAGACCGTCTGATTACGTTGCCGGCTTTTCAATAGTTTCCCTGTAAAGTGCTGCCACCTCACGGAGCCTGAGTAACCGAGACTAATATTGCCGTTATTCCTGCTTCACAAATAATTACAAATTTGTATTTATTTTATATGGGTGTAAGTTTAATTTTGAATCGTTTTTTTATAACATAGTATTGTCCGATAAAAACGGTAACGTTATGCCTTATGGCAATTGTTATTTCAAATTCGACATGACAACCAATCAGCGTCTCTACCCTACTATGGATTAGAACATTTTTATATCTATGGTTAGAGACAGCGTGGCGACAACATCGACATATAAAGTTCCATGCGGATTTGAGGGGCTAAAAGTGCTGCCGCCTCACGGACCCTGGGTAATCGACGTAACGAGTCTGACCAGCGTCTAGCCTCGGTTAACTAGGCTCCGTTAGGTGGCAGCACTTTTAAGCCCCCTCAACTCTGCCTGGCGAAACTCATGCTCTGCATTTGTTAGCCGCCAGAGCAGCCTTACCCCAGATTAGGGTAGAGACGCTGATTGGCTCTCAGGCCAACTATATAAAAAAAAAAAAATGATATACTTTTACAAGATAATGATATCCTATGAAAAGTTTTCAACACTGAACTTATTATTAACAAAACAATAAGTAGAAATTCAAATTTACAGTTGTTTATAAAATAAAAATTACGGCAGGATTAACCAGTATGTAGCAGCATCGTTTAGCCCCACACGGATAACATACAAATTAAATAAGCATACCTTTTTATCAAATAATGCTGTATTATAAAACTATATTCAAAATTAAACTTATATTAACACAATTTAAAATAAATAGAAATTTGCAGTTGGTTATACAAATAGAAATTACGGCAGGATTAACCAGTGTCCGTGAGGTGGCAGTATTGTATAGATCACGCGGATAAATATTCGAAAGCCGGGAGAAACACCAGACTGTCTTATCGGCATAGTTCCGCAGCCGACCGACAGTCGGTTCAGCGAGACTAACCAGTGTCGCATGAAATACTCTTGCCATGCTACAGGAAGACCATGCTCTCAGTCATCTGTTGTATCTAGTGGCGTACACCAAGTCTGTCAATGTTATTTTTATTGTGTGAAGTATATTGGCCTGGCAGAGATTATTGTGAAATACTCTTCGCTGAATAATGCGTGAAATGTGATGCGTGGTCACGTATGCATGAACCGTTTGATTAATGTTGTAACCGAGTTTCTACTGTTGTAATGAATTAAGAAGTGTTATTGTTTGTTGTAATCTAACTATCATGCAGTTGCCGTGTGTACCATGGAATGTTGAAGTTGTATTGTTTGTTTTAACCTAACCATGATGCAACTGCCGTGTGTACCATGGAATGTTGAAGCTGTTTTGATTGTTGTAATTTAACTATAGTGCAGCTGCCGTGTGTACCATGGAATGTTGAAGCTGTTTTGATTGTTGTAATTTAACTATAGTGCAGCTGCCGTGTGTACCATGGAATGTTGAAGCTGTTTTGATTGTTGTAATTTAACTATAGTGCAGCTGCCGTGTGTATCATGGAATGTTGAAGTTGTATTGTTTGTTGTACTCTAACTATAAAGCATCTGCCGTACGTTTCATGGAATGTTGACGTTTTCCCTTTTGACGGCGTGAACTTCGACCGCTAGACTTTCACGGATAACTGAACGATGCCTAGAATACTAAATGCTATTCAGCTAAATCTAAGCCGACAGTAGCATGAGTCGTTACAAATACCTTTATGGATTCCGGGTTAATCCAGACAGTGTAGAAGTGGATGAGAATGGTGCTACGTGACAGAACATTACGTCACTTCCGTAATTCTCGCCGCACATGCCATCAGGGGGCGCAACTGACCGCCGCTATAATTAAGCAAAATGTCTTTAACACCACCGATCCTTATTCGACCACCTGGGTGTGTCGGACATCACGCGACGTCCTTCACTGTCACAGTCACCGGACATCACCTCACGTGCTCCACGTCCCACTTCAAAGTGGCGATGCGACAGACGAGGTGGTGGTCAGCGTGTGAGTCCGCCGGCGAGTACGGAACGTGTACGTGGAGTGACGCCGTCCAGTCTGGACAACTGACCACGTGTGTCGCCGCGTGTCGCTGTGACGGCGACGACTGCCATCACGTGACCATCCACATTCCACAGAAGTACCAGGAAAGGAAGATATGTGAAATCGACATTAAATGAAACTCGGACAAGCCACTGGGTTCTTTCGAAGATGACTGCGCAAGTTCTTATTTGGCAGG
This sequence comes from Oasisia sp. SBJ-2009, assembly GCA_964017155.1. NCBI lineage: Eukaryota > Metazoa > Annelida > Polychaeta > Sabellida > Siboglinidae > Oasisia > Oasisia sp. SBJ-2009. The sequence goes on from OZ024854.1 coordinate 14,350,390, forward strand.
TATTTTGACACGGAGCGTGTTTTGACGCTTATACTTGTGCAGTTGCTATGATGACACACGAAAGATGCAGTGGTATTTTGATGGACAATGCCGCCCCTTACTCCTGACAATGACATACATATTATACAGTTGACGGGTCAAAGGTCACATATCTTAACAAATATTCGACTGTTCACCTCTTTTGGTTGAAACAGTTGCAAAGGTCACATCTTAACAAATAGTCGACAGTTCCCCCCGTTTGGTCGAAACAGACGACGACGCGTCTTGTTATTGTTGTCTACCAGCACGCCAAGGACAGTTGCTATGCAACGAGCCAGTAATCTCTCAACTCAAGTCGTCTAATATGACGCGTGCGCTACTGTTCAGTTGTTTGTAAACCCTTCTTGAGCACTAACGTGTTCAGGGATCGGTTCATTTAGGCTCGGTGCGAAATGGCCCGGGTAAACAGGCGTTCACTGCATAGCGCGAAATTCAACTTAAGGTCAGGTATCACCCCTTGATTTGAGTAATTTACGAAAATAAACTGAAAATGACTTTTTTACACTTAATTTACATCACATTTACATCTACACACATACGAAAAATCACAAGTCAAATACTTATATAAATATCAAAAAATGTGCATTTTAAAAGCCTCCTATAAGACAAAGGTTGCCTAATTAAATATGCATAATTTGAAATCACGATTATTTCCGATCTACTCAACCAATTTCCATGCAGTTTTCACCAAGCTACTTGTAGAAATCTTTAGAGCATCCTTAATACTGTCAAGACATTTTCTTGAAAGCTCGGTTTCTATTGGTTGTTTCTGGCAGAAATGTGGGTGTTGTCGCCCTCTGAGCCAATCAGAGGCGAGTTTATATCTAGGCACGGCCTCCGGACCACTTCCTGCTGCAGCTGCACGAGGAGCAAAGCTGTGAAAAATTTGCTTTGATGCTGATTATTTCTGTGTTATTGAACTCAATACATCGAACATTCCACCAAGACTTTTACATAACGTTGTCAAGCATCATCAGGTATGTACATAGAGTAGTGTCATTATCAGAAAAAGCACTTTAGTAAACTTGAAAACAAATGCACTGTGACGCTACCGGCGAGATCCAACCTGGTGCTAATGTAAACAAGAGCAAGGCATGGCTGATTCTCCGGATGTTTACAATACTGAATAAACTCTATAAAGACTGATGTATATTACTATTAGCAGTGATTCAAATAAAATAGTTGGACTTTTACTATTAGCAGCCATCATTTTGTTATGTGAGTTTATATCACTATTCTAATTACCTAAATTAATCAAAACAATCAGTAGATTCCAATTTCATGATCAATTATTTCACCATCTGTCATGTTATTTTATATGTGTAGGTACCAGTTGCAATTTGTCTAAATATAAGTGTACACTGGCTGTATTTAGGTACTGTATAATATATTTTATTTATATATTTCAGGTGAACAATGTCATCAAAGCAGATTCTTGGCCGGTGAAAGAAAAGGAAATTCTGTGGGAATCGCTACATAGCAACGAAAACACCTCCCCCTGTTGAACCAGAACCACAGGAGACAGCACCAGTGCGTCGTAGCTCCTCGGCTATGAAACTTGGCGAACAAGTATCTGAAAGACCCACCATTGATGACTCCCTCAGTGGCTACTGAATGTTTGACGTTGCTCAACTGACACGTACAGTTCATTTAGAAGTTTCCGTGCCCTACCTGCCAGCATGAAGGTTATGACATGACCAAAGTGAGAGCAGGACTTGCTAGTTCACTGAAGTTTGTATGCATGGCGTGCGGTGATGAACTGAACCTACAGGACATGCGCTTCCAGATGGCCAACTACAGCATTGGAGGCCATTACACACAAGGTCAGCGATTCCTTGTGAACATGAACATGCCACCTCCCGTCAGCATGATTTGGTTCAACAACTACATTACAAGGATAACATCCACACAGTGACAGAAAGCTGCACAGCATAGCATGACAAAGTCTGCCAGAGAACTGTCTAATTTGTTATTGCCGAACTGTGATGCAACTGTTTCATGTGACGGCATGGGTTCTTCAGCAAAAATAGTGTTGCTACTGTGTTATCGGTAAACCCAAATGGCCCAGCCAAAGTAATTGATGTTGACATATGTATTAATCATTGTGATGCATGTGCTAAGGCCAGAAAAAGGTATGATGATGACCACTTTGCAGTCTCGTGGAAGGCAGTTATACGAAACTCGCATTTTACGCCTTCGACAAAAAGAGGTTGAGTTCTGCTGAAAATCAGGTTACAGAGGCGGCTAGGGCCAGGAGAAGGAGGGGACAACTGGCACAGGCTGGACTAAGCACCAGTGATGCTAGTTACCAAGCAGGAGGCTTCAGAATGAAGTATAACGTTCAATGTGCACATGACAAACTTTAAAATGCTATTTTCTCAATTTCAAATTTTCGACATATTTGCATACTTTAAAACACAATATTTGGAAATGTTATGGGTGCATTTGGATGAAACTTGGTGTGATTGTGAAGATGTATATAAAGAATCATGTATATTAATATAATTGCAATTGCTTCATTTTGGGCTGAGATACAAGGTATTTTGTAAACACGATTATACATGTTGTGTTATGTTTATGAATAAAATTCATATTTATTAGGAAACTGAAGTGACATCATCTATTTTAATACACATTAAGCAAAGACATGTTACAAATGCACAACCAAAAAATCAACTGTCTAACTCCACAAGTGACATTGGAATCATGTTATGAAAATACCCTATATTATTTGCTTTGTCGGCCATTTTGGATCACGTGACTGATCAAAATTAGGTCAACATTACATTTTCCCATCTCATATACCATTATGCTCATTCTCAGAAAATGTCACATATCTAGGTATAATATTAACGAAGCTGATTTTTATTGGTGAAACCTTACCTTAAACCAAATAATAACCAGAATAAGTGACGACTGCGGTTAAAATGAATTTTACGTGGCAATGCACAATTACATAAATCGACAGTCGAGCCACATTGCAAGTAGGGGAGGGTGACCCATATTGGACCAGTATATATATTGGACCACGGCGATTTCTCAGCTTTACGACAATACAGCAACTTGTGGCGCCGAATAGGGTATTAGCGGCAAAGCAAGTTATCGATTGGCTGATTCAAAGTGACGAAAAGCGCGCGCAAAAATAAACGGTGTGGATTTCGTTAGTTTTCATCCTGTTGTTGTAATTGTATCGCAATTTTAAGCGTGTGCCTCTCTATATCTATTGATGCTCCATCAATGGGATTTGCTTGTCGGGTCTTTGAGGGTCTTTTATAATCACAGTTAAGCTCAGAAACTGTCACTCCAAATAACTCAGGAGAACTACATCCGAAAACCGGAAGTGTCGTGTTACCGACATTGGACCAGCAGAAGGGACATATATTGGACCGGTGGCTCAATATAATATCTCAGGCGGTCCGATATAGATTCCGACGCTTATGGAAAGGAAAGTTGTTGAATCAATATCAAATTATTTCAATATATGTTTTAAATGTTAATGTAGCCTTATCTAATCGTACTTCCGATTTACCATTCTACACGATGCTGCTTCATTTTTTGGTCAATATTCACTCCCGCACGCCCACAATCGCGCCCGGTCCCTCCGTTTGTCTGCTCAGGGAGAGAATGCTAGATAAAATCTTGTGTACATCATGGACACATATGGCAGATGGACTGAAGAAGACTTGGACGGCGCCTTGACTGCTCTTCAAAACGGAGACGCAGGCTTAAATGCCATCGCCAAGACTTACGGGGCTCCGAAGGCGACACTCAAAAAGCATCTTGACAGCGGCAACAAATATGCTAATGGCAGCAACATTTAAATCGGCTGTCCTCATACCTATATTTTGACAACAAAATTACTGCTCTAGGTACGACATGAGATATAGGATCATTAGTCTTGGAGGCCGCCATATTTAAAAATGGCGGATGTGAATGTCGGAGAAGGTCAAAAGTTATATATTTGAAATGGTGGTCCCCAAAAACCTATCTTAGATACCAAAACTACTGATTTACTTGAAGCAGTTGTTAAGATATGAGAAAATAGATTTACGGCGGCCATCTTGGAAAATGGCCGCCAAACGCCTTCCAAGGCGAAATCTGAGATAGCCCTATATCCAAATATTTTTGTCATTATGTGCTCTACATTTGTGCAAAATGTCATGCTTGTATCGTAAAACGCACAATTCATTCACATATCGGCTGGGCTATATTGCAGTATGTAAGCTAATCAGAGACAATCCGTCAGTTAACACTTGTAGCGTGTCCAGTCCATAAAAAAATGGACTATTTATCAGTGTAGGCCCTACGTGACATATTTGTGTAAGTCTAAACAGTGTATCCTGGTATGTGCTATAATATGTACTGCAATGACTAGCGGTCCAATATTGATCCCGGGGTGGTCCAATATATAGACCTGTGACTTATATTGGACCGGTGTGACATTTACTTCTTTCTTTTTTCTGACAAGAAACGCGCAACAATAGATCAATATGGTGTGACATGTGGATACCCGAGGTGGTTACCTTTGTGTGAGAATAGTGTCCACCTAAATCTATCAATGCGCTATGGTGCAATTAATCAAGATGCTTAGGTGGTCCAATATTGGTCATCCTCCCATACACACGTTTTACGATACATTCATCTGTTTATGATTTCAATTTGAACGGAATTCGCCCTATATTCTCCTATAGCAGCGAAAATTGGCGGTCCCCGAACAGATCGATGTTGAAGATATTACGTTTAATAAATGTATTCGTATGCTCTGCTCTCCCTTCATCCATTCTATGATGTCGTTGACGAGTCATTTGAAGGTCACGCCACGTCAATCTAGAGCCGGGAGTTCACACGTGTGTAGGTCTACCTAGTGACGAACCTACACCTATTTTATTTAGTGCTGGGGATCATGCCACTAAGAAAAGTGCTCTTAAAGGGATACTCCAGTCAGTGAGAGGTTCACAATATTAACTTACGTATGTATACTATATTGGTTTGCCTAGTAATTGTGCCCAAAGATCGTTAATAAACAATTAGTTGTAGTTTAATGGTATCAAAAACATGCTATCTTACATTCAGGGCGCTGCTATCTTGAGACTTATGCGCCAAATCGTTTACGTCACTGGCGCATTGTTGAAAAAGGCAAGAATTGGCGGAATCTTCGCTAATAATTGTGATTGTGACGTAAGCGATCCGCGACGTGCTGGATAGATCAAATACCATTGGACAGACATAGGATGTTCGAACGTGCATGCGCTAGTGACGTAAGCGGTTTACGTTATTGGCGCATAAATCTCAAGATTGCAGCGCCCTGAATCAAACATGGAGTGTTTTTTGTATAATTATACTATAATTAATTGTTTATTAACGATCTGTGTGCACAATTACTATATACAACTAATATATTATACATATGTAAGTAAATTATGTGAATCTATCACTGACTGGAGTATCCCTTTAAGGAAAACCCATCCATAAAATTTATCGGACAGAAAAACGAGTAATAACGAGTGAAGACGCTAATGTGTTGTAGACAAGTGTTTGTTTAGCACACTCTTGATCGCTAACTTTTTGAAAACTTATTTGGCTGTGGACAACTGAATATTTGCATGAAAGTGGACGTAACAACCGAAACGCAGTTTGTGAATTCTACCTGTTTATTATGTATATATTTGTTTCAAAGTGTGGTCTGGTGTACTCGTAGAAATCTACTTTTCTGTGTGCATTTTTCAGCCACAAGTATTTGTTCGACAGAAACACACCGCACCCAAACCCAAAACAACCCTCAACCACACCTAGACCTATACCCGAATACCACATCCCAACAACCTAAAATCCTGCCCAGCACAACCCCACAGCTACACAAAGCACAATAATTATTGTAGCAGCTACAAATCACTGTCTACTATATCAGCTGCACTCGTGAATACACTTTATTAGTGTCTGTTTCTTTTTATATATCCAGCTACTTGCTAACATCACAACGGAAATCATGCACCTTTACAGTTTCCGCATAGGCGTTGCCTTGTCACCTACTTCTACATAAATATGCAATTGAATTACATTACTCCACGTGCGGTAGATAAATATTGTTTGCAATAAATATTAGCTCAAGTATGTGTTCGTAACAGTTGCGTCATAAGAAAACACATGCATTCAAAATGTCAACCAGACATATGACGAATACCCGGATGTTCCGTGACCGTTCGGATATTCTTCGACTCCAGCATCCGCTGTGATGAGTAAACGGACCTTTTTGCTAAGGACTAGGTCACGTTGTCCGTAGATGAACTGTATATTATACCAATATTCCCGTCGGGGTAAGATTGATCAAGACAACCATTAAATCCAGGTTTCGGACACTTTATATACTGGCCACCACGCATCCGGCTAAGATTGTGTAGACCCGTCATTGCAATGTGTTCGATGTGTTTCAGAACTTCAAAACAGTACCGGTTGCGAAGATTCAGACCTGGGTTGGTTAGGGAATTGACCCACCGGCCATCTATCTGAACCTTCGTCGGTTTCAGGTGTTGTTCTCGCAACCAGTCAGTGACGTCTCTGGGAGTGTTATCCCACATATCAATTTTCCAAAACCCTGATCTGATGGCGAATTTGCGGCATACAGGGACACTCTGATTAAACTGTTGACACTCGCTTGGGTAGAATATGCTGATGGTGTAGCCGCTTCTTGTAAACATATCTTTTCGCTGCCAGAAGTTCACCTTGTCCGATGGTGTGTAAGATATGTCGGCGTCGAGTTCCCACGGAAGAACCCCTTTGAATTTTATCGCCCCCAGAGCGGTCCCGTAGTTGACGCGACAAAAAATGCCCAGTTTCTCGCAGATTTCAAAGGCGTCTAGAATTTGTTTTCTGAGAACATTCAAGCAGCAGACAGGTACACTTATGCCTTTTCTCCATTTGCACCAGGTTTTAGCCTCTGCACACGAGAATGACAGTTGCTTTCCGTCTGCGAAGTGAACGACATTAATCGCGTGGACTCGTGCCATCTGCATCCAGTGTTTGTGTCGATTGGCCTCGCTCATGTTGTTCCCTTGCACGAAGAACATCACGTCAGGACACGACACCGCCAGCTTTCGCAGTTTCTTCAGGCGAAGGAAGTAATCGTGAAACACTACGTCTGGTGACGCCATGTTGAATCTTACAGCGCGCAGTGTGGACAGCCTGCTTACGAATGGCGACGGAATGTAATCACAGAAAGCACACGACTTGCTCGATCTGTGATATCCATCCACATACTTGATTCTGTAGTGAGCGTGCTGTGTCTGTTGACACCCCAGTGACCAATGTCCGTCTGGTGTCCGAAATGCACCTCCGACAGCATCAACACCGAGTTCGGACACCACCCGGACCAGTCGTTCTAACTCCACGTTGGCCCGCCACAAAAATCTTTCGATTTGTCTTCCCACCAACACGAAATCAGTTGTCGCCTTATTTGCCAGCGTGTTCCAAATGAGGTCGGCCGTCGCTGACTCAGCCAACTTATGTTGTTTGACGCTCAATTTGAGGTCGCGCGGAATTGCCAGTGTCTTATGTACGGCCACATGAACCGTCAGTTTGGGATAAGAGTTGTATATCTCACGTAGAACCACGAGAATCTCGTTGTCAGTGACGTAATCAAATCCGTTTAAGAGGATAGACAAGACGTCGGGAAACGGTCGTGCGTTGTTGCAGTGCGCCAGGATTCGACTCTTCTCGTTGAGAGGGTTGTCCGACCTAAACCCCAGGAACCTTTCGGGACACACATCCAAGAGCTTCTCCTTTCGCGTTACCTCCGCCTCTGCCACGGTCACGGTGACGTCGAAGTCAGGTTTCGTTATACCCAACTGCTCCATTATTTCTCGTACCAAGTTTAAGGATGTCTGCACCTGTATATCCGTCTCCTCTCTGCTCATTGTCGGCAAGGCGCCTTTCTGCAGTTCGGTTGCGAGGGCCTCCAATTGTTGTTTGAGATGAGTGCTGATTGCTTCACTCTCCGCCTGTGTCCGTATAACTGCTGTACATATCGTCTTTCTATCCAAATATGTAAACAGCCATACTAGCTGAACGACGGCTACTGTGACGAAAACTGGCTTCATCCATGTAACATTCGCCATCTTGAATGTAGAATTCGATCGCTTCAGTTCTGCCGATTGTCGTAATCTTCATCAACGCCAGAACTCTATAAAAAGCAATTCAAAATATACTATATAACAAGCTATTTGAAAACAGTATAATGTAAATTGCTTGTGTATAACATGTTTGTCTGTCTGTCTGTCTGTCTGTCTGTCTGTCTGTCTGTCTGTCTGTCGGCCGGCCTGCCTGCCTGCCTGCCTGCCTGCCTGCCTGCCTGCCTGCCTGCCTGCCTGCCTGCCTGCCTGCCTGCCTGCCTGCCTGCCTGCCTGCCTGCCTGCCTGCCTGCCTGCGTGCCTGCGTGCCTGCGTGCCTGCGTGCCTGCGTGCCTGCGTGCCTGCGTGCCTGCGTGCCTGCGTGCCTGCGTGCCTGCCTGCGTGCCTGCGTGCCTGCGTGCCTGCCTGCCTGCCTGCCTGCCTGCCTGCCTGCCTGCCTGCCTGCCTGCCTGCGTGCGTGCGTGCGTGCGTGCCTGCGTGCCTGCGTGCCTGCGTGCCTGCGTGCCTGCGTGCCTGCGTGCCTGCGTGCCTGCGTGCGTGCGTGCGTGCGTGCGTGCGTGCGTGCGTGCGTGCCTGCCTGCCTGCCTGCCTGCCTGCCTGCCTGCCTGCCTGCCTGCCTGCCTGCCTGCCTGCCTGCCTGCCTGCCTGCCTGCCTGCCTGCCTGCCTGCCTGCCTGCCTGCCTGCCTGCCTGCCTGCCTGCCTGCCTGCCTGCCTGCCTGCCTGCCTGCCTGCCTGCCTGCCTGCCTGCCTGCCTGCCTGCCTGCCTGCCTGCCTGCCTGTCTGTTTGTCTTTGTGTGTAGACCCACATGTCCGTCAGTTTTGCATATATTTTGTGTTGACATTTTCAGGTAATCTCGTCGTCTCGTTGGGATGCTTCGTCGATGTAAACTTGTTTTCAACATTTTGATAACTTATACTTAACTTAAAATATTCCAAGACTGTTCAACATGCGGAATGTCCTGTTTTTCTACATCGTTCTCAGGAATACACACACACAAACACACACACACACACACACACACACACACACACACACACACACACACACACACACACACACACACACACGCACGCACGCACGCACGCGCGCGCGCACGCACGCACAGACAGAAAGACAGACACGCAGAGAGAGATGTCGTTTAATTTGTCTTGAACATTTGGAAATCGGGACACTGAATAGCTACAGGTCAACGAGCATTTACTGACCTATGGCTGGAGTGTACACGTAATTATCTCTTATATGTGTCGATCTCTTAATACTTACCTTACTGACTTGTCAACGATATTTGTGCACCTGTAGACACATTGCGTATTAGCGCCTCTAGCGACTAACGTGGATTAGTGGAAGCTCATTGCATTGGTTCAGTAATTACAAAGTTTTACATGGAAGCCTACGCCCAGTAACAAATGTTTACCTAAACCTTGCTGACAGGCTAGTACACGTATCAACACAATTAAAATATCAATGATATGTTCGAATAGTGTTACGTGTCCCACATCAATCGTGGTCTAATAACATGTCAATCACAAGGCGGCACCCACTAGCTGATGCATGCTTCTGGATATCATGGATGGCTGAGCTAACCCAACGATTCAAGTGACATTACCTTCGATGCAATGTAAACCCGTCTCTCACAGAAACGCCACCATGTCTGCACTGGTTCGTCCTCGCGTCACATTCACTCGCCTTCTTATTGCGCAATGTAGAAACGTCAGCTGCAATTAAATCAGCTTTATGACTACAATAAATGTAATAAGAAGCTACACACTACAAATAAATTATGCAGTCAGTATATATGATCTATTGTATGTCAATATTGTTTTGGTACTCAAACAATACTGTCAACCAATGTAAAACAAATTGTAAATAAATATTTAAAAACAACCTCATTGGCATACTCATCATAATAATACATTACATGCTGAATAATAATAAATACAAAGTAAACCAACTAAAAACTCACTTATTTCGTTTACACTACCTGCCTTGATGACAGTGATTTGTATTCTATGACGCTGCTTGGTTTTATATTGTTCGGTTTGGAATTGCATTTTTACACACTAATTTATTGTTTTATAATTATTTATCTTAGCTTATTTATTTATTTTTACTTACTTTTTGCTATTATATAATTTATTTATTTAAATTAGTTTACTAATTAGATCTTATCTTATGTATTTAATTAGTCTATATTTTAGATTTGGTCAACACGTCATAGTAATGTGTTTTTATTGATCTTAACTTATTTACTTATGTATCTTAGCTTATTTATTGTTATCTTACCTTATGTATTTAGTTAATTTATATTTTAGATTTACACATCGTATTAATGTGAAGCGCTTTGATTGATATTTAGTTAGCTAAAAAGCGCTATATTAAGCAACATAATAATAATAATTATTATAAACCTGTTTACAATAACAATTATAAGAATACATAAATAAAAAACCCACAACTGTGGCTTGCTGTGAGGGCTGTGGGGGCAGGATGTCACTGTCAGTGACAATAACACTGTCATAAAAACCAGCCGGCCTGTGACTAGGCGTGGCCGTAAGGCACTGCTTGCAATGTTATCTGCGTTGCAATTGGTTGCTGGAAGTAAACACGCGCCACGTGCACTGTCGGTCGGCTGCGTAACCACGCCGTGAAGACAATCTGGTGCTTTGCCGGCTTTTGAATGTCATCCGTGTGGGGTTAAATAATGCTGCCACCTCACGGATACTGGTTAATCCTGCCGTAATTCATATTTTATAAACAACTGCAAATTGTATTTTTATTTAGTTTTGTGTTAATGTAAGTTCAAAGTTGAATATTTATCATATGATATCAGAATCTTGTGAAAGTATATCGTTATTTTAATTTTTATAGTTGGCCTGAGAGCCAATCAGCGTCTCTAATAACAATAAATAATAAAAGCATTTATATAGCGCCATAAATCCAAGTTACCTTGTTCGAAGGCGCTGTTGCAACATATCATAGAAAGAAACTAAAAGTAAAAAATCATAAAACATGGCATCAAATATCGAAACACATTATGATAAAAATACACATACTAATAATAATTAAAAAAATACTTATAATAATAATAGTACATATTATGATTGTAAAAATATTAAAAACAGCTCTGAATAATAAATAAATAAGTAAATCCTAAAAACTTAAAACGTCCGTCAGTGTTCAGTGTTCATGAGTAAAAAGCACTTTTGAATAAATAAGTTCTAAGGAGTCTTTTGAACTGGTATAACGAATCACATGTTCGCTTAAAAGAGCTGCTATCTCACGGAGCCTGGGTAACCGAGGCTACCGCGACGCCGTCTCCGAAGCACAAGCCTAGCCCTAAGATTCGTAAAACAAAAACAATAACGCAGTTTTTTATGGCAACACCAGCACCGAATGTTACAGCAACATATTCACCGCCCTTTCCATTTGCGGTTGTTTTGTGAAAGGTTTTCTTTCCCTTTGCAGTCGTGATCAATCTGATGTAATCTAGACGTTTTCCTTCCATCCCTTATTAATTTTGCCCCAAATAACGGATGCAGATATTTTGTGACGGCTGTCAATTTGTAAGATGATGTCACTCACTGTGGGTTACGATTAATGAACAACACATATTTAGTTTTGTTACTAATTGGTTTAACTATTCGTTAATCTATCACACATAACACAGCATCACATGATTTTTATAAGGATTCGTCCAAATACGCAATTTTCCACTTGGAGCGTCGCAACTTCAACAGATCACGTCAAGTTCGAGCATACAATATTTGCTAGATCGCAGCATCCATATAACCGTCCATTATAATGCAACAGCCGATGTTTTAAAACGTCTAATAACTACAATTTTTATGGTAGGCGTTTTCCTTCACAATGGCTCAAACATTTGTTTGTAACATTTGTGTCATCAATAAAGCATGTATATTCAGAATGTCAACCTGACATACGACGGAACATCCGAACGCTCCACGAGTCCAGCATCTATTGTGATGGGTAAACGGACGTTGTCGCTAGGGACTAAGTCACGTGGTCCGTTATAGGTCAGTGGTATATTATACCAATATTGCCGTCGGTGTACTGACCCCCACGCATCAGGCTATGATTGCGAAGACCTGTTACAACGGTATGCTCAACGTGTCTCAAGACCTCGAAACTGCATTCATTGCGAGCGTAGAGGCCTGGATTGGTCAAAGGATTGACCCACCGGTCACCCATATGAACCTTCGTCGGTTTAAGATTGTGTCCTCGCAACCAGTCAGTGATATTCCTGGGAGTGTTGTCCCTCCCACATGTCAACATGCCAATACCGGGTACCGATACCCAAGAGCTGCCCCTTTCGCGTTTCCTCCGTTGTGACGCAGCTACTTCGATGTCAACGTCTGGTTTCGTTATATCCAGTTGCTCTAGCACATCTAGAACCAATATTAAAGATGTCTGCACATGTCGGCGTGCATCGTTTGAGTTTATTGTCGGCAAGTATCTACTTACGTGAATTTTTTCTAACGACATTTTAATCATATGGAAATATAAATAATTTATTTTACAATAAGTCAAATTACAGTAAATGGTTCAACTTCCAGGCCCCTTGTTAATTTTATTCCGCAATACATTTATTATAATTACTTGACAACTGGGTCTGACGCAACAAAGTTACAGCCTTTGGGTGGCCAACCTACTAAATCACTGAAAAACGCCGCTTTTTGTGTATTGTTGTAGTGATTGAAAGGTATGTATGTGATTGAAAGGTATGTAGTTTGAACACGCAGCAACATATGTTTGCACAAGTAGCATATTTTATTACATAAACTTATTTTTCAAAATGAATACAGTCCTTTATCCAAACACTGGCACACGATGTAGATTCGGCATGCCACGGACGAAGGCTGAACCGGAGGCGTTTTAGTAAGGACGGTACCGTTCTGAATCAACAACTTGATATGTAGTATTACGGGATAAACACAGGAATAACCGTTCTATAACACCGAAACCTGCATACAAAACGTAGACCTACACATCGTGACAAGAATACATGCAATACTAGCCGAGGGGACCTACACACTGTGTCAGTATGAAGAAGCCGTGTTAGAAATCGGTGCGCCAAATGCAACGATCTACTTGCAAGGGGGTATTTAGGGCTTCCAACGAGTTGCACTGTTGCTCCGTCTAAACTGCATTCAGAAAGGTCTTCGCAGTAACCTGCAGAAGCTGTGGATTTCATTTCTTATGGGCAAGATACCAACACGACTGTCGAAGTCGGATCATTGGGGACCTGTGTTCAATGATACGCTAAATCACGCTATATCGATGGTTTAGCCAACACCAATACAAAGTTAATGAACTTTACATAAACATCACTAACAACGTAGCGCATATGGGTGCACATTAACAACACGACGAGGAATATCCTTGGTATAGCAAAATGTGTATACTGCAATCTGAAAAGAGACGACACGATTGTTCACAATTAGTTGCTGATCGAAAAAACAACAGGCACCCAATGTTTACTATACATTTACAGACATACACATCAGAATAGTTCGACTGGTTTAGCAAAATAGTTATTATAGTATCTATACAATACGTGTATATTCCCATACAGCGTTAGCGTTATGCTACCACAGAGAAAGCGTTACCTACTGGGTGCCGTTTGCGTATGATGTGTATACCCACGCACATGTAAGCATAACGTTTAAGCGACCTGTAAAATTATCTCCCAAATCTGACTATGGAGTAAAACATCTACATCATAAAACCACTGCCCCAATCTCGTATGAAAACAATACCAATGATCTTGCCGAGGCATGTCGACAGCTGGCGCCAACGGGGAGAGGTGTAGGGTCTTGTCAGTGTCATGTTTTGACATAACAACGCATGGTGAATCTACCATGAAACCACATTCTCTTGTCGAGAACATTTAAAAACCGTCCTTAAAACATCGAGCTAAAATACCGTCTATGCTCACTGGCAATGCACCATCTGCTTGCGCGGACATATCATGTAAATATACTTTCTTACACCATTTATATCAAACGCAAGATAAAATCACAAATAAACGACAGTCGGTCATAATGTACAACGCAATCACAAAATGTGTTTCCTTAACTACTATCACGTGACGCACGTCCAAACTGGGCGTCACTGAAGCATGTTCTCTTTCTAGATTGCATGACTTCACCACTATCTACACGAACATATAACCAGGTTACAACAACTTGCAATTGCACTCTGAACCCGGTTTATGATCACCGTATCACCTTACAGAAATAGTTTGCTATGACGCCGTACAACGGAAGCAATACATTAACAAAATGAAACATACCAGCCGCAAGCAAATGTCTTAACGTTGGCGCTGCACTGTATCCAATTCCATGAATACACTATTACTGTAGGGAACAACTGTACACCCAATATATTTCTTTCACGTGACATTTTCCTAACATCAGATACATCATCATTGCTCGTTTTCATCAATTACGAGTCTACTATTTGAAATTACCACTGGACGGAAGTCTGGCGATTTCGAAGTTGGACCTATGACGGATTTCTGATTGCAGTCCTGGTTTTATATGTTGATATTTGTTTTATATGTTGATATTTCATGACTGCGAAGGTTACAAATCGTTTTACCAGATGTTTCGGACACTTGTGTTACAAACGCTGATCTATCCTTATTTATTACTTCAACCAAAGAAGGTAATATTAAATTAGATTTCAAATTCTATACGTCAAACCCGTTTTCGTTGCTTAATTTGACATGCCTCCGACATGAATGCAAGATAATTTCGCTTCAAATAATTACAATGTTTCATGCAACAACTAAAATAAGTTCCTTAACATGTTAAAACCATGCCTACCGAAGTAGTGCACTTCCGAATTCGTCGTATTAAAACATCAATAAAATCGGTGTTAAAAGCGAACCAACTGTGGAACATGTGAGGCGACTACCAGTAAGGTCGCGGTACGGTGTTTCGGGGACAGCGTGTGACCCGGTGACAGTTACACGACGACCAGCCCACTGATCTACGTGATGTCACCTACACTGACACGTGTGCCGTTGTGTCAGTGCCCGTGTGAAGGCAATACCAACTATGACTGAACAAGCTCCTGTATTAGTCACGGCGTTGTACTGTCGGTGGTAGTGCTAACGATGATTACAAAACCATACGATAGCACAGCCAGATGCCTGTAAGTATATCATCAGCTAGCAACTTGAAGCCATGGCTGACTTCGGGGGACCTTGTCTGTGAACTCAGCATGGTACGCGAGCATTGAGATATGTTTGCCGGCTGCAGCCATGGTGGTCTGCTAACGTTCGACCGTATGTCCGCAAGAAAACGCATGCCGGTGTCTCCTACACAACCCTTGAACGTCGCCGTAGTTGCCATTATCAGTACAGTAGTTGTCGACATCACGCATAGTTTATGGAGCGCGCCACAAGTCATCCAAATGGCAACTGGATTATTTCGGCGACGGCGGAGTCACGCTGCAGGTGGGGCACTTGCGACAGCCCGACTGCTAGCATCTTGACTGCGTCACCACATACTGGCACAATGTTCGTGTCGCAAGTCAAAAGTACGTCATAACTCCGTCGTGATCACTCGCCTCTGCTCGGTTGACGACACGCGTCTAGGTGGCGCCACTGTCTTCCTGGGGCCGGAATCTCCTCCGACCGTAACGTGCCACGGAGATAACTCGTCGCCGCTTCCGTTGCTGGGCAGCCTATTGGGGGATGTGACGTCAGGCTGTACCACCGTCACGAGCATGGCCGTGCTGTTCTTCGCAGACGATGTTGACACTTTCCGCGTGACTGTCTTGGGACCGGAGAAGGATGTTTCCTGCAAGATTGCAAGACCAAGGACATGTCAGTGAC
Organism: Oasisia sp. SBJ-2009; assembly: GCA_964017155.1. Classification (NCBI taxonomy): domain Eukaryota; kingdom Metazoa; phylum Annelida; class Polychaeta; order Sabellida; family Siboglinidae; genus Oasisia; species Oasisia sp. SBJ-2009. Next base: position 14,366,418 of record OZ024854.1, read on the forward strand.
AGTATCGCGACACTACACCTCATAGACCATCCTCGCGAGGGGGTTTCATCGCTAAACATTTACAACGGTGAAAAATGGAGATGAACTACTGTTGCTCTACTTTCAAAGCTTCAATTTGACATGGGTCTGAGTTTTGGGAATATACCGAATGACCAAGTGGCAAACTAGTTGAAGTCGACATTAAACATAGCCTGGCATTTGCCGCATCAAACAGCATGACTAGATATCGCCAATGGATTATTTTTGGAGTAGCTTATGTGAACACCGCAATTAACAAACTTTAAATGTTAATAACTGCAGAATAAACCTTCTCTGTGATAAATTAGCTGTTTAAATGCACAAGTCTAGTGATTGATCGTCTACTTTGAAGACATAATACGTTTAATTTATTCTCGCACTTCACCAAAACATTCTTAACACAAATGTCTGCCATGCGCATCAAACCAACTTCTATTTCTCACAAATCACCAACGATTGTATCTGTCTAGTAGCAAGGAAAAGTGACACTGGACGGACGGCAATGCTTACTACTACACTAGCCTCGCGACCCTGCCCTACCATGCTAGAGCCCGTGTTACTACCTAGTACCTACTAGTCTACGCATGCATGCTCTATTCAGGTCCGGGGACTGACGGGAGTCATGCAGGGTGGCAGGTGTGAGAACGCAAACACCACTCTCCTAAGACAACGGGACATTGTTTGACATCATGCAACTATCTGATTAAACCACAGGGAAACGTTTTTGAATGAAAATAACTTAGAAAACATATTGGTAGTTAACTACAAATCCCACTATCATAACATAGCAAAACCTGTATACTGCCATTTGAAACTACTATTAACTGTCGTTGGACAAAACCATGCAGCAAAACGAGTAAATAGCTAGAGAACAGAACAATGTATATGGAAGAAAGAGAACGTCCAACAACAAAGATATATAGTTATGAATTACCACAAACCTGTTGATGTGTCTACTGAATAAAAATCCTTCCAGCAAAAATCCATTTAGGTAGGTGAAACTAATTGACTAGTAAAGTAACACTTAGAAGACAAGACAAAGAAAGAGCCACAGGGTGTTCAGGGGACACAAACAGTTACCTTGTAAACCCAATCCTGTCCATTGCAAAATGTGCGCAAACACAGAAATGTGATGTGACAATTGATTAATTGGTGAATTAATTGTGTGCGAGTTAAGTACGTGCAGTGGTGAACAGAAAACACCATCGTTGGGTAGAACACTGTGACTGCGGCAATCTTGTCACCTTGGTATAAAACAATTATTACAATAATATGGTGGTTTGTGTTGCCATGTGAATGTTTTCTTTGATTCATAGATAGATGAGCAGGACTTATGTTTCCGTATTCATTGCAATATGCCTAAAATGTAACCCAGGGTAACCCAGCTAGATGCCACAACCACAGTGAAATCATCCCAAGGATATACATCATGCACAGTCAACGGTCAATCGGTGACACTCCCGAGTTTCCTGTAAAGAAACAGGAAACAAAACACAAGTTTAGTGACATCCAACCTGAGCTGTCTGGCTACGTCTAAGTCGGCTGTCACTGCTGCTGCCGATGGCAGCTGCTGCCACTACCGACGGCAGCTGCTGCCACTACCGACGGCAGCTGCTGCCGCTCCCGACGGCAGCTGCTGCCACGACCGACACTGCATGCGAGAAGTTGCAAACGGCTAAGCATGACGCGCATGGTGCCACAAGCAGGGGCAGCAAGTGACACATGGTGTCAGAAGTGGGATGTGGACCTGAACAAAGCTAGAACTTACAACCAGCATACTGGGGTCAGTGTTGTTGTCAACATTCGTGTCGGCTGTCACCGCTGCCATCGTCGCGTCACAACTGCTGGCCTGGTTGTTGTCGCCGGCTGCAGCTCTCGTTCCGCCACTAGAGGTCAGGCCGGATGCTAGGTTTGCGCTACCTGCAGCTGTGCCTAGCTGGTAGGGCGTGTTAGTGGGGTCTTTAGTGGGAGTGAGGACGTTCGAGGCGAAACTCCTCGGTGGTGAGGACTTGTACGTGCGGATGTTGAACTCTCCGATCGGTTGCCCTATGACTGGCAGACTACAGGCGCCTGGGTTAGTCGTGTTAGTTGGCTTAGGCGCCGGTGATGTAGCCCTCTGGCTTGCAATGCCAATGCCAGTACCGTGCTGTGGCTTCGTCGTGGCAACGCCCGGTGCCGCCGTAGTGACTGCCTTGCCGGCATCAACCAGTGCCGGTTTGTTGACATTGGGCGGTGCACTCATTGTTAGCGGACCAACCAGAATCGGGTTTTTCACGGTTATCGGGCTGGCCACCGTCTTCCCGCCATAGAACGGGTTAGTTGTCACGTGACTAGCGGTTGTCAAGGCAACCGCAGCGTCATTGCGACCAGAACCAGCAACGCTCTGGATCGGGCCGACGTAGTTGATGAGTATCTCCTCGGCCTCACCGAGGCAAGTGTTCAGCACAGTCGAATCAAGGATAATCTCCTTCTCCTCTGTGGGGGACTTGTGGACAGGAGGGTTGGGGGTGGGGGCGGGGCGGAAGACATTGTCGGGGGTGTTTGGAGTGGACACAGCTACAGTCGGCTGTCCTGCTGCTGCTAGCTGCACAGGATTAGTCGCCTATTGGTGTGCGAGGAAAGAGAAAAGAAAGCATTAGCCAAAATCCAAATCACAGCAAGTCTCTGTTCTGCAACCGCATGGCACCAGGACATCTTGTGGGTGGGCAGTAAGACCTTTGTGACTTCATCCATACTAGTGTCTACCGGGGTATGTTACATTTCATTGGTTTCAGATTTAAACTCATGTGGCACGATCTGTGTAGAAACTTACACAGTACTTGGCTGTTGTTTATGAAGTGATATGTATTTGTAAATCGTAACGGTACAATCTGATATATTATCCCATGGAGAATACTAGTGCACACAAGTGAAACATTAATGTGTACAGTACGCAGGCACAACAACTAACACATGGATTGCAAATATCTCACTCCATTGTCAGATATCAAATTTAAACTCTACATGGATACCCCATATAAAGAAAAGGGTGTTTGTGACAGATAACTCTAAATAAACAGTTTCTGTTAAAGTTATCATAATACGACAAGTGCCATGGTGCCAGGGGTATAAAGACTGGTGTGACATCACATCATTACAAGTCAATATGAATGTGCTGTAGGAAGAAAAACAAACATGTAAGACGTTCATATATTATAAATGGCAATGTCAGAAATTGTGTTAATAAATTGACACATCTGTTTGTGTCATGTAATGGCCATACATTGTCCATGTGCAGTTCCAACTTTAAAAGTGTTTGTAAAAATTGCACGACATTATAAAATCCTTACAAATGTGGAACACGATTAAAATTGTGCCGTATTTATAAATTCAGTTTTCCATGTGTAAATATGGTGTATAATACATTATGTGCAACAGTATTGTAAACACTATTAGCTCACATCAAAACACACAGCACAATACAGAAGTCACACATGAAAGAGAGAATAAAATGGTAAAATAAACATTTGGCAGACTTAAGGGTACCAACTACTCGAGAACAGCTATGTGCCATATTTATGTTAATACTCAATATATCTCACCCAAATTTGGCATACACGTTCGTTATGTGAACAGCACTTCCTGTGTAAAATTTGAACTCATTTGCATATGTGTTACCATAGCAACCGACATTTTAAAATTACACAGAGGGGTGAATTAAAAAAAATTATTCTGAGTCAATGGTTTCATGTGGATTCATGGAATTGCTCAAATTCATTAGCTAGAATGTCCCTTCATACAATAAGGTGGTTTGAGCTTGAAAGATCTAATGTGTTCTATGCTTGTAAAATGATTTTTCAGAAAAAAACGTTTTTTGGACGTTGGTCAACTGTAGTGTTTCATATCTGACAACTCCAAGTAGTCAGCTGCCATGGTCAAATGAGTCTTATTGTGTGTGTCACTAACATGTGAACAGATGGAACAAATTTCAGATGTCTATCTTTCATAGTTTTTTGGGAATAATTATTTGAAATTTCACAAATGTGCAAAAACGTGATTTTGAGAAAATGACAAAAAACGACAGCATGTCATATAATATTGACAGCACACCTAGAAACTACTAATAACCATTAACTAAATCATTTATAAGTTTCTGCATAATGAACATAACTACCAGGCATCAGATTCATATAGGAACAACATTTTATTATTGTGCCAACCTTATTTATAAGTGTGTTTTTGACCCAAAATGCGTGACGAATTGTTAACGTTTTGCCGGTCGACGCCATTTGCTTTCTCATCCTGCAGCTGCCGGAAACGGCGCTGATTGGGCGATGATGCGATCATTGGTGCGCCGGGCGCGTTCATTGGATTAGATATTTACGCGATATTATAATGAGCCATGGATCGCGTAACAAATCCTTATATGGCAGTAGAGGTCGCATACATTTTCCCGAAATAGATGCATATAATTATATTATAGAACTCCCAGAACACCACATCCGGTTATGTGTAAACTTCCGGACAAGACGGTTACAAACATGGCGGATTTACTAGGCGGCGTGTCTCTGGACTCGAACGTTCTTTTTAGTCATTCCCGGACATTTAAAAATGGCTACCACGGTGGATTTTGCTTCTTGAAGAACGAGGGGCATGTTATAAATGATGTTTTTATTGGTATTCATTCTTGAAATATTGAAATATGCTCTTGCACATAGCTGTATAAGATACCAATGCATCTGAAAATGACATGATCTGAAAACCGTATTTTTTTTATTTCTCGACCCGCTGGTCTCCTTAAATCATCCAATTTCATCACATTATGATCTGTGATCTTTCTGTGGCAGAGCTCTGCCAATGTTAATGTTCTTTATCAACTGACACATGTGGAATATTGTCAAACATCTAGCATTCAGCAATGAAATGTCTTTAAATAAAATAAAACAATTGAGAGATAATAAAACTGGATTTCTAACAATGGAAGAGTGTGGGATACACTTATCAAGCAATGAATTTATTAAAATAAATGGCAGGGAACATACTGAAGATATAATTAACGAAATCTCTATTGTTTTGGACTGGACTACACCTGAGAGAGCATTGTGTTTTAGCCATGACTATATAACACGTGACAGTGGTGCATCCTTTCTGTGGTGGTCATCATAATGTCATCATTAGGGTACATCTGTAAGGAGGTATGTTAGTAACTCACAGACCTTAGTTGTATCTTTTACAATGAATCATTAACAGATGCAAATTAGAAAAATATCATGTTCCCATATGTGTTCAGTAAATATAAAAGGGTACACCAGGGTAGTTACCTTCCAATCTGTCCTACTTGAAGCAATCCCAGTTTATGTATAACAGTTATCATTAAGTGCTGACATCTTTGTCAATTTTCAAACATTTAGGTCAACTTATGAGTTGTGATCCATATTTGGGTTTCCAAATAACTTTGACTGGGTGGCCAGGAGTCTCCAGGCACCCATTTGTGACCCTACTTACCTGAACTAGATACACGCGAGGTTACTACTGTAGACCTATGCCAAATTCTCCATGACGTTTAAATCAAAGTGCCAGAATCAGGATGTCTGAGGGCTGGATCCGAATATTTATGGGAGCCTGAGGGTGGAGTTTTTTTGCAAGCCTCAATGAAGGTGCAAATCAGTATTCTGAGACAGCCTCATCAGGTTACAAACTCTCATCACAGCCGTGAATAATCTTCCACAGAATCAACTCGGAATCTTACATGAGAAAGTTTGGATGGCGAGGTCTGTGCCTGCTAGTCCATGGAAAACAATAACCAAGATCAACATTTACATTGAAGGTTCCGTAATATGACAATAATATTGACACAACTTCCGTCTGGTCATTTTTACAAAACTTGTCATAATTTGTTTGGCATCTAACAACCGTACTAACATACCTCCTTACTGAAGTGACGGGACCGAAGCAGTGTGCAAGGACAGTCAACACTTACAGTCCCAACTACCAAAGCTTGCCAGCAGTAGCACCTTGAAGCCAACTACAACCATCATCTGACCGGGACAGCCAGAATCTGAGTGTGTGGATAACACACCGCGGCACTTAGGTTACACAGAACTCTTACTTTATAGGAACAATATCATAACTAATGTATTTATACATTGTATCACTATATATATATATACATATATATTGATACATACATATATATATATAAATTATATATATATATAATATATATATATATATATATATATATATACTCTATATCACTGATATAAATATACACAGTAGTATAATTCATGGACAACAGAAGGTTAAGGGTTGCAGCTGAAACACTATGCTGACCATCCTGGACTTTGGTCAGTGATACTTACATTGGTGGACTGCAACAAAATGGTTGGAGAGACGCTTGACCGCTCTGATCCAGTGGATGCCCGGGGTGAGAATCTGCAAGTGACCACACAGTGTGAGTATAACAAGAAACCATTACAAATGTATGTTCCTCTGACAATGCCCTCGCGGTACAAACTCCACCCAGTCCACCATACAAGGCAGCTTCCATGGGGTTCTGTTTTGTAGATCAACAGACACCATTGGAACACCACCACACTTTCAATTCCCGGAATATTTTACTTCCTGCAGGGGTCGTACACTCGACTGTGACCTGAGACTAATGACCTCTGGGGTTCTGACATAGACCAGTCATCTTGACCACTGTTTGGTTGCATCTTTTTTCAAACTAGGAGTGTCACGATCCTGTTCTATACCAGCGGGGTGTCCCTATCCCTGGCTCTACTGGTCATCACTGTCTGCACACTGGACAGTGGTCAGCACAACTAAGACAGCGATGAGAAAGGGGCGGTACAACGAGACTATTCAGCTGCCCAGAATCTCTCCCCACTGCATGGTCTAGCACCATCACAGGCCACACAGAATATATTTGTTCCTTTCTGTCTGGTCTGACCTGAATTTAGATTCTCCCAACCAAATTTGTGTTCAAGTCAGTGAAAATCAAAAGTACCAATATCTTTAATATCTAATCACAGAGTGGACCACTGCTAACGAGTCACAGATGCTGCTTACCCATTGGACGATGTGCTGCCTCTGACGACATGTGACTTGTCATCCGAAACACTGCCAGTCATCTTACTGTTGGAGGGTAAAGAGAAAGTGAACAAAACAACACAACAGAGATCACTCATGGTCACATGACACAGTGACAAATGATAAGGTCACCTGACATAACGACAACTACAACGGTCTCATGATACGGAGATAACTGTGATGGGTGCATGATGCTATGACAACGATGATTGTCCCATGGCACAGTAGCAACTCAGATGGTCACATGACACAGTAATCTCTGAGATGGTCACATGACAGAGTAACAATTGATGAGGTTGGATTCAATCAAAAAAATTCAGTTATTATGACACAAATCGCAAAGTTACACTTCATATAATACAGTGATTTCAAAATAGAAGTCCATTAAACAAGTACTTCATTCCATGTCTGCTTTTTGTAAAAATAATAACACTTTCCTATGAATGACAATATACCAAATATTGTAAAAAAAAAAATGTCATTCATAGGAATACACACACATTCTAACACACAGCAGTAATGTACAGGCTGTAGTGAGTCGTGCACTGACACAGCGATGCAGGCAATGTACATATTCAGGCAATTGCATTCACAAACACATACACGCAGACATAGACATGCAGAGATAAAGTGCATGCATGCACTACATACACACATGCGACACAGACATGCACATGTGTAACCTAATACGACACAGAGATATGCAAGTAAGACAACCAAAACTATCCCGAGTAACTGGGCAGCACTTCTGCCTGGTGTCTTTGTCTTCACTGTCTTTGACCAGTCAACCACAGAGGACACTGTGTGAACTATCCAACCCGCATGTGATGACGTCATTACATGCCTCTGTCACAAGTCACCTACTCTCCACACTGCCACCTGGCGTTCACCAGAAGAACTTACCGATTGAACCTGACAAAGACACCAAACAGATTGCTGGTTGTTAGCGCAAAATATTTTGGTTGTTTGACAAGAAATGTTACATAAATAAACTGGACAATTTATCAATCATGAGCATGCAGTGTGACACACTATGACGTTAATCAGGTTTGCATGCAGCTGTGGAGCAATGATTGTTAGCAAGCGTTATGTCAAGTTGCCATCTTAACAAAGCGTAGTTTCTCATAAACAGTAGTTTTACATCATTGACGTGATGTTATGGGGGTTAGTAGCCTGACCAATATAGGGGGTTAGATGCCTGACCAATAGGTGGGGTTGTCCTAACACCTAGTCCACTTGGTTCCCCTCTTCCAGCTGGGTTAGTTACTTCTCTGAAGATATCACCATGAGACCATGCTGCATGCCGGAGTGATTTATTTCTGTCTTGTATCTGGTGCACTTGTTAATATAGGGATTAAACAATCGCGTCATTTAAATGAAAAAGGTAAATCATGTGTTGTTTAAAATGTGCCTAATAATATGCTGTTCCAGACAGTTACCATTTACATTTTCCCGCAATCACATTCATTTGACCTGTTCAGTAAGTTGCCTTTTTTGGCCAATTTGGCCTGTCACTATTTTCATTTGGCTCATTTGACTTGCTACCATTTTCAATTCGCCTGTTTGGTATGTTGTCTATTTTTTAGGGGCAATAATCATTTTCGCTTGTGTTTCATATTCTTGTTTTGTGATGATATTGGAAAGTATGAAAATAACCATAGGTTTATCCAGGAGATGCCCAGCCACCGGGGTGTGGGATGGGTCAAGTTCATTTTGGTGGGTTGAATTTTGAGGATATAAACAAGCAACTTGTATGGATATATTATTGTATACATATGTATTTGTGTGTGTGTAAAATTATATATAAGTATATTATATAATATATATTTACAGTATATATATATGTGTATATATATATATATTTTATATATATATATATATATATATATATATATATATATATATATCTATACATATATATATATAGACACCATACAATTATATGTATATATATATAATATATATGTATATATATATATATGTATATATATATAATTGTATACATGCTATGTGACTGGATTGTGTGTAGGTGTGACCATGAAGGGGGCATTCTTTGACTGATAAGAGTTGACCTTGCAAGAAGTGTGATGACTAAACTAAATATGCAGTAACTTGAGTGAGTCTGAGTGAGGGTCCTACACCAGCTGTGACGGCCACTAAACCTCCCTGAGGCTGTGACACCTCCTTCCCTATTAGTTGCGCGTGAGTCAGTGTGTACGTGTGCGTGCGTGCGTGCGTGCGTACATAAGCGCAGTAACCTTGACTACTGATACCTGTAATAATCTAGGGCTTCGCTTTCCAGGAGGGGTATTTTACTCTGTCGCCCCACGCCCCAGGGGGAAGGGAAGCACTCGTCATCAGAACTTCTGTCGCCCCAACACAACACAAAACACACAGGGATCATCGCAGTGTTAGAGGGAGCATCTCAGATGAGAAACACGAGACTTGCGACAATGTATTAGTGATCTGCAGTTCACGTCAAACAACATAATTAAGTGGCAACAAGGTGACAACTGAAAGAAGTATGACGATAATTATCAGGATCTTGGTATGGTGCAGGATGACGTATCGGGACCATCAGGTGACTCCATCAGCCTCGCTGTGAGCTGTTTTCAGGTGTCATGTGACTTTCAGTAACTGGCTGGTTTCTCCTTCTTACTGTCTACAATAGCTTAGAAAGGCCACTTCATATGTCACCCCACACACAGAAAGGGCTACAACCTTCCAGCGATTTCCACATAGTTGGTATCACATGACAACCACCAATATGGTCACATGACAACAGACAGCAGCTTACAATGTCGCTGACGAATGCATCATAAATGGTGCTGAAAGCTGAGTCGAGCATTCAAATCAAAATTCTAATTACTATCTAAATACTATCTGTCAATGACTGTAACTATGTGATATCAACCTCTATGGACATGCTGAGGAAGTGACAACAGGTTTGTGGCACAAAGTCATAAATACAACGGAACAGCAGGGATCTCCCGAAACATGCTTGTTAATAGCAAGAAAACACACACTTGATTTCATACATGCAAGTGACCATGCTTTACATAACAAATAAAAACACCCTAATATACACTTAGCAAACGAACACATAAATGAATTACACACAATCTGGTTTAGAAAACAACGATTATCTGCAGAAAAATACTGTTAAGCGAGACCTAAAACTAGGCTAAAGCATTTGGAAAAGGTAAACTAGCACACGAGGAAAACCACACCGTAGATAACATGTAGAGGCCAAACTCAACAAGCATGGCAGATCTTACAACAGAACAGAAGGACGAGAGAGTCTCAGACTAGTGGACATAGACATACCCTGGCATGTCTTCTTCAGGGGGCAGCTCCACAGTAAGCGTCTTGTCCACAGACACACCTGTAACAGACAGTCACATGACATCATGTCACATGATATACAGCCACATGACAGACAGTCACACTACACAGCCTTGGTGGAATGCTGTGTATGTGAGTAGGGCGTCAGACCCTCAATCTAAAGAACCCGGGTTTGAATCCTGTGCTGAAGGGCAAGTTTGTTCACTCTATGTTGCTTCAGTGTGCTCAGCTGTGTGGACGAGTGAGTACCTGGCAGCGGCAGATATTTATGTACGAACAGTCTTCATACATTGACTGCAGAATGGCTGAATGTTTTCCATGGAGGTCGAGGCAGTGTTTGGTTGAACTGGTTGGCCAGGAAGTCAAGTGTAGAACACACTGAGCAGTTCACGACTGGATACTGCTCTATGTGAGCACTTCTCTTTACTTTTCCTTTACTAATGCAATGGACTGTGACTGCTATCATCAAACTAAAGTACTAAAACAATAGGCAAGACAGATACCTGTGATATGGCAATTTTTACGCCAGATCACATGAAACTTTCTCAGCAGGCTGCACCAATGCCTCCATTATACATTCAATTAACATAACTTTCCCAAATTCTCAATGTGGTGAGCAACTGTGCGTAACTATTGCTTTCACAAACTACTATTCACAAAACAGTAATGTTCACATTAAATATGACCATCGTGCATGAAATGCTACGCTGACGCAGCGGTCATTCTATGAAACCATTTTGCAGTGCCACAGTGGCACTGCGGTCAGTGTAGTTGACCACTCACCTGTGTTCTTCTCGGCCTGAGCCTTCAGGATGTTACACTTCATCTGGTCAGGTGGGATGATGGCTGGCGCACTCACAAACTTCAACTGGTTGTTGATGAACGTGTTCACGTCCTTGTGAGGCTTCGTTGTCATGGCAACAGGCCCCGTCTCGTCCAGGCCCTTCAGCTTCGCCTGCGCCCGCTCAGACTCGTCTGTGGGCCACAAACAACAATGTTCAATTATGTCACAAAACAAGTGCTTTAAAAACAAAAAACTTCTATTTTTGTCTTTGTACATATATAAACATAATTCTCTTGTCTAGTAATGTCCCACATAAGAAGTCTATTGATAGTAATTAAGACGTCTGCCTGTTTAGCCACTTTCAAGGCACGCCTAAAGACACATTTCTTCTGACTGTTCTCGTGGCTTAAGGTTTGTGTACTTTTATCGATATTTTATTTAACCTATTTATATATTTATTATACATGTATACATTTATTCAGCTTAAATAATTAGCGTTTTTATATTAAAAAAAAATTATAATTGTTTATATATGTCATTAGTATATTAATGCTTTTCTTCTGGTGTGTATTTGTATTTTAGGATTTTAATATATGTAAAGCGCCATGAACAATTTGAAATTGGATGTGGCGCTATATTAAATAAAATATATTATTATTATAATCCAACATCAGATTATGTCCACTCAAACGGGCTCATTTGCATGTCACAAAATCACTGTTGGTGACATCATCACCACAGATGCCACTAACACCACCTGTCTGTTCACCTAGACAGTGGGTGCAGCCTGTGTTTCATCGGTCCTTGAGATGAACACTAAAAACTCACCTTTAATCGTAGTGCAGCCTGCGTTCGCCATGGCAGCCTTGGAATGGACCGATGCTTCGGCTGTCTGGTTCGACCCCTTGATCAGGTTGTCCAGTCGCTCCAGAGGTGACGCTCCTACTGATGACGCGGCGCCATTTGTTGTCACATTAGGTGTCACCGGACTCGGTGACTTTGGTGCCTCGACCACAGCAGCTGTTGCAACTGCTGGCTTCACAGCAGCACTGGAACACACCAACACATGACACCAATGACAACCACCACTTCACATGTGTCTGCTAATCCACAGCTCATATCTGCTTGTTTTGAACTTTGTCCTGTGTCTGTCTGCTTGTTTTAGCCTTTGTCCCATGTCTGTCTGCTTGTTTAGCCTTTGTCCCATGTCTGTCTGCTTGTTTTGAACTTTGTCCCATGTCTGTCTGCTTGTTTTGAACTTTGTCCCATGTCTGTCTGCTTGTTTTGAACTTTGTCCCATGTCTGTCTGCTTGTCTTAGCCTTTGTCCCATGTCTGTCTGCTTGTTTTGAACTTTGTCCCATGTCTGTCTGCTTGTTTTGAACTTTGTCCCATGTCTGTCTGCTTGTTTTGAACTTTGTCCCATGTCTGTCTGCTTGTTTTGAACTTTGTCCCATGTCTGTCTGCTTGTCTTAGCCTTTGTCCCATGTCTGTCTGCTTGTCTTAGCCTTTGTCCCATGTCTGTCTGCTTGTCTTAGCCTTTGTCCCATGTCTGTCTGCTTGTCTTAGCCTTTGTCCCATGTCTGTCTGCTTGTTTCAGCCTTTGGTCTTGCTCCATCTCCTTTAAAACTTACCCCACTCCTGTCAGCAGGAATACCTGTCTACTAGCCTTAATACTTGCATAATCTGTGTACGCTAGCTTTAGCCTTCATCCCACGTTATCCATTAATTATAACCTCTCTCACCTTGCCGATGTGACAAATAACATAAATTGCTACAAAATAAAAAACTAAGTATAAAACACCGCCAACAACACCTCACACACCTGGCCGTAGATGGCGCCGCTGCCTTCGATGCGACGGCTCTCGCCATCCTCTCTCTCTCGCTCCTCTCAAACGTCGGTCGCCGTGAGTAGCGCTGACTCGCCTTGCGCTCAAAGCGCACGCTGCGACGAGCTCGCTTCACACTCGCTGTCTGGAACTCAGTGCGTCCACTGGACAGACACAGGCACCGGTCAGTGTTTGGACATTCATCGACAGGTACACTCAACAGGTAGAGTTGTTGTACAGTGGAAGATACAGTCATCAGGACCGATTTAAATGTTTTACACTTTGCGTCAACTGACCTACCCCTCATGTGACACGTTGCCTAGTAAGAACTCTGTCATGCTGTCTAAAACATTACTGAACAAGTGGTGGGCTTGGACATTATGTCATGTATTTTGTTGAAATCCTGACGACAAACACATACGGTAATGTTTCTTAAAGTGAAATCTGTATGCGGGAATGTTTGGTTTATGAGATGTCATGCCGCAGTAGTAGCCACTATCAACACTGTTGGTAAAGGCAAAGCTTGATGGAGTTCTTGTGCTTAATACTAGCTGTTTGTGTCAGGGCAGGTAACAAACCGAAACCCACTGAAATATAACCTGTGACGGACTCCCAAAATGACTGGTCCCGAACTACAGCACACTGGATTAAATAACAACATAAATAACAACATCAATAACAACACAGTCACTGTGTGGGTGTTGTGGATGAATATCACCACAAGATCACATCAATATTATTAAAATAATAAAAACAGGGACGAACACACACCCAAGTATGAAACAGGGCTACAGTGGGGACAGAAGACAGCAGCCCTACCTGTATCGGAAGCGCGATCCCATTCGGAAGAAGCTCTGGCGTGCGTTGGGTCCCTTCACCGGGCCTTTGAGGCGGAAGAACGCGTGGTGCTCGACGGCGCACTTCCACAGGTGCTTGCACGCCTTTTGGTGCAGCAGGCGGAACACAAAGTGGTGCTCCTGCTCGTGACCCTGTAACCATAGCAACAGGGGTCAGGGCAAGGGTGGGCAGTGCTGTGTGGGGTGGTGAGAGCAGCTCCATTAGCGTGAGAGAAGACAAAGAAGTAGAAGTGTTGTATGGGGAGGGGGTGGGACTGTGAGGGGGTGGGACTGTGAGGGGGTGGGACTGTGAGGGGGTGGGACTGTGAGGGGGTGGGACTGTGAGGGGGTGGGACTGTGAGGGGGTGGGACTGTGAGGGGGTGGGACTGTGAGGGGGTGGGACTGTGAGGGGGTGGGACTGTGAGGGGGTGGGACTGTGAGGGGGTGGGACTGTGAGGGGGTGGGACTGTGAGGGGGTGGGACTGTGAGGGGGTGGGACTGTGAGGGGGTGGGACTGTGAGGGGGTGGGACTGTGAGGGGGTGGGACTGTGAGGGGGTGGGACTGTGAGGGGGTGGGACTGTGAGGGGGTGGGACTGTGAGGGGGTGGGACTGTGAGGGGGTGGGACTGTGAGGGGGTGGGACTGTGAGTCACTATGCGAGTACATGGGTGACCGAGTATGTAGCTGTCTGTTACTGGAGATAATGTGTGGATGAATCAGTGCACAAGTAACTAGCCGAGTGAACATATAGTCGAGTGACAGTGAGGGTGATTAATACTGTCGACTATCTCAACCAATAAGTGCCGGTCACTGACCTGTCAGACACAAGAACTTGGGTAATGAGTGGAACTAGCATAAATATAAATTACACAGAGAGCTGACATAGATAATAACGAGTGCCACTGATATGACACTGACTGTGTCAAGTGTCAAGAACAAATCAGCCACACAAACTACCTGTTCATCGTCTTCCACCACGCATAGAGTCAATTTCTTCTTCTTAAAATCCAACTTTGTGATTTTTGGCCTGAAGCAGAAAATGCAACAAGATTACCAGAGGTAGAAAACATGAATTAACAACAGATATAGACATATAAATACTACCCTAAGTATGCTCAAATAAATATATTTTAATACTTTGAATCATTATAAGTGCCCTTCCTCTGAGGTTCACTCGACTACTTCTATCTACGTTCATTTGCTTCCATGGACCACAATCAATTGGGGATGCATCACGACATTGTAAATGGAAATGATTTAGAAATTTTATTCATCTTTTCCAGTAGACAAACTGAGTCATCAGCAGATATCTGAGAATGACACCCTCAGTGTAAATTACTACAACACTTCATACTTTTGATATACTCCTGAAGTCTACTCACGGCAATCAAAGTAATAGTAATATTATTCTTTACAATTGTAAGAAAAGGTCAGACAGACTATCGTCTTCTACTGAAAGGTAAGTGAAGAGAAACCGACAGTCTGCACTCATTCAGACTGCTCCAAGTGCTTTACACTTTACTTCTTGACAAATCTGTGTAATCGATCATACCATCATCTTCTGTGGGAAGCATTCAGCCACACTGCAATTCACATGCAAAGACTATTTGTATGTAAATATGAGCACTGTAAATATGACCACTGTCTACAGGCAAGTAGCAAGTACTTGTCCATCCAGCAGAGTGACCTGGAGCAACTGGGAGTGAAATAACATGTGGATTCATAGTGAGAGTCTGCCCACTGCCAGCATACAGGCCCAATCACATCACTGCACTCCACTGCAGTCCCCACGACAGACCACGGACCGACTCACCAGAAGAAGAGACCAATCTTCTGCTGGTCCTCGTACACCAGTATGCCTGTTGGCGTGAGACCGAGACCGTAAGAGTTGCTGTCCCGACCCTGGGACAGAGAAACCACATTCAGTATCAACAGGCATATGCATTGACATTTGACAGGTATATGCAGTGACAGGTATATGCACTAACAAGTATATGCAGTGACAAATGCATTCGCTATTAACTTCTTAGTTATTATGACAATTATTCAAATAAAAACATAAATTTCAGGTAGTCTAACCTATTAACCTTCAAATTCAGGCACGGAAGCTAAATGTTCAAATTTGCGTAAGTCATGCTAGGCAGAACCAGGCAAATTTGAACATTTAGCTTTCGTGGGAGGCCCATAGGTGCCCTTAGAAATATCCAATCAAATAAAAATGTCTTGTTACCCTAATATACGTCTACGCACGATTATAAAACTAGATCTCAAACAGTTTTTGCGATATGTGGGGGGATCTAACAGCGGATGGCACACAGAGTGCGGTGGTCATACATCCGCTGGACCTTTGGTACATTTTCAGGCTTTTCAAAGCAATGAAAATACAACAGTGTGAGCATTAGTCACTACTTCACACAGATTTGTTTAAACGCCACCCTTTTGACATTAATTCTAGCAGAAACTCTGAAGTGACAAAGAACAATCTTATGTGGCTACTGGCCAACTAGGACTAGGGGTAGAAATGAGATTGACCACTGACCATGACTGTATGCATGTCCACTCCGTACATCTCCAGCCACTTGGCCTTGTTCAAATAGTTCAGCTCTGCCTGGGCTGGGGTCATGCCTCTGTAAGTACGAACACCTCTGTCATACGAGCAGCTCACTTATACGATCACATCAGTGATATGAATATGTTAATGCTTTGTGCATTGTGACCACATGAGTATTGTGACCACCTCAATGATATGAACGTTTTGCTCATACATGTTCTCTGTAGTTATAGTAACATCTTATCTTGGGTCTATGGACACCTAACTAATATGAACATTAGATTCTATGTGGTCACATTAAGAATATAATATCATATGAACACAACAGCCATGTGACTTTCTTGCATGCTTATAGCATTGATACATAATTGATATGAACATTTTGGCTAATTACACCACTGCTTTGATAAAGTCTCTACGATCACATATATTCCTCTATAAAACACCCTGTGATTTAGTTAAACTGGCCATATCCACTAACCTAACGGGTACATAATACAGGGTACAACAGAATGGGGAATTCAAACTTATGTTATTTTAAATAGTTGGTCCACAAAGGATTCCTACAGTGAGACACCATCGTAGAGTAATTTATTTATTTATTACTCCATCTAGTCACTATCCAACTAGACTGAGACTGACTTGCAGGCCTTGAACTTTTCGAGGATGGCGAGCTCCATCTCCTCTGACTGTTGGTGCTCCGGCACGAAGCGGAACTCTGAGATGACCCCCGGACTGTGCTCCTCTTCGTCATAGTCCCCAAGCTCAGCTGTCAATCATATACAAGTTCAGCTGTCAATCATATACAAGTTCAGCTGTCAATCATATACAAGTTCAGCTGTCAATCATATACAAGTTCAGCTGTCAATCATATACAAGTTCAGCTGTCAATCATATACAAGTTCAGCTGTCAATCATATACAAGCTCAGCTGTCAATCATATACAAGTTCAGCTGTCAATCATATACAAGTTCAGCTGTCAATCATATACAAGCTCAGCTGTCAATCATATACAAGTTCAGCTGTCAATCACTCACAAGCTCAGCTTCAATCATATACAAGCTCAGCTGTCAATCACCCACACATCTAGGTGTCAATTACAGGCAAGCTTATGTATCAATCATACACAAATTCAGGTGTCAATCATACACAAGTTGTCAGCCACGCAATTAATAATGATAAGACTTAAATATACATAATGTTTGTGTATTAATAATTCTAACTTTGGAGCATTGTCCCTGCATCTGATCCCATGTGCCTCTTTCTCTGTAAATTTATATTCTAGGTTTATTGGCCTTTGGTATATCAATTTCAAAAACATAAAGGTAGTTGTTTAGAGTTATTTAATTTGTTGTAAACAAACTTAGTAGTGTAAGGTTTGCCAGGTGGAACTATCGTGGTGCTACATTCAATTAATGAAAGGTACCTATAGTTTCAGAGTAAAATTCAGACACATTTTCTAAGTTCATGCAATATTTTAGGTATAATCTTGCCTATCTCAAGTTCCGTTGCGTGGGTGTCTGAGAGACAGCAAAATGGGCAGTTATAATAAACAGAGCCATAAAGCTGGCACACTGTCAGTAATAGCTATATGGCAGAGTCCCAGTGGCCTGTTACAGGCAGTCCCTGGGGGCCTGCAAACACCTCTTACGAGTGTGTATAATTTCATCATTAGCCTCAGTTCACTCAACTGTATAAATGAGTACCTGGATATATATAGACAGAGAGAGACGTACAGGCTGTATATGTAAAGTAAGTGTAGACAGAAATTCTTAGCACCAAATCATGTCCATAGCACTGCTTTAGACTTCACCCATTGGCAGATGAGTTCATCTGAACTCAACACCATCTGTTCTTCCCCTTGAATTAATGGTCTTTATGGAATAACTGCAACTTTGATATTGTATTTGAATGAACAGGTCCAACAAAAGGTGACGAGTGAAATGCTTTGAGCAGTCCTACATCCACAACAACAGAATGAAGATGTCTACTTACAAGTGTAGGAATACTTCAGCTTATTCACAGTAGTTTTGGTATGTACTTTATGTTGAAGGACCTACATTTTTGGTAAGTAGTATGCTGAAAGATTTAAATGTAGACCAAGTAATGTATGTTAAAAGATCCAAATTGTGGGCTAGCACTTTACCTCAAAAGATCAAAATATCAGATCAAGCCAGATTAAATTTGTATTAACTAAAAAACATACTGGTTATGGTTGTTGTGATGTGAAAAACAAACTTCTCTTCAATATCTTACCATAGAATTCCATCTCAACATTGATTTGACTGCACAGACCACCACATTTCTTATTAAGGATTTGAGCGTGTTTGGACTCCAGTTATGTTGCGAGTACCCGATTATTTTGTTCAGACTCATGGTCAATTTTTAAAACCATGTCATAACAACAAGCATGCACTCACATTGTAGTGCGAAGGCCGCCAACTCCACCGTTGTCTCAAACGGACACTCCAACTTGCCCGACAGAACATCTTCCTTCAGCTGCAGAAACAGCTCGTACCTGCGACAAACAGGCAAAGGGTTAACATTTAACACACACCCATAACATGTTAACGAGACCTTGAAAAAATGCTCAGAAGCTCTAAAATCGGTGATGTAAATGACTTTTCTGAATACAGCTACACGAGCTAGTCGAGCACAGTACACAGAGGATTAGAGAGATCTAAACTTATCATGTGTCGTATTGATCCTCATCTTGTCTTATGCAATAAGTCTCATTAACAAGACTAAGAACTTAGGTAAACTCTGACTGAGTAGAGTCTCGTCTAACTGCCTCAGTCAGTGATGTTGTATTGTTCAGTCAATCGTCAGAATCAATTATTGATATGATAATAACAACACTGTCCATGTTGTTATAATTTACAACAACTACTAGTTTTGTTTGTTATTAAAATTTCCGTTGCAGAAGAGTTATTACCAATTAAATCATTCATTTACTTTTTTAAATGTCAGGTCAAACTATACTAGCATTAACCATAGGCAACTATTCCTTGAAATCTAGATTTGAACATAAACAAAATGTCTGTATATCAATGAATCAGTGTATGACCTTCATTTAATCAGATATATATTTAATCTAACTAATTGATGTTATCACTGACAACTGACATAAATGGTGTCCATGAATTTCTAATCTTTACAAACCCCGATCTGTGCAAGTGATACGTTCTGGACACCATTGCCATGGCAGTACCCATTTCAACTCTATCTACAGTTGTGATATCGAGGGTATAATTATCTGATTTCATCGACATTTTCAACAAATAAAATTATTTAGATACGGATAGGTAATTCCCATCAATACAGTTTATTCAGTTACTACGAATTTGCATTAATTTGTTTTGTTTGACATCAATGCAGAATGGGCATTGTTGTCATCAGTGGGATTTCTAAACAAGACTTAATTGTTTTAGGGTTGTGCCTCAAAACACTGACATAACTATAACTCCCCATCTTGTAGTTGTACTAATTTTACATTTGTCTCGTATATAGCTACAAGAAGAAATGTGAAAACCCTCATGCAGTGGATGGCATCATTTGTTCTTGCAGATTTACGTACTTTGTTTTGTCATTAATCTAATGGAAACAATCTTTTTTAATGTTTCCAGAAGAAACTGGTCGAAAACTTGCTGGAAATAGAGATTTGTAAAGATACAGATTTCTTCTGGAGAAGCCTCGCACACCTTCCATATATAACAGTATCCAGAGACCAACACGGATACAGGGGACACCCTACAAGGACATATAAGACTACTTTACAAGAGGAAACAAAACTGGCTTATCGCTTACCTCGTTAACTCTTCATGTAAGTTGCTCGGTTCAGATGAGTAGAACTTGACTCGTAACCGAAATGTGTATGGTGGCCCAACTGGAAGCAAGACATCACGACTGGTGAGGTATAGTGGTACAAGACAATACGACTGGTCAGGTATAGTGGTACAAGACAATATGACTGGTGAGGTATAGTGGTACAAGACAATACGACTGGTGAGGTATAGTGGTACAAGACATCACGACTGGTGAGGTATAGTGGTACAAGACAATACGACTGGTGAGGTATCGTGGTACAAGACATCACGACTGGTGAGGTATAGTGGTACAAGACAATACGACTGGTGAGGTATAGTGGTACAAGACAATATGACTGGTGAGGTATCGTGGTACAAGACATCACGACTGGTGAGGTATAGTGGTACAAGACAATACGACTGGTGAGGTATAGTGGTACACAACACGACTGGTGAGGTATAGTGGTACAAGACAATGCGACTGGTGAGGTATCGTGGTACAAGACATCACGACTGGTGAGGTATAGTGGTACAAGACATGACTGGTGAGGTATTGTGGTACAAGACATCACGACTGGTGAGGTATAGTGGTACAAGACAATACGACTGGTGAGGTATCGTGGTACAAGACATCACGACTGGTGAGGTATAGTGGTACAAGACAATACGACTGGTGAGGTATCGTGGTACACAACACGACTGGTGAGGTATAGTGGTACAAGACAACGTGACTGGTGAGGCATAGTGGTACAAGACAACACGACTGGTGAGGTATAGTGGTACAAGACAACACGACTGGTGAGGCATAGTGGTACAAGACAACACGACTGGTGAGGTATAGTGGTACAAGACATCACGACTGGTGAGGTATAGTGGTACAAGACAACACGACTGGTGAGGTATAGTGGTACAAGACAACACGACTGGTGAGGTATAGTGGTACAAGACATGACTGGTGAGGTATTGTGGTACAAGACAACGTGACTGGTGAGGCATAGTGGTACAGGACAACACAACTGGTAAGGTATAGTGGTACAGGACAACACAACTGGTAAGGTATAGTGGTACAAGACATCACGACTGGTGAGGTATAGTGGTACAAGACAACACGACTGGTGAGGTATAGTGGTACAAAACATCACGACTGGTGAGGTATAGTGGTACAAGACAACACAACTGGTGAGGTATAGTGGTACAAGACATCACGACTGGTGAGGTATCGTGGTACAAGACATCACGACTGGTGAGGTATAGTGGTACAAGACAATACGACTGGTGAGGTATAGTGGTACACAACACGACTGGTGAGGTATAGTGGTACAAGACAATATGACGGGTGAGGTATCGTGGTACAAGACATCACGACTGGTGAGGTATAGTGGTACAAGACATGACTGGTGAGGTATTGTGGTACAAAACATCACGACTGGTGAGGCATAGTGGTACAAGACAATACGACTGGTGAGGTATCGTGGTACAAGACAACACGACTGGTGAGGTATAGTGGTACAAGACAATACGACTGGTGAGGTATCGTGGTACACAACACGACTGGTGAGGTATAGTAGTACAAGACAACCTGACTGGTGAGGCATAGTGGTACAAGACATCACGACTGGTGAGGTATAGTGGTACAAGACAACACGACTGGTGAGGTATAGTGGTACAAGACATCACGACTGGTGAGGTATAGTGGTACAAGACAACACGACTGGTGAGGTATAGTGGTACAAGACAACACGACTGGTGAGGTATAGTGGTACAAGACAACACGACTGGTGAGGTATAGTGGTACAAGACATGACTGGTGAGGTATTGTGGTACAAGACAACGTGACTGGTGAGGCATAGTGGTACAGGACAACACAACTGGTAAGGTATAGTGGTACAAGGCATCACGACTGGTGAGGTATAGTGGTACAAGACATCACGACTGGTGAGGTATAGTGGTACAAGACAACACGACTGGTGAGGTATAGTGGTACAAGACATCACGACTGGTGAGGTATAGTGGTACAGGACAACACAACTGGTAAGGTATAGTGGTAAAAGACATCACGACTGGTGAGGTATAGTGGTACAAGACATCACGACTGGTGAGGTATAGTGGTACAAGACATGACTGGTGAGGTATTGTGGTACAAGACAACGTGACTGGTGAGGTATAGTGGTAC
Source organism: Oasisia sp. SBJ-2009 (assembly GCA_964017155.1). Classification (NCBI taxonomy): domain Eukaryota; kingdom Metazoa; phylum Annelida; class Polychaeta; order Sabellida; family Siboglinidae; genus Oasisia; species Oasisia sp. SBJ-2009. The sequence continues at coordinate 14,388,830 of OZ024854.1, forward strand.
AGGACAACACAGCTGGTAAGGTATAGTGGCACAGGACAACACAACTGGTAAGGTATAGTGGTACAAGACAACACAACTGGTGAGGTATAGTGGTACAAGACAACACAACTGGTAAGGTATAGTGGTACAAGACAACACAACTGGTAAGGTATAGTGGTACAAGTCAACATGACTGGTGAGGTATAGTGGTACAAGACAACGTGACTGGTGAGGTATAGTGGTACAAGACAACGTGACTGGTGAGGTATAGTGGTACAAGACAACACAACTGGTGAGGTATAGTGGTACAAGACAACGTGACTGGTGAGGTATAGTGGTACAAGACAACGTGACTGGTGAGGTATAGTGGTACAAGACAACACAACTGGTGAGGTATAGTGGTACAAGACAACGTGACTGGTGAGGTATAGTGGTACAAGACAACGTGACTGGTGAGGTATAGTGGTACAAGACAACACAACTGGTGAGGTATAGTGGTACAAGACAACGTGACTGGTGAGGTATAGTGGTACAAGACAACATGACTGGTGAGGTATAGTGGTACAAGACAACACAACTGGTGAGGTATAGTGGTACAAGACAACGTGACTGGTGAGGTATAGTGGTACAAGTCAACGTGACTGGTGAGGTATAGTGGTACAAGACAACACAACTGGTGAGGTATAGTGGTACAAGACAACGTGACTGGTGAGGTATAGTGGTACAAGACAACGTGACTGGTGAGGTATAGTGGTACAAGACAACACAACTGGTGAGGTATAGTGGTACAAGTCAACGTGACTGGTGAGGTATAGTGGTACACTCCACGAGTCCACGGGCTGCTGGAATACTTCCATTTGAGGCTAGATTGAACACCATAGACCTAGCACACCAAAAATATTCAATCACAACCCATTTTGACACATTCAAGTAAATATTCAAGTTTGACTTTAAAAAAATTAGAAGACTTGACAAAATTAATTAGGAAAATGGCTAAAAGAAAAACACATGCTAACTAGCTACAGATACACAATAAAGAACCAAAAACTTCCACACATCTGGTCCCAAATATCACACTAATCTCTCCTGGCAGTTATAGCTAATCCTTCATTCAGAGACCACCAACAAGTCGGGACATAAACCCCCATTAAACCCCCATTAAACCCCCATTAAACCCCCACACGCTGCCCTATTAGACTTCTCTTTTTATGTGGCTGTCCGACATTTCCACAGCATTGCTTACAGGACTTGAAAACACTCTTATCACCAATCTGATTACTGCCTCCACTACGGGACAATCTCAATCAGTATCAGGACATTTGTTAAGTTATAACAAAGTGAGAACAGAGAACAAACTTGTATTGTGTTGACTATCTCCCTGTGCAGCATGCATTTTTTATTCTGATTAAAGCGTGTCCTTTCTGCCAGCATTAAACATTTTTTATTATGAGTCATATGACTATATCAATGCCGAAAATATCACCAATCAAATTCCACAGATGTATAACATTTCCGACCTGTGACTGATAAACTACATCTAGGGCATAATGCCCATATTTAGTCAGAGTACAAAGGGGGCAAATGCATGGTAGTAGATGAAGATAACCTGTGTGAGTGAGTGTTCTCACAGGGCCAACAGTGTTGTCTGACCAATGGGTGACCAGTGGACACAGCTAAACAACACTGGCATCAGTTTGATTGTGTTGCTTGAAAGCCATTCTGAAGAAGCCTGGTGTTGTTGACGCATGTCATACGGGTGTTGTTATTGTCGGTGATGCAGTTTCATTTCATGTTAACAAGGAATCTCTTGTTGTTGTCTGCCAGGAGGCAGTGGTAACTGACCTACCTGGTAGGTAACTTTGTAACTGACTGAGGGTGTTCAGACTCCAGCAGTTGTAACCCACACAATGGTTTAAACAAATTAACTGAACTGTGTATGACCACAATGTGTCATATTCTATGTGGTGGTCAAGTGTCACCAATAGAAGTGGTTGTATTCTTGTGTGTGTATTTCATAGATGCAGTTAGCTGAAACTCATATTGGACGATTAGTTAGATAACGAATATACTGAATTATTACACGACCGTACATCTTGGCTATATCTTAACCATTGGGCAAAGTAAATGATTTGATCAAGACAGGAGTTGGTTTACTCTACACGTATCTAGAGCTAGCAAGTATAGCTCGGCGCATAACAACTTATCTGTAGGACTTTGTGCACCTGTATGTTAACTCACACAGAGGTAAATTACATAAGTGGGTACACACAACTTACACATCACCACAGGGACTGTGTATGTCTAACAAGGTGTCCCAAGCATTTGTTCACCCCGGCTAAGACACCCCTATGGGTGCAGCACACCTGTGAGACGCACAGACAGACACAGACACACAGGTGGCATGTGGTGGTGCACTCATTACAGCGTCCAGGGCCAGGTCTACCTCGCCTCACTCCCCTTGTTATGCTCACCCAGCTGGACTGTATTGTTTCACGTACATATTGTAGAGGTTTTAGAAGGCAACAACAAACACAGGTTGAAATGGTGTTAACACACGACTCTATTCTTAACAGATCTACCTTGTTTGTAACTACTTCTGTTTATTATATTTATTCAATTATTTAACAAAATAACCAATCGGCATTGCGTCACCATATTAACCACGTCTACATTCAACAGATAATTTGTCACCCAACAATCTGTTTCCCACATTGGTGTTGCTATAAATGTGTCAATAAATACACAAATAATAATTCAACAAAGAAATAGCAGCAAGCTTATACTTCATGCATAAAATTATAACAGGAATTGGAAAAAACATGACTGGTTCGACCCAAGGAATGTTGCCCAGAGGGCAAGAACACGGAAATGGTTATTCTAGGAAAGACTTTCACTGGCTGCTATTACAACTAAAAACAACTGCGTCACTATATGGGGTATGGGTGCATTTTGAGTGTGTGGGTCTGTGGGTGGGGGTTAATGAAACGTCACCAACTGCATCAACATATTGCCACATGGTGAAGGTCTTGAGAAAATAAATGAGTACATAATCGGAACTATTTCACCTTCTAGTCGAGGTTAACAGATGGTTGATGCCCGTCCTAAATGTGAGTGTCTGGCTCGTCTAATTTACGACTCACTTCATACAAAAAGTAAAAAGGCAAGTTCTTATATAGCGCAGTATCTAATCCTCAGGACCGTTCAAAGCGCTTTACACAAAACCTATTTCGTATTGACTAAAATGTGCCAGCTCATTTCTATGGAATTGAGTATGTACTTTGAGACAAACCATCCGACACATTAAGTTATTTTTAAAAGGATCCAATAACAAAACTGGCCATGGGTAGCAGTGACTGTAAACATCACCCATACATGAGGAGGACTTGGACAGAGCACTACAGAACACAGACAACTCACATAAGGTAGTTAGTTACCCTGTGTACAATGTATGTGCTATGCATGCATTGGGAGGTATTTTTCACCCATGATTTTATGAGTACATACATTTAAGAAGACCTTATTAATCTGCACTTTCACAAGTTTCTGTCACTAACAATCAAAGTTAATTATGTTAATAATTTTAATAAAAATACCATTCTTTTATAATTAATAACAATGATCAGAGTTGACACCATTGATGCTAGTGTTCTGTGTGAAGAAAACCTGGCTGCTTGAAGACTGCAGCTCAGTCTGTTCAGACTGCACTACAGATGGTGTGTGAAATTAATACCCCCTATTAATTAGTGCTCATTGGTTGAATGGCATTTCATTCCCTCTGGCTACACACACATGGCATGTATTTTCATAAGTGACTTCACTGCCGTGCTGAAATTCCTAGATTATCTGTTTCTAATTAACATGCCACAGACTGTAGTAAATCTCTTCACTCTAAGGTCAAAACTAATGCTTACAGGTGTACACATTAGTGCGCATGCCGTCTAGAATAAGTTCAGCAGTACTAAATGGATAATTTAACCCCAGCTCCAAAAAAGTTATTCTGTCATCAATAAGACATTACTGCAACTTCTACCACAAATAATGTTCTTTTCAACTGTGTCATACAAAATGAAAATCACCACATTATTTCTATGTTTATTGGGCTTTCAAAATAATTTGTTACAATGTGGTGTGTAGCATATTCAACCCTACTAGATATTATGATTATATGGGAACTTAGCAAAACCCACACATATACATGTGACAATTTTCATCATGTCTGAATATTAATGTGCAACAGTGGCTGACAGTGCATTTCAATAGCTAGCAGAAATCACTTTAATGCTAACCATTATTCTTCTTTTTTTACACAACAATCCTCCTATTAATCCCCAATACTTCAAAGAAGATTCCAGGTATTAATTAAAGGATGCAGACACCAGGCTTGAATTAAACATTTCCAACTGTAGCAGATGCCATGATAATTTGTTATATTGAAGTTTCAGAAACAAAAGCCGCCATGCTATATAATTAAACACTTCAAAGCATAGCAGATGCTAGAGATAACTATTTCTTAGAATGTAGCAGACGCCATTCTATTCTTGTGTAGTGTTTGACAAGGGAACATACCTGTGTCATTGTCAGGCCTCAATTCAAAGTGAGACAAAACAGTACAAACAAGTACAAACAAGACATGAAGGTTGAACAAAATAGCAAACGTCAGGTTTCATCCCAAAAGATAGAGAATATAGCTATGACTGTGACATGTGAATGGGAACCGTCTGCCACTACCTGCCAACATGACAGGGGTTGTAACACAAGAGGGGGTGTTTGATAAGGGGTGGTAACTTCAGAGATTATGACTCAGACCTGTGCAGTCACAGACTTGTGGTTACAGCTGACATTGATCCTTGATCCTCTGATAAATCACACCCCACACCTGACAACACCAGGAAACCAAGGCCAGAATCACCTCTATAAGGGATCATATCAAACAGGAAATGGTTAAAACATTAGCTGTGTATTTTCAGATGCTATAAGAATTCTGGTTGCCGTAGCAACAGACACAAATCAGTGGTGCTATCAAATTATAAATATTGCGCTCTTGAGGTTCACCCAGTAGCTACATCAGAGCTTAAACCTTAATTAAGGGGTCAGATCACAGTTATGTATTTGGAATGTATTGCCCAAAACTGTGCAATGAAGCTAATTTAATAGAATGAAATAGTACATCCAGCAATGTTTGAAGAGTTGAAATGTGAGTGTAATGCTGCATTTTGAAGGGGATCTGAAGTCTGTCGTTGACTATATGTCTAAATCACCTGTAGGCATACAAATCCAGGTATATTTTTTAGTATATCACCTGGATCATATAACTCATTACAAATCAGTATCTACAGCAAAGCCAAAGTTACTACAGCTGACATGGTCACATACAATATATTTTACACAGGTTTGACATATTAGTTATCTCTTGTCTCCACAATACTGCCACTACAACATTAATAGCAATTAACATACCTAAGCAAATCAATGATACAGTCCCCAAGAGTGTTTGACCCAAACTAGTACCTGGGACCCCTGTAAGACAGAGATAAAGCCTGGCTAGAGTGAAGTCTCAAGCACCCAGTGCCCAGTGTGCCTGTGATAGAGGGAGCCCTGGCCTGATATGACATGGTCCAGTCCTTGCCCTTACTCTGGCAGCTCATAACTCAGTGGTAGACAAACACCTCACGTTTATGGCACAGAATTCACAATTTTACATCATCGATGATCACCTAACTACAATCATGGTAGTGCATGTGCGTGCATGTGTGGGATATGTCAATGTTTTCTTCCCAGATGGTTTGTATTTCAGGCTTTCTGGGATTATTCTACGATCTTTCGGAAATAAAGTAATGCTTTTCAAACTTTCCCACTATTTATGTTTTTTATCCGTTCTAGGGTTCACATTTCACACCTTACACCAGACAGGCGTAACTTGATTGCTGATATTTTGGAAGTAAAGCAATGCTTTTCAAAATTTGCCAAGTTCTTTTATCAGTTTTAGGGTTCACATGTAACATTTTAGACGGACACAATAACATCTGGATTGCTGATGATGTTACATATATTTTCTGTGATCATTTGCAGAACTTGCATTAATACAGACACATGTGCCTTCCTGGTACATATGTGTAAATGGAGCCATCAAACGTTGCATTTATTAGCTAGTTCGTGAATATTAAACATTCACAACTAAGAAAAAGAACAATGCATCCGTGCTCCAGGCTGTTTCCCGGGGCGGATGGGAGGGAATGTTGCAAGCCTGGGAAAAATCTGGTAGCTGGATTAAATGGTTTCCCACACCTGGCACTAGCACAAGAACTCTATAATAACTATCGCAGACGGCAGGAGTATTGCCAGGTCTACTTACTTGCCACTTGTTTCCTGATAGTCTTCGTTGGATCCAGCCAATGCTGTAAGTGTACAAACAGGGTCATAATTAACACTGAATACACTTGCAGACAGGGTTATGTTCCTCTCAGTAAAAAACACCTGACAGGACTGTTGTTTCTACTGATGAAATAAATGGAATACACAGTCCTGAATTCAAGCTAACTATTAACAGACTGAAAGAAAACAGGGCACACGAGTCTTGTCTGTCACCATATCATTTTTGTGCTGTTTTGCCATTTTCAATTCCAGACCCCAACTACATGAATGAGCTTTAAGGCCTATGCATTCTTTCACATAAGGCATAACTGCCACAGTAGAAACTTTAATGGCAAGTTTTATAGTTTTCCATTCAACACAAATTCATCTAGAATGTGGAACTAAGAGTACCGTGACATTTGTGACGTCTGTGAACTGCAAGCCGAAGTAGTCCGTCTCTATGAGGTCGAGGTGGTAGAACACTTTCTCATACAGCTCCTGACCTAGGCTCTTTTTCTGGAACACATACAAATGACTATCACAACAACGGAATTCACACGACGTGTAACTTTCTTTTCACTGTAACATGTACATAAGTGAGACGTGTGACTAATAACAGAATACGAGATAAGTACTAGATTTGTAGCTATGGGTACATGTATAATTTATTATGTTGTGTAGGCGAATCCATCAGGATCACGTCTAGTTTGGGTGCGGCTTTAACTATGGGTGTGGCTTTGAGTGTAGAGTGTAGGCTAGAATGTAATATCTGCAGTACATGTGCTATGCTTTTTGTGACACTATAAAAACATTTGACTACTACGTATGCAACTGATTGTGTGTAATGTAACTACACACAAGTCAAGCGCATTATGTGGTCTCTATATGAAGTGACATTTTGCACAGATGGAGACATGTGTAAATGGACTGAATCTGTCACATACAAAAGCAGTCATAACACAAAGTTGTGCCAAAATTCCAAATACATACTGTCAACAACTCAACATTTTGTCACAACAGTGCACATACTGTCACAAAGGTCATAATACATGCATTGTCACAATCTTCTGCACTTTGAAATTGCTATAGATCACAGTACACATATGGTCATAACAGACTCACATTCTCAGGTCATCCAGTTTTAAGACACACTTAAAGTTTTTAACATACTAATTTTATGAGATAATATTCCGTCATAATGTATCTAAACATCCTTCACTACATTTAATCTGGTATTGAACAAAGTATTGTATTAATAATTCAGTGATATTGTTTTAATATGCCAGTAGAAGTTTGAGACAATGTCACATAACACCATAAATATCACAAATGCTGCAACACCTTATTCTAATCTCAGCTGACCTGCCACTGAGTGAGTGCCAGAGTCCAGCACTATGGAGCTGCAGTCCATGTTATTTCAACAGTGAACAGTGAACACTACACACACCACACACAGATATAACAGTCGGATTCAGCTTGATAAGAAATAACCACTTATCAGCACAACACTGAAATAATAGTTTACCACTGAACCAATTGTAACCAAGCCACTACAATGAACAAAACACCATACCTACTACCTGTGCTTGTAGCCTTTGTTTATAACATATTTTAAGCAGATACTTTTTAACATATTTTTGCAGATGCCTTTATTGAACATATTCAAACCAATGGAATGTTGTCTAACAATTTCACTGCTAAAATAAATAATAACTGCTCCAATAAGTTTGTTTTTACCGACAATGCAGAGCTTAATTACATGTTGATGAAACAAGTGAAATCGTTGAATTAAGAACACCCCTTAGTAGGTTATGCAGTATGACTTAACAGTGGATGGATGGATGGATGGATGGATGGATGGATGGATGGATGGATGGATGGATGGATGGATGGATGGATGGATGGATGGATAGATGGTCAGTTGATCTTAACTATAACAACACACACGCACGCACGCACGCACGCACGCACGCACGCACGCACCCACGCACGCACGCACACACACACACACACACATTTAAATAGATTTCTAACTACGATATGTGAATGCAATTGGTTCATATCAAGTGAGTATCTGGAGCAGTGTTTTCAATCTGATGGAGACACAATGCAGCAAGAATAGTAGAACACCCCCTTGAACTTGAGGCAGTGCCCCATTAAAAGGATTTGTACACAGGCTGTCTAAGACAGACAGACAGACCCACCACAATGGGCAGTGTGTCAGGCTGACTCACAAGTCATAAACCACCTCATTTCACCTTCTGTGTTCACACCAACTGCCACTATCACCTGATAACACCAGAGGCCAATCAATCAGATAACCACCCCTCCCCCTGTATACCACTCTGCATACTTTAGAAGCAAGCTCTGGCGGCTGATATGGCAAAATACCATAGCCAATACTGTCATAAACGATAACGTCCCTACTCAGTAGGAAAGTGTTGCTGGTTGTCAGTTGTTGTACACCACTTCTGCAGCAGATATTAAATTTTAACTTAATCTATCTTGTTACATTAGTCATTTCATGTTACTGCAATGGGCGGACTTGTAAAAGTATCAAGTGTAGTAGTTATTTTTCAAAATGTACTTGAACATTAGAAAATTGGCGTTTCCAGTGGATACAAATTGACGGGCATAGATATACCTATTATCTTAGTTCGGTTTTTCCCTAACAAAAACAAGGCACGTCTTTTTCTTAAATTTTCCATGAGTTTAGTATAATAATAATTAAGTAATAAGTGTTTACCTATATTGAAACATGATCATTTAAACATAATAATAATGTATAACATAGAGTTCAGGAAGTGCCCCAAGAGCCAGCAATGGCAAAGTAACTGTGGGGCAATGTGGCCATACCCCAGATATCTGACATTTCCAGGGAATGACTCACTGGAACTTATCAGGGTTGTCAGACCCCCCCTCCCCACCCTCCCCACCCTCCCCACCCTCCCCACCCTCCCCACTGCCTCTCTGCTCCCACCTCCCTCCTGGTGTGTGTCCCATCTGGATTTATTTACAACTGGACCTTAATGGAAATGCACTCCACAGAGACAGCCCAGTCACAGGGAAGGGGTTCCCTCAAAAACAGGGATCTCATCAAAACATGTCTGCACAGACCTGTTACACATTCAGCTGTCAAAAATGTAAGGGACATTTCTAGAATACCAAAATTGGGTGAATCCAAAATTCTGACCTGATTTTTAGACTGAAATATTATTTATCAATAATTTTCCATTTTCAAAATTATGCTTTTTCATCAAACAAAATATTAACCCTGCGAAACGATGATCATACTACAACTTATTTAGTTATGGCCGCTTTAAAATGTTAATGTGTTGACAGCTGGCTTTGGTTTAAATTTGTACTGGTTTTAGCAGTTTTATAAGGACAAAAAACGCAACTGTTTCGTGGCATACACCTAATAAAGTTAATATAAAGAAACAATTTCCACATATACTCAATTTTTTAACTTCAGCGGTTTACCAGAAAAATATTTTTGAACACCCAGCCATCCAAATACTATGCGCTACTCCATCTTAGACGAAAAATGACGTCACGAAGGTGAGACCCTCTCCACGTAGATTCCCTGCATGGGGTTTGGCTGTTTGCGGGCGTACTGTTGTGTTAACAGTACGCCCGCAAACGTGAATCCATTGCTTCGATACTACCGGTTGTTTAAACTATTATTGCAACCGTATGCTGAACAGTAACTGGTAAGGCATAATTACTAAAGTTTACCATAGATTTAACCACAGATTTAGAAACACGTCTATAAGCAACTGCTAGATGTCATGCCAGCTGAACGAACTGTCGAAGACTCGAAGTTGTTGACCCTTAACAACGTCGCAGGAAGCTGACCGGCTTCAGCAGAGACATAGATTGCGAGGGGGAGGGAGGGGGAGGGAGGGGGAGGGAGGGGGAGGGAGGGGGAGGGGGGGAGGGAGACATGCAAGCATGCATGTTGATCCTACAATGCCAACTTTGTTAATGTTACTTGGCAATAAACAGTCTGAATATGACATCTGACTTTTATACCATATTCCAGATGCATTACAAGAATCATTCATCTTGATGAACCTCCAAAGCCTATTTCATATGCACATGAAGAACTGTGTTTTAGAGTATACATTACTATAGCTTGTAAACATCAGTATGTCATGGTGTGGCTAGGATGGATATTATATATGCACCTATAATACTACAGATGTTATACAGACACCATGTTATGTGAATGTTATCAATTCACATTCAAATACAACTTACTCAAACTATCTCATAAGCAGACACATATTTACCAACAGTTCATGCAGACCTCATACTCAATTACTCATAGCTATGGTAACTTCCCAATCCTAGGGGTGAAATATCTGACCCCCAGACAGGGTTCCATTCAAGTCATATAACTTTCTGGTTATGCCATAAAGTCGTGAAATAAGTGTGTTCTTTCTTTGTCTTCTACACCTTTGACACATGAAGTTGAACATGTTATCAAACTGTACAGACAGTTCTAGGCACACACTAACACAGGCACTACAATACAGACAGACATCACATAATCACCTACATGCACGAGCATGCACTTGATGTCTACACCTACCACGTCACTTGGGTTTTGTTTTGCATACTGTTTAATGGACCAACAACCTTTCATTATTCATCCTGGAATCATCCATCGACAACCATTTCCCCCTTTTTGCAATTAAATAATTCATGCAGATACATGCATGCTAGCTGTCATGTGCCCTGCCTGGAATACTCTGAACCACATTAAACAGTCCGCCAACAAAGGCCCGCAGTATTCAAGGACACTGACAATCCAACAGATCTACAACTGACTTGACTGCCTGTTCAGGTTATGTCACTGGGTTATTCATAAGCCTATTATAAAGCTCTGGCAGCCTCAGGTAAATGCTGCTGATCCACACAGCAGACAACAAAGGTGTCTGACTGAGGCATGGGTGTTTACTGTTTAGTTCATTAGGCAAACAAACAATCCACTAGAACTTACAACTATCTCGTTTCTAATGAAATATTTGCACTATACTGGAGCATTTGCATGGCAAGCATTAATCACAGTTGTGGGGAGGGTATTACCCACAAAACGATGAAGAAGTGTACCGGGGTAGTCACAATTTACCTCATCAATATATCCGCACGGATGAGAGACATTTACTTGTTATCATCCCTACATCTGTCGTTTTGTTGCATTTAAACAGAAATGGCTATTTTTATTGGCATAAATGCCAGTTTATAGTAAATAATAAACCTGCTGCTTCATTGTGACATTTACATCAGGGAAAATAAACTTACAGGCTCACCTGTAATTGTTAGATCAATATATTGTCAATACATTGGTCACACACTGGACTTGCTATTTTCATTAAGTATTCCCTGTTTAAAGTGGAACTAAACATGGGCATGACCTCCAGTGGGCACTTGAGAATCCCATAAACAGGAAGGCTCAGTGAACCCAGCCAGTTGGCTTGAGGTCAACCACACTGACAAGACCAGTGGGACACAGAGTCTGAGGTAGAGTGGACTTCTGTGTTGACAGGATGTAGTGTAGGTCAACCACAGTACCAGTGCAACAGTTGGACAAGTCTGCTCTTGTGACAGCTCCAGTTGCTGTCTTTCATAACGACACTGGGATCAATGCACTGCCATTCAAGGTCTAGGCATGTTCGAGGATAACATCTATCATCCTGTCTGTCTTCTTACTGTCTGTGTCGTGTGGTTGTGTCACTACAGGCAGCCACAACAGGTCCAGTGTCACATGTGAACGTCACACACAACTGTACTACAGGAGCCATCAGTCTCAGAGCTGGCAGACTTCACATCTGGCATTTAATAAGTCAGTTTGCTTCTATTGTTTGCAAGAACCTCCACGCTCACCTGTGTATCCAACATGGTCACTTCATAACTCTGCACAACTTGCAGCCTTGTTTACCAGACAAAATATTAATAGCGACTAGAAAGGGCTTTCAGAAGGGACATTAACAATAAGGCATCTGTTTTGTTGTCTAAGTTAATTTCACCAGGAAGCATCCTGTCCTGAATGTGGAATTATGTAAATGCACCAAAAATCAAACCACCATCAACTGATGCTGAACAGAAGCCATAAACTGTCTGAGGGTGTACTATGATCATCCAAGTACCAATAAGCAGTGCCTCTGGGAGAAACCAAACATACTTGGATTGTAATTTTTTACCGAACACAAGCTCCCAAGCCAATGCAAAGTCTGCACAATCTAATATTAAAACCAGTTATAAATAACCCAAAACTGGCACATCTTAAAATAGTATATTCTCATGATAATACTTCTAGTAACTTTTATTAAACAGTGGGCAGATTTTACAACAAAACACCACCTCGCCTTGGTTAGCAAAGAGCAGGCATATCCAGCTGTGCAGAAAAATAACCCAGATATAATGTAGTATGTACACAAAGGTAAATGGAGAAGTGTCTCAAGTTACATTGCTGCAATGTCTTCAGTTAATCCACTGATAGTACAGTGTACAGCTGGATTTGATTAGAGGGCACAACATGTAAACAACCCAGTGACACAACATTCTCTCTACCAAGCTTTGCTATTTTATTTGTTGCTATTTAGATAATAAAAAATGTTGTGGAAATATGCCGTTTGGTTATTTCAGGCAATTTTTTTTAATTATGTGACATTATTTTCCCTTATGTTTATATTCCTTATGTTTTATATGTTGCTGTTCTCTATCTCAAAGATCCTCTAGATGGATTGAAAGATGCTTGGCACAAAAATATATACTGGAAGTTAAGAACACATGTAAATGTACCTACTCCTATTACTAGATTAGCCACTAATTGACAATTGGTAAGTTAATATCACAGAGCACCAGATCTGATATTCCATGTGCAGTTTATTGTTGTTTACTTTTCAAAACTCTACCCAACTTAATAGGACATAATTAACAAGAAAGCATAATTAATGACAAGAACAAGTGCCAGACATCTTTGGTCAGGTAGTTTGTCATTAGTTTAATGAGCAAATGTTATCACTACAAGTTTGTAAACATTAACGCAGAAAAGTATAACTTTGCTGATGGAAACTAGTAACATGTTATCACTACTTGTAAACATTACAACATAAAAGTATATCTTTGCTGACGGAAACTAGTAACATGCCAGGAAGAACACACCTGTCTTTACCTTGATGTGTATCTGCACTGGACTGAGTAGACACTGCCTGAAGCTGACATCGCATTAATTAGTCACCAGTCACTCACCACTGACTCATTCAGAGGCACTGGCCTCAACACAGCCACTGCAGATATAAGCCTATAATCTGGGATAATCTACAAGTGGATTATATGTGTGCTATGGTGGTAATCCAAGAAGATGAGGTTTGCAGCATGTCTTGGCTCATGTCTACTTTGTGAAAAGAAACTAGAAAGAGACCGCAGGCATAGTGGATTCACCAAACTGTCGTCAACAACTGTTTCACCTACATAAAAGATCCACATTTGGGATTCTAAAGTACATTTGATAAATAATGGGAAAATTATTTAAAACAACCATTGCATGCATTTTGCATGGATGTACATGTTTTGCATGATACATGTACACATGTATGTACACGTGAGGTTTTGCATATCTGTACACAGATGTACACATGTTTTGCATGATACCTGTACACATGAGGTTTTGTATGATACATGTACACATAGATGTACACACAAGGTTTTGCATATATGCATACACTCAGTCTCTCTGCAGTCTCTCATCATTTATTTCTTGTCATGCTTTTGACTGTTCCCCTTTTAGTTACACAAATCAACACACTGCATCTAGCTTTAGTGCTACCAAAACCATAGATATAAATAGTGACCAAAACAGACACAAGTCAACTACTAGTACTGCAGCAATAAAGCAGAGCTGGTTTGTTTTCCAAAGTGATGTGTTTCCCAGACATCAGAAAGCATGGTGCCAGTCAGTTTGTCCCATAGATAACTCTATGGTTTGTCCAGTGGCCAATCACTTTCTCTATGAGCCACCTATATGCACTAGAGTCTTCTGAAAGCACTCTATCACATAAACATTGCACTCACATAATGTATGCTTTGTCTCTAGGCCATATCACCAGTTCCAGAATACATCAAAAAAATTATAAATCAATTTATATGCAGTGACACAAATACAAAACTTGTCGTTCTGCCCACATGTTAGTCGATTTTGTAATCTTAAATATAATACTCTACACATATATAAGAGTAACACAAATTTGGGCAAAAATAGTTGAGACACTGGTGGGTCACTTGCACTGCTGTGCTTGATAGCATGAACAATTAATTATCTACATGAAGACCAACTGACCATGAATCTTGACCACAATATTGTTAACTCTGCTAAATTATATGACTTATTCCTCAGGACTTCCTGACCTCAACTGGGGGGTCACAAAGACTACTGATTCACTGACTGGTCAGCTGCAAAACTTATGGTCAGTCTGTGAACATTGTCAAGAACGGAAGCCATTATTTAGCCCGATGTCAAACACACTGACACATCAGTGCTTACAGTTCTGTTGAAGGTGGCAGATAATTTCAATACTAGCATTTACCAGTTTATACCATCGGTCTTGGGGTGGGGACATGCATATTGAGTGAAGTTAAGAAAAAATTGAATACGTGTAAAAATTGTGAGAGAAAAATTTCTTTCTCAAAATAATGTTTTTCTCATATATATAATCAATAATTAATGTGGTAATACAGCATTGAAACTGTGCCAAGATGATAAACATAAGTCTGGTATAATAATAATAATAATAAAAATACAATATTTAAATAGCGCCATAATATAATCCCACGGTGCTCTACATATGGCGCTTTACAGTACAATAATACTATTATAGTCAACATTACATTTCAGTGCAGACTGGGCTGACAAACAAGTATTCTAACCACATTTGAACAGCCTTTCCAGTCCAAAACCCAGTAATTCACCCTGCAGATGTCTCACCATCAAGATATATGGGACTGACACATACATTATGGCTGAATACTTCCCAGTGTGACTGATGCGAGTGAGTTGCATTCAAGTAACAAGACCCCCCATGACAGAAGTGTCCCTTTGAAACTGAAACAGACAACTGCTCCACTGGTGCATTCTAAACGACCTACTTTACTTGTAAGTGTGCTTCACTACCTGTGTCCTTAGCCAACAGGCTGGGAGAAAGTGACAGTGACAGTGTCACATCAAGCCACTACAGAAGGCACAGGTGTGTTGGTGACAGAGACAATCCTGCTGTTTACTCATCCATGATGTGAGTGGGGCCAGCCAGCCTAATCAGACACAGGTAAACAGATGGATCTGGTTTCTGTGTCAACTGGCTGCTGTCTGAATATTGATTCAGACTCCTGCCTGGCCATTTACCAGCAGGACTTCCACACTGGTAGCTGTGTGACAGCCACTGACTGTGGCACTGGCAGACCTTGCATCAGTGCACTAGATATAACACAACACAGTCAGTTTACAGAGAACCAATACTTAGACACTCTCCTTGCTTATGAAAAACATACATTTCATGCTTTGTTTCATAACTGTGATTGTCACATTCTGACATTCAAACTGGTACAAAGATTCATACTTTTATTTTTGATATATATATATATATATATATATATATATATATATATATATATGCGTCCATGCTTTGATACTAATTTAATAAGACCCTTAAAACAGAATGTGGCAGAATAGTAAGAGTTGTATTATACTCAGAATTCCTGAATCCAAGTAATACAGTTGTATTGTCACTAAAACCATCAAAGCACACCATACTGTCCTAAATCATAATTTACATTCTACATCAAATTACCAAGATGCGACATAATTCACCAACATCACAACCACAAGACTGAGAATCCCACTCTAATATTTACAGCCATGTTTTGAAAGTAAACAACTGCCAAACACAGCAGACAGAGAAGGCCAGTGAACCAGTGGCCCACACACTGCCTGAGTTGACAGCCGTGACAGGCTGCTACCTGCAGGCCATCAACAGGTGTGTGTACCCAGACTGCCTGCCACTCTCTGCTGCTATCAATATCCACTGCCTCACTAGCTGCCTGTCTATTGTAATGCCACCGAAAAGACAGATGGAATGCTACAAACCACAAGCCAGTGGTGCAGGGGGAATTGCGTCTTGTATTCGAAAATGAAATACTACTGCCGATTATTCACACAGTGACTCATCTCATCCTTGGTAAAACGTACAAAAAGATATATGAAGCTGGATGTCAACATTATTAGAGTGGCCTTCAGACATAACATCAATAATCAGTGGTTATCTAACTGACCAAATAAGGACATTGTTTTTATCACCCTTTAAACATCCAGACTACAAATCAGCTCTAACATAACCAAGAAGATCTAGGAACTCCTTTCAAATCTCACATCTGAATGCCATCAATTTGAACCACCAGTTACCAGACTAAACATTTCAGTAAAGACACAAATAAACAAAGTCCTACATTTATCCTCTAGGACAATACACAAGTGTACTGGGACTGGGGGAGCAGAGTGAAAGTCCACTTGTTATGTAAGTTCACAAGTAAGTAAATAGTATATTTTATTAAATTAAAACATATTTAAATGAAAGTTGATTAAAATGTATTGTTCTCCTTCTCTTACGCTGTATCTGTAGGATGCTATCATCACCACAACAAGGTTATGATGTCATCACACTAATAAGCTGTCTAATTGTGTACATGCATGCAACAAAATTCAATATTAAAAATGGGAACAGTTCCATTTCTGATATCTATATATAGTTTACATGGGTTGGTCTTGATAGTGAAATCTGGTTGCATCATTCGGCCTAATTCCCAGCCTTCTGGATGTCTTAAATCTGAGGTCAATTGGGAAATGCACAGACTAATGCAATTATGTGTCAACTAGCTTCTAGACTATACCCCAGTACCAACAAACCCTGGAACACAAACGCTGTACACAAATATTTACAATTCCAAGAGAAATCCTGAACATAAAAAAACTGCACACTGCATTCCAAAGAAACTGGCAACAGGCAAATATCTACTACTACCACATCAATCAGCTGTCTTTGGCAGCCGAGTGTACACACACACCATACCACACAGCCTTGTAGTAACTGAAGCAGCTACTGATCCCATTCCATCACTTCTGGCACGTGTGGCCACTGTTTGCTTGCTATATGACCACTGAGAGCCAGAGACTGACCTGTCAACATTCCTGTTATTTACCATGTTCAACATGCCATATACAGTTTCTGTAGTCTGTTATTTTTTTTAATATTGACATTGCTGCACATCGACAAATGGTTTCAATTTATAAAACAGTTCTATCTGAGGTGTTTTTGCCAGAAGTAAATAAATCTATGCAAAGATTTGGTAAACATTGGTCAGCTGTTACTAAATCATGGTAGGTGCAGGCTGTATTTATTAATAAAAAAATATGGAAAACCTCTATTTAAAACAAATTCATCAATAGTCAGAAATCACATTTAATTAAGGGAACTCACTAACTTTCTTGTGAGGAGACATGTTTTATTATTTTCCAAAAAATAGACAAGTTTACAACTGATCGGGTGGCCATCAAGCTTGACAAAACAGTTGCTGACAAAAGCAGGCTGGTTCCCTTCCTGACTTAAATGCCTGTCAACAAGAAGTGGGATGAAGCCAGGCTTGACATGTTTAATCACTGCCAGAGTATGACCTGGGGCTGTGTGTACATAGCCTCACCATGTCTCCCTCCCCAAGCCAGGGCAACTAGTGCACAATCTCTCCAAACCAGGCAGCTTTCTTTAAAACTTACTACATAAAATGTCATGAGAAAATGAGTTCCACTAAAAGTTGGTGGGAATGAGTGTGTTCGTAGATATTGTGTTTATTGTGCATTGGATATGGCATCGTTTTCAACAACAGATAAAATCTGAATATTTAAATCAATTGATGTGAAACCAGTAATGACATGCTCTATGAGACAGGGAGAGTAACCAAGAAAGGAAAACCAAAAACTATATGTAAACATGTCTACAGTCTAGACACAATCAGACCAATGCAGCATCACACAAAAATTCAAGAATTTTCATAACAGAAGACAACCTCTCCAGAAAAAGGCTGATATAATGATGCAGTCCTAGCCAGTTATATAAAATACAATTTGGTGTAGCTATTATCAAATGACGCTACGTAATGCTAAATAATCTTTTGGCAATAAAACAATAATCAAATTATTCATGCATAACTATAACAAATATTTTTCATGGAACCCATTAAAACGTGAATGGCACCATGGAAGGTTCGGGTTTATACCAAGTCAGGGTTCTGCATTCATTACACACGTCACTACAAATACAAGATTTAAACTTTATGCATGCTTTGCCAAGACTATAGTGGAATGTAATCTATCTACCCCATGGAATCTCCACACAGAGGCTGACCACACCAGATACTGAAAGGGTAAATTCCCACAAGTGCCCTTTCTATCCCCCATTAGGGCTGTGTTTACCTGACACCAATTAGTTGCCAGGCACTAATGACTTAAGTAAGCTAATCACCATGGTAACAGTAAATCCTGTGGGATTTATTTCCCTGTAATGAAATCTTGTAATTATGAACCTGAATTGTCAGCTGTCATCAGAGAAAATCAAAGCCTCATAGCTCATGTTTAGCCCCTGGAACAATGTTTTGGTGGACCACTGTTTTAATCAGGATGATATGTGTCAAGTATTAAACATAACAGAATTTAGAAATATATATTTAAATGAAGTAGCTGTGTTTACAATTTTCAAAACATTAACAATAGAAGCTGAAACATAACCCACTGTACAGCTGTACATGCATGCTCGTCTGTCAGTTGTGAATACCCGCAGTCTGATGGTCAGATATTTTAGAACAAGCCACAGGGTCAATTACAAATATCAGTTGCACTTTCATTAGAGTAGACCGAAATGCCAAAAGAGAAAGAAGTCAGTGTTTTGTTCCGTGGCTTGTCAGAACTCAGGACCTATTGCTAAACAATGGAGACATCAACAATTGAACAATAGCAGTCAGCCTCCAGGCAGAGACTAGCAATGCATACTTGTCAAGTAGGCCTACGTATGTTAGTACACTTTGCCAGATAACTCAGGCCAGTATTCTGTGTCAAATCACACATGTACTAGTGTTGCGACTGTTGCCAGATGTAAATATTGTCTATGTTTGATGCATGACACGTGAGGGATATTGGTGGAATACAAACAGAGTTAGGTTAAACATTGGGTCTGAGTTTAGCTACCATGCAATTACATTTCAACAAAAAAGTGATAGTTCTAGTAGCTCTTTTGATCATCCAATACCATACATATTTGATACAATGGCAGCTCATCAACAGTAACATATGCACACCTGCCACACTGCAAATACCTGAGCTATGGATTCGGTCATCACAACAAAATAAACAGATGGTCGAACTCTTTGTTGCTATATCAGAACTTGCATGATTGTCTATGCAGTTGCATGATGCACACTTGCACTGTATTTAATCATGCATATAGCAACACATTCATAATTCATTAATACTGCCACAGAGCTATGTGAAGTAAACCATCCAAGGCAGCCACACGTAAATCACTTTCATATATATATATATATACACACACATATAATGTGTGTATATAATTATATATCTATATAATATATATGTATATATATATATAGAGAGAGAGTGCCAGGAAAAAGGCCAAGGGGGAGACGGATGGATGGCGTCCGAAGGGATATGCAGATACTGCGGATCACCCCGGAGGATGCACAGGACAGACCATTCTGGAAATCAAGAATTCGGGCCGCTGACCCCACCTAGTGGGAAAAGGCGAAGAAGGAGAGAGAGATAGCTTTATTCAGAAAAAAAGGAATACCCTTTATCTGCACAGGCTGATATTAGTTTGGGTGGGCAGACATTTGAGATGACAGGTCCCACCTGCCCTCTGAGAGTATGTCTTCATAAAACAGCAAGACCACTGGCTGGTAATCTTTTAACTTGCATGGTGTACATTGGTTTTTTTATTACTGAAGCTGACTTACCCCCTCCCCCCACCCAGAGGAGTACCTACAATTTAGTAGATGGCCAATAAGCACTACGAATTTCTAAAGGTCCAAACTAATTTTAACATAGGATTGCATGTATAGCTGCACAACTGGGCATAAGCGCACACATCTACCCGGAGACTTTGGCTTGGCAAAAAATTGATTCTACGTAAAGGCATGCTTTCAAAATTTGTGCATGTAAAATTGAAAACTAAATTATGTAACAACTTTCATACAAGACAAAATAGCCATGATTAATTTGAACATCAGCATAGCTTTATCTAGAGACCCGTCCACCCGTCATTTGGATGGGTAGAAATATGGAGGACGGGTTGTGGACGGGTAAAAAACTGAAGGATCAAAAAAAAGTCTTCCAAAACCATAGATATTGCTAATTATGCCTTGAAAGTGAGTGTAAATGGTGTCATATGTGTGTTTGTAGCCCATTTCAGGTCATCAGACACATTTAAAGTTTATAAACTAGCAAACAGTTAACATCCACGTGTCCACCAAAACATGTGACTGGCAATAATTTTATTCTGCATAAAGCCCTGAACATCAGTCACTATTTAGTCACATGTGTATATGATGTCACACAATGACAGTGACCACATTGTTGTTACCAGCATATTTTAAGGTGAACCAAGTGTTGCTAAATAGCCTGAGCAACAGGATCTAATGTACTTGGTCACCCTTACCTGTATCCCATGATCATACAAAATAGTTTAAATAACAGGTCTAGTAAACATGGCAATATCACTACTGTTGTGTGCCAAAATATATTATGGTGCCAAATAAATCTATGTTGGCAAACCAAGCAAAGTTGATGAACAGTGCCAAATGATAGTTGACTATCTAGAATGGAAAAAAAAAACTGGAAACAGCTAAATACCAGACACCAGACTTTGCACGAAAAGTTTGAAGTTTGAGTTTTGAGGTGCTGTGTATGATGTATATCATTCACAATTTCACACTAGAGCATATACATTGGTAATAGAAACCCTTTTAAATATTATTACACTTGTATACCCTTGTGTGCCTAATAACTATCCCAGTATATGATTTTAATAAACGAAAACTGCCACCCTATACACACACCATATGTGGTACTTTCTATACGTATATTTGTAATTAGATTTTAAGATTTTCACCAATACTCCAGCAGAAATTTTTTTAGTAGATCGATTGTTCTCTCACATATTAATCCATTGGGTGGTTTATCGCTCACTACATCATTATTTCAAACGAAAGCCTTTAAAAAATGATACTGTCTGCTGACAGTGATACCAAGTTACCTCAGCCCTGGTGATGGACAGTCCAGCACTTTTACTGCTGACTTACAGTGATTGATTTACAAAATATAAAAACTTACATTAAATCACTGAACATTTACTTCAGATTTATCCTTACTGGTCTATAGTTTGCTTCTAAACTTTATATAGACTTTATTGTGTATATCTAGTTAATTTCATGACATTGCATGTTAATTGGTGGGTGTTGTCTGTTGATTTTACATTAGTCCTATCGGCTATCCATGACCATGTCTGTTCAAGAATAGATGAGGTATGAGATATGTCCCCCCTTATCATGCCCAAGACAGACTTGGGGAATCAACTTTGTCAAGTTTCACAACTTTCTGGTCTCGTGGCTTGGCTTCTGCTCAGGCCTCAGCGTCAGGAGCCAGGTACAGGTAGCAAACAGAAACACTGATTGTTGTCAGTGTTGAGTTGTTGACTTTGTCTACTTAATGCCACTTAATCATCTATTTACATAAAGAAAAATCCTACAGGTGAACATAATACAAAGCAGCATTGCTACAACTTACCGGTAAATCGACTGTGATATCCGTGCCATCTAGTAATATAACTTTGCACACAATAAGATGTCTACCGCGTTTATCATAGCCGCTGTCAGTCCTCAAACCGCGACCTGTTCTGCGTCGACTGAAAAAACGCATAAATCGAGACATTTTCTCGGCGTTCGATTGACCTAACCACGTCACATAGCAACTGGTAATCCAATGTACATTGTTTGTCGAGTCATCTGCCTGTTACGTGCGAAGGCGATGCCACGAAATTGCGAAATTCGGTAAAAACATTTGTAAAATCCAAAGCAGTTCACATTTCGAGCAAGTTTTCGGCAGATGCACCGGATATTGGCGTAGCCTCGGTTTGGTTTTTGTTTCGCTAATGGCGGCGCCCATGAAGCCTGACATTTATGTCTAGTTGGGAGTCACTTATTATAATCATAGAACACTTTATGCATTTACCATATTTACATTGAGAATCCTTTGTGATAATATAAATCAGGTACGTATTTTAATCGGGACATTGATTTGTAATTTCGAGCGTTGCAGTAATAAAATGTATTTCCCCTATCATCACCCTCATGTCACCTGTCATTACAAAACTTTTCTGGTCACGACTTGTGTTAATGTATACTAGTGGGAATATAAATCGTGCGTTTTAACTTTTGTGTACAGTTTTGTCGTTTTGTGCTACTGCTAGAATACCACGTGCATCATCTGTTCATGTGAACTGAAATACAGGCACAATACGGTCCTGCATGCTCGTCAGAAGTCAGATGATAATCCACAATGACAAGTATTGAAGTATAACGTATCAACGATGCTGGATGCATTATCTGTATTGCAGTTGAACGTGGTTCTCACTGAACATTTCAGTTGCAAGCTTGATGATGCAGCCATAGAAAAGCTGCCTGGATTCGAAGGAAGTTATGTCATGACAGTCAGACCATAATTACTACTGCCAAAGATTAAATGAGAGCAGTCAGCAAATCTGAACAACAGCTGAGTCTGTAAGCAAAATAATATACATGCTGTACTTATGAAGTGCATGGAATACCAAGAACATTTTCAACCTATACAAGGCCTAGGTCATATTGTGTCAGTTCAGCAGCCCGAATAATTGATAGGTCCACTGACGAGTGTGCATCAAGTATTACTGTCAGCTCTCCAGAAGACACTGCCACTCATTGACTGAACCTTACAATTATGCAGGATACAAAAATTGTCAGTCACATATTTTATACTATAATAGTGGACACATACATGTTAACTCAAACCAGTTCATATCATATGACATGTGCTGTATGAGCTGAAATAAACTACAAACACACATGTGACACCAATTTTCAAGGCATACGTGACAATAGCCATGATTTTTGAAGTCTTTGCTTCTTTATTTTTTAGCCCTCCACCACTCGTCCACAGATATTTCTACCTGCCCACAACAATCAGTCTGTGGCATTGGATAAGTCTGTGGAAAGGTTCATTTTTATATTGAGCTTCAGGACAATTTCAGCTGTTCTTTGCTAATTTATATCATTTTTCTAGGTGCCACGTCTCTTCCAGGCATTGACGATCATGGCACTCCTAACCGCACGGTCATTGGTTGTTCTTAGTAGTTCTGTTGCGCTCATTCCACACCATGTCGACAAACTATCAATTATTTTTATTTAATAAATGTGTATTAATTTATATCTGCTATCTTTTATTTATGCCTCCAATTTCAGGTTTTCTGTAAATTTTCCAAATGCTCATCTATATACCACCCGGTACAACACTTGTTGCCTGTGTTCACTTTGACCAACAACCGTAACCCAACTGTGACTGTGCATGCTTCACACAGAAAGTCTATCATGGTATACTGTGGTAATTTCCAAAGGACTTACTCAGTTGACTGTGTAGAAAGAAAACACAATTCTTTTTGTTGTTTCTATTTCAGTTGCCATGGCTCGCATGCTTCGAAACCTTGGAGAGAGAAACTTCCAGATGCTTGTCGGAACTGGGATTGGGTTTCTGTTTGGTGCTTCCATGGTCCCTCAAACCTTGCTCCTCAAGAAGTACCGCAGTGTCCTTGCTAGCTACAAGGAGGGGGAAGAGGAACCAGTGGCAGAGGACCTGCTCGAACTCAAAGACAAGGTCTCACAATATAGGGATATAATTTAGAACGGTTCATGGCAAAATACATACATTTTGTTGGTTTCAAGAAAAACCGTGTTTTTGTGCATCATCTCCAGAGATAAAATGGCAGATTTCATATTTTTTCTGATGTTGGAATAGTGGTGGAAATGTGTTTTGCGTATTTTTACATAATATGATGTCAGATATTGTTGATGCTATATATCCATTACTATATTGAATTTTTATAATAAAATAACAGTATGTATTGTATTTTGAAAACAAACTCCTTAGGGCATATACAAATGTGACTGTCATTTTACTGCATGTTGCTTTTTGTTATAACGTTGAATGTCAGGTAGTTGACCGTAGTTCAACACACGCTTAAACAAATATGTTGTCCTAACATCATCTATTGCAAATAATTGATTTGTTTTTGTGTGATTGCTTTAATGATCAGAAATGGACTGTAATATTTTGTGTATTATAATTGTTCAGTAATGATGACATGTTTTAATGCCATCCATCTAAAAACACACATATCATTGTCTTTTAGATACTGGCTCGTATGGACATCCGTGCAGAGGAGGAGGTGGCTCTTAAACTGTTTACTTGCTTCGGCTGCGACGTGCTCCATCGAGGCAGTCTCAAACTACGAACCGGTGCCATCGTCGGCATCCCAGCATCCTTTTCCTACGAAAAACCCGAAGACGTGAATCGAGAAAAACTGGTTGTGAATGCGAAAGAAGTAAACTGGTCGTCGGCCGCCGGCACTCAGCTCCTCGAATCTCTCATCCTGAGTAAAGATGCGAAGGCATTCGCAATCGCACGTGAGATTGGCTACGCGAACACCTACCACTTGTGGGCAGACGCCATCCTCAAGTCCATTTTTGCGTACGCCGCGTATGCGACAGGGTTTGGCATCAACACTAAGTTTCACACACGTTCAACGATGAAGACCTGGGGGCGCGTGGGTATGTACATTGCCATAGCCGGCGTCTACAGCTTCCTCTACCTCACTATCTCGGACACGTATTACTGTAACCGTGACAATCGCATTGATCGCAAGACGGCTCGTCTGAATGCCGTGTATGCCCGGGGTGGGGTCGAGTATTACGAAAAGACACTGCAGAGAAATCGCGCTCTTCGCACCCTCATGGGGGCGAGTGGGGCGAAGGAGTACACCTTGTACGGGAACCCACAACACATCTGGAGGCAGCCTCATGTGGCACCTACGAATCGCAGGGACAACCTGACGCGGTACTACAAGGAACACCTCGACAGACTGGAGGGGGAGGACCCAGAGGAAGGACAGGAGGAGGGGAAGAAACTAACTGAAAACAACACGCCCCAGTGACTCCAACACACGTTGTGACTTGTCTATTTTTGGGACAATTACGTTATCTTTTTAGTGAAAATGTATTAATTTTATTATTGGTGAAAATTACCAAGCTGTGTGAATAAAATAATAAAATAAGTTTCTTTGGATCATTTACTATAAAGTGTAACTTGCTGAGTTACGTTACTCCATTGTTTTGGCTACGTTCCACAACTTTCAACAGAACCTGAATTGTGTGTCTATTCACTCTATAGGAATTGTAATGGTTAGTTATATTACCAATATTTTAATATTAATTATAACTATTAATTTTATACATAGTGTAGTAGTTAACAACACTTCACACAGAGACATTGTAAAGAACACAATTAGAGACAACACTTTTGTTTTATAATATTTTATTAGTGTTACCCGAGATCATGTGGAAGAATTTCAAATCTGTAGTTTATTTTACACACCAATTTAGTTGGCATTGCTGGGAAGAATAGTCATAATATAAATTACTGGAGATTATTACAATACTTGTATTAATGTTATCAGTTAGAATAATAACATTACCCATGATTAACTTAATTAGTTGGACGTAAAATTCACACAAGGACAGATGTGAAATATGGAGATATCATAAATGATGTTAAACTGTAAATAGAAATTACACTATGTGGAAATAAAACCTATGTAAACCTTATAGCAAGTTTCCATACCTAAAACTTCTGTACTTAATTTGTCTGTGTGCATGTTATTGTACTCAAGGATCTAGTGTGTATTCCATGTGATATTAAACTCAAACATCTACAATATGATTGTGTTATATGTATAAAAACAACTTGGTGAATGTTACCAGACTTGCTTAGCAATAACCTTGTATATATATATATAACATCAGTGATTCCCTTAACATGTGCCTTTGTGCAAATGGCACATTACATGCTAAAATGGCACAATCTTTCTTGCAGCATGTGCCTGAATGACATACAGAAATAGCATATTTATCTGAGAACAAATTAGGCCCTAACTAGCTTGATCACAAACTTATAGCAGAGAACTGTATTACTGTGATCTTGTCAGTTTGCCACTGGGCTGTGTACCAGGTAATACATCTGTTGTCTGCTACAGTGCCCCAGTCATGATGAACTTACCATTGTTCAGTGTATGAATGATCAATTTCATGGCATCACCTCAACGGCTAGCAGAGTTCATCTTATAAAAGTGGTAAGCCACCAAAGACCAGCACATCAGCTCTCCACAACAGGAGGCTGGAGTCCATAAACGGTGCATAGATAATCTGCATATTTTTGGTTAACTTGACATCAATCAGTGGGTATTTTTGAGCATATTGTTTATATTATGTCCTTAAAAATATTGCGCATTGAGTGTCCTGGATGTAATTAAAACCAATTAGTAGCAATAATATGCCTAATATAAATAATGTCTCATGCTGAAATTTACAAGATTACTTAGACATTCATTATGTCATAGGCAAAATAATAAAATTGTAATCAACAGATTTGGGGCACATAACATTTCAAAAAGGCACATGGTTCTACCTCTGGTATGCCCATAGCCAAAGGGCAGATGCATCTTTTTCCTGGGCAATCCCCGATACCATGCTCAAGTTCTACAGCCATTGTCTGGGTTCGCCAACTGTATGTGTGCAATACTTATACATCCTTGGTGTGTGTACTTGTGACAAGCATTGAATACACCAATGTTTCTGAATGTTGACATTCATGTTCTTTGGCTCGTTTCATTAAACATCACAAAAATCCTTCCATTCCGACTGTATTGTTGGCCATATCAGTGGACTGGCTTCACTATGAGCATGTCACATGACTGGTGACATGTGACACGTCAACAGTGACGGTAGAACACTGGCGAAAGTAGTGAGTTGGCCAAGGTAACTGGAGTGGAAACATTTGTTGCTTGTGAGGTAAATAAGGAATAACACAGCTGGTAGAAAGTTACATTTTATTATTTATCATTCACTTGTTACCATGACGATCAGCGTCTCAGTTGATACAACTATAATAGTGATATAGATTTGAGACTGTTAAAACACAAGTAAAACACAGGATGCTATACTGACCTCCTTCGTCAGTGGTCAGGTCTAGGCCAGAAGATACAACACTGACCACATGGGCAGTGGTCACTTCTAGGAGAAAACACTGATGTCCCTAGTCAGTGGTCAGTTCTAGACCGGAGGAAACAACACTCGCCATCTCAGTCAGTGGTCATCTCTAGGTCAATGGACACAACTGACCACATCGGTCAAGCAATCCTGCAGTTTTAGCTTAGTGACACAGGCGAATGAAGCACCAACTTCAGTAGAAATATATATCACTTGTCCGAGACGTCCCCGAAGTGTTCGTCCCATGCAGACAAGACAGTCTGTCATCACGTCTCAGTCTGGGTTTAATACTAACATTAACGCAAACACGGGTAGACTACAGCCATTTGTTATTCAACACAAATCGCTCTTGTATGGTAAAATACATACACAGTAGACTACAACCATATGTAGGAAGCTATTTTCAGCACAAACAGCTTGTGTCCAGCCAGTTGTTAATCATTATTTTACATAAAACGTGGCATGTTCAATAGCGTTGTCATTGCTGTAATTTTATCAAACAGAATTAAGCAATTTCATTTTGTACTAAATTTCTAAGCTGCATGGTATGAATAGTTAGTACTTCTCTAAAACTGACAGCATTGCCTAAAACTGATCATCTATTCGACAGGGGTAATCCTTCATGTACAATTCTGTCCTGGATGAAGCGCACCGCCCGGGGTCAGGGCTACTGCCCTGGGTCACGTGACCTGCCCTGGTTCATGCGCACGCAATTAAATAACAGCAAATGTACAGTAACAGAGAACAACGTATACCACTAAAAGCAGTCTCAACAACGGACCACATCCCCAATACAACCACACTGGAAGCACCACTCTCACGCATGCACGCACGCAAGCACACAAGCACACACACACATGCCTGCACACACACTAAATGCTCGTTCATTTCCTCCTAACTCCGTGACACCCGACCTGAATGCACAAGGATGGCCTGTGTTTAGTGCCGGTGTGCATTCTGTGGTGTCAACCGTCACCCAAACGACAATCACATCCACCTCGATCACATGATGTTCGAATCATATCACGCACTATCTCCACAGTACAGACGTCAGCCTGGACTCTGTTGTCGTTGTCGTGTGCGTGTAACACAAAAACGAGACAAGATCACAAAATCTCCGCAGCAAACGCACCACATGTGAAAGCTTCACGGTCAACGCAGAAAACACCACGAATACACTGGACACTGTTCTGGGCAGATATAATGAAGGTTCGCCTCTTGGTGTTGCCCAGGTGACTCATGAAACATCACCCCAGTCTGTGTGGCTTGTTAAGTCAACAGTGTGGTGTACAACGACAGTTGGCACAGTGTCATCACGAGGACACGTCATCTAGATGACATATCATCTACATTTCATCGACACGTCATCACAGCATCACCTTGCAGCTGTCTGTGAAGGACATCAACAGCTTCCGCATCAGTCTCCAAGTACATCACTTCTCGCAACTGACAGCGTCACCTGGCATCCTACAGCGCCTTAGCTTGGCCAGTGTCACCTGTGAGTGATGACACTTGTTGCCATGTCCAGTTGCTCGGTCAATCGCTACTGGACACTTACTGGCCTGGACCATTGACAGTCAGATATAGCATGACCGACTAGTGTCACGCGACGTCACTGACGCGTCAATCATGTCACCTTTTGTAGTCATCAAGAGGTTGGACGATCTTCTCTGGAAACAGATGTAATATTCAGTGAAATATCCTCGAATGTAGTCATACAGTTTCTTGGTTCATGTTGTGTAGTAAATTATTTACCTGTCTAGAAACTTTTTTCTGACTGCAAAATCAGTCCACTGAAAAATGCTGCGAGACGCAGCCGAAATATATAGAAAAACAGAAAAAGTTGCTTGAGAGGTAAATAATTTACTAAATAAATTTATTGAAACACCTCAAAGATGGAACTTATTACAAAATATCAAAACAGAAGACAGAGAACTGATAATGCTAATAACAGTACAGGAGAATTGCTTATTTTGCACACCCCAAACATGGTAACGTTTTACATGTTTCGCTTTAACAGTTCAGAGGCAAATCTAACCACAACCAAGCTGGGTTACTAATGTATGTAGTGTGTACATATGTTAAGTTTTTCTCATTGGTGTTTTGAAGCCTGGGTGCCAAGCTATGAGGGTTCATCTACAGCCTCCTTAGCAGGCAACTAACACCTGTCTTCTGTGTGCTCAAACACCTCCATCACTTCGAGGTCCACTCACCATTGTGTACTCGAAGTATTGCATCACACACAAACTTGAACTGGCTCTGAAACGACAGAAAGATGACACTGAACAATACTTGTCATTAGTAACTATCGCATGGGTGTAACACCAAATGTGATGAACAGTAACTATTTAAGTGCTATAATTATACGCATACAAATATATCCTTTTCGGCCCTCAGGCGAGTACCGATGTGATTTGAATAATATAGTTTTATAGTCAAATCTGAATCACAGTATAGTTGTACATATTTCCATTGCACTGTATACAAAACTACAGGCATAGTACAAACAGGGTTACATTCGCAGAATCTTATTCATAAGACTTTAGACTTTAGTTCAAGGGTACAACTTCTTTTTAAATGTAAGATATACATTTCGAGTCACCTTCCTGTTTATATTGTACATTGTAATACTTGTTAGACACTAGTAGCAGACACAAGTAGCCAGCGTAAGACACATTCAGCCACGGCATTGTTCACAAGTTCAATTTCCCATGCAGGTAGCGCCCCCTACTGACCGCTGTCTGTATGAGCATGGCGCGTTGGTCCCGCATCTGTCTGACAATGTCGAGCGGGTAGACGGGTTGGTTCGCCTCCATCAGACACATGGCCGTCTCCATGGTGATGAGGACACCAGTCCGCCCAATGCCAGCACTGCAATCACACACAAAACAGATACATCAAATACATTGTCATGATAGTTCACAAATGCTGGCTGGGTTTACATGATGTGATACTGTCACCCTTATGAAGCAACTGCTGAATTGTCAAAGGCTTCTTGCATGAATATCATCAGTTCATGTAAGCTAACTTAAAACCCACATTTTGGGGGTGATGCCTTTGTTTCCGTCTTTTCCCACTTCACAGTTCAAATATTTTTTTCAAATATAGTTGTTATTCTATCTCATTTTACATAAAGTATTGCTGAATATATTGTTTTATTTCAGTTAAACCATATAAACTAAGAAAGCGTATCTTATTAGATTTTATTGTTACAGTAGCTCATTTGGACACTGTAATGAGATTGTTTTTGTAACTGATAATAATAATTTAATAATTAGGTAATTAGGTAGATTGCGCCTAAATCCTTAGAAATCAAGCTCAGAGGCGCATCAATACAAAAGGGTTGATTGATCTCAAAGTCAATAAACAAATCCAGTTATCAACAGATTGATTGATACACCAATCACATATTGACCTGTCCTAACTGTCATACCCCAAATTGGCCTGTTATAACCCCAAACTGACCTGTGGCTGACCACAAACCAACTGGTGATGACCCAAGACTGACCTGCAGTGGACGGTGGTTGGCTCCACCATGCCGATGCGGTTCTGTCGGACGCGCATGACAAAGTGCAGGAAGTCGGAGCTGTCGTCGGGCACGCCGTGGTCCGGCCAGGAGATGTACTGCATCTGGCGGATGTGTCGCTCCTCACTGCCATGCTGTCAGACACGTCACACGGTCAGTGTCATCACTGTCACCAGTGTCACTGTCACTAGTGGCAGTGACATCACATCATCACTGACACCAGTGTCATTGGTATCACCGACACACTAGTCATCAATACCAGCGACACTGACACTAACACTAACACATCACTGATGTCAGACTTGTCAGTACCACTGGCACCTCCGTGTCACCAATATGACACTGGCATCAGTACCATAGTGTCACTAACACCACTATCAATGTCATCTCAACAGTGTCATTAGTACCATAGTACCAGTCATATCTTACACTTTTTCTGTTGTTACGGTCATCCTTTTGACCTGTGATGTCAAATAGTTCTATGCACAATTACAGCCATCATGATCACTAATTTATAGTAATGACAATTACTACATTACGACAAACATATCTACTGATTGTGTTAATGCTAGCATGATGAAATGCTTCTGAAATTATAAATAAGTCCTAATCATCATTGTATCATACACATTTACTGTATCACATCACACTCCCACCCAATTTGCTAGACCACCCACGATATTTGACCGGCGAAAAAACAACCATCACAAAACCCAACAGGCGTCTCCTGCCTACCTCCATGCTGACCAGCGTGAACTCTCGAAACGCAAACGAACTCGTTAGTTGTTCCTTGAGACAGGTCAGCTGGAGACGGCCGAAATCGGCAGTCTCGTAAAGGTCGGGCCAGTATTGGTGACACTTGACCCGACCTCGCTCGACCTTTGTCGTGAGCATCACAACGACAGTACACTGCTGCTCCCAGATCATGTGCCAGAAGTCGGCGCAGGTGTTGGGCAGTGGCCCCTGCGCTGCGATGTATCGGTTGACAATGCCAGAGCCAGGGATCTCCATCTGCAACACACGCCACAGCTCCTTGTGAATAACGTCACAATTTATTAGTGCATGTGTAATACATAATATAAATAGTTTTATATTTATTTCTAAAATCATTGCTCAGTAATGTTCACTATTAAAATATGAATTGTACAAATATTAAATGACGTCTGACAGTATTAATTTAAAGACAACATTTTCTTTAATAATTTACCAAACTGCCCAGTGTTCTAAACTTTGCACGTTTATTAAACTGAGGTGTAATAGGAAATATCAAATAGCTTCAGGCTAAATGGTAGATGACAGATAAATAATTTAAGGAGGTATTTTCCAGTAGTGCAGTAATGTACTACTGTTAGTACGTACAGTTCGCCAGTCGCACCTCACACGGCACACACAGTACAATGGATATGTCCGTGGGCCAAATATAGTTCACCAGTCACTAGTTCACTTACATTTACGAAGTTGGCATTGATATAATCGCCTCCCGATGATTTGATTTTCACTCGTGTGGTATCGTCTAAAAATTAAGAATGTATCATCAACATTGTCATCTCATTAGACTTACACATTATTTTGTATTACAAAAAGTGTAAATAAATGTCAACATTTAATGTTGAACTGTGCCAACAAGAACTGTGCCAAATGGTTGTGCACAAAACACAATTCTTACACAACCAAATTCACTCTAAAAGTAGAAAACCTGTTGAACACCCAACAGAATTTCTTTGGTCGACCGATACATCCCTCACATCCCCTACTGCCTTGGAATGTCTGTCAAGCACAGAAACTGGGTGGCCCAACACAACATCTTGGATATTCCATCATACATTTTCTTAAACACTTTTATTTTTCAATAAATATAGTGTAAATTTGTTTAAGATCTGCTGATTGAAAAGACTGATATAGAAGCTGGCCCAGTAATATTAAACATTGTAAAGGCAAAGCTCGACAAAGTTGAATTGGCTTACTTCTACATATATGTGCAGCATTACAGTGCTAGACTGTTGTTTGGGGGAATCACGGTTAAACACTGGTGTCAGCCTGACAGTGTTCAGTTGCTACATGGGTGTATGTCAAACATTGAATAAGTGGGTACACCTACATCGCCTGTGTCTCCCCCAATAGTCACTGGTCCATTCCAATTAGTGTCTGTGCTGGGACGGTCTAAGGCCCTACTCAACGAAATGGACATTTACTCATTTCTCAAGCTGTTTGACCGGTGGTCACTAATGGAGGAAGCATATGACAGTAGACTACTTACATGGGGATATGTCTTTGTATCTGTTCTTGGAGAGGTTCTCTGTCAGCCGTGCACTGTTCATTGTCATCCCAGGCTTCTTACGGTACAGTTGCTGCAAACAAATCACAATAGCTTTCACAGTAATACAGTCACTTATACCATCCCCTGTACAATCATATATTGCATAAGAATGTTCACGGCTGGTTATTTTACTTGTTTCCCAACTCTGACGAATGATTCTCATAGTTGTTTCCAGTGCTCAGAATCATTCTATTAACTCATTTGTTATATCTATCATGGTTAGATTTATATAATTTTACGTAGTCTCGTTCAATTAGTTACCCTTTCCAGGATATTATCATCAAACCAAACTCGCTGTGTTGCCACTAACAATGGTCACAGTATGCTGGCCAACCTCAGTGATTCTTTAACACCCCAAACTCACATCAATGTGAAATACACAGTCCTGAAAGGTGATTTCTAGGTTTTAACATCAAATATGTCAAATCCAGTTAGGGCTTTGAACTGAAAGCACTGGTATGTCATATGAATGTGCTAGCCACAACAAAACTGTCATCTAGTAATGCCATACAGAGTTTACGTGCACGTCTTACACATTGTTTATCATAACTGTTTGTGCTTCCAGTGCATTCTGGGTAGGAGACACATCGACCCACCTCGAACTGTGCGAGCAGGGTGCCACTCTCCAGGCCCTCCTGCAGCAGCAGCATGGAGCCCGACAGGGGGTCTCCCCCTGGGGGCAGGGTGCTGTGGTGGGTGTCTGGGATGTACTGGAAGTCTGGCTCCTCGGGCGTGTCCTCCCCGATATATACTGGACACAGCAACAACAACATCAACAACATCACAGCAACAACAACATTAACAGTGTGATACAAGTGACTGAATCAACAAATAGTTAATTAAGTTGATTGTTTTACAATATTCACAAATTATTATTATTAGTTGCATATTATCAGGGAATTTCAAATGTATACTTGATAAGATTCTTTATGAATAAACAATGCTTAGTATTGTTATTTTATTATTATTATCAATACAATTAACTGCTGCATTTCAATGCGGAGCTTACAGTGTAGAAATATATCCATTTTTGTTCTGCGTAACACAGAAAACTGCCAAAAGTACAGATTTGAGTAATTTTATAACAGCTTCATTTCACATGAATCCACCAGATGGCACTACATACCCAAACTTGTTTCATAGTTTGATCACCGGGGGACAGTACTTACCATTAGGACGGACAACCAGAACAAGTTCCCCCGAATGTGTCTCCCTTGACGACCGAATAAACATCACAACCTGTCAAAGGGAAATACTGACTTGTTAAAGTAGTTTCCATGGCAACCAACCAATACCACACGAATGTGTTGATGCACATGCATGCACAAACCGTATTCATGCGAGCTAAAATCAATAACATACAGCACTTTCATGTGCAACCCAACAATAATATGGCAGTGCACGTAGATGTGAATATATGAAAATGTATCAATAAAGACTGACAGGAAAATAGAATAATAAATCAACCAAGCTTCAAAATGCATTTTCCATGTGATGGATCATGAATGGAAGGTTTCAGAAACACAGATCATGAAGGAATTCTAGGGTTTGTTGTGGACAAACAAAGGTTTTTTGTAGGTGTTAATCAACACCCTAGTTGGATGTCATTCTTTTCTTAATTAAAATAAACATACGTTGGAAATTGCTAACATTTAATAGGATCATGCAACAAAATATAATAATCCATGGTCAGTAGTGATGCAACAGCCTCAGGTAGAACAATGTTTGTAGTGTTACCTAAATAACTAGTGAACAATACCACACTTGGTTGTTAGATTTCTTTCTTCATACATAATTTAATTACTTCAACAACAAACTTTGACTGAAAGGAAGAACGCCAAACATTCTTGTTGAATTGATTACAATATTGTCGAATGAGACAAACAATAATACAGTTAATATTAATCTCAGATTTAAACAATACCATTTGTTGTTTTACATATTGCTATGACGACCACATCAATCGAAATGTCAACTGTAGTGCCATCTACTGGCCGTACCTGTTCGTGCGTGTGCTGTGACACGTCTCGGCCATTGATGTACAACACTTGGTCGCCCTCGTTTAGTCGGGGTATGCACAGGTCTGCTGGGGTCTGGGGCGCCACCCTTGATACAATGATCGGCATGCCCTGGTCCGCACCTCCCTGGAACGAACACGTCTGATGTGGTCAGATAAGACAGTGTCCTGCAGGTAGCACCGAAGCAAGGTCAAATATTATCATTACAGTGAGCTTTTACAAAAACCTTACTGACAAGATTGAATTAAGAAGATTAGTATCCAACATGACATGGTCCAGCTGGCAACTGTACATGGCCGCCTTTGGCTCGTCATGTCTTCACGTGGAGCCCCTCCTTATCAGACAACTGGTGGTTTCTTATATTCACACTGCCAACATTCACGAGTTAGCAATTAACTTCTTCATTTGTCATCAATCTTTTGGAAAAAGTACTCCTTTCTCGTGTCCGCCGAACACTGTTCTTTTAACTCATTCAGCCTTGTCAAGCATTGTTTTCATGGGAAACTGGCAGCAGTAGAGAGTAGAGTAGAGAGCACAGAGTAGAGTAGAGAGCACAGAGTAGAGTAGAGAGCAGAGAGTACAGAGTACAGAGTAGAGAGCACAGAGTACAGAGTAGAGTAAAGAGCACAGAGTCGAGAGGATTTCTATTCTGCTTATATTTGGGAGCCTGCAGAAAGATCCAATCTGCAGCATACACCAAAAATTGTTAATATATTACACAGACCTCTTGTGCCAATAGTTTGACCAATCACACGCTGCCAGCAACCCAAGAAGGCTGCGACCACAGCATATTTGAAAGCAATGTTACGTGCTGTATTTACAAGTATATCTGAACTTACGCATGTGTACACGATTGCTTACTGCAAACTGAAGACAATACAAGATGGCAGCACACACACTGATAGATCATAAATATCGATCAACGCTGGAATTATCTTCTTTTAAAATTAGGGAGTCACACAGACTCCTTCCAAGGATCATATGTGGAGTCTAGAAGAACCAAAGTCTTGAATTCACAGACTCATCTAAAAATCTAATCTGCTTGTGATCTCTGGCATTACTACCTACGTTGAGTTTGTACAACTGCTTTGTACAATATCTGTCAATAATCAGTATTTCAAAAAACTTCTTTTTCGACTCCTACTAATCTACTGAAATCTAACATTGTGAAACTAAATGACATAATGCACACATTGTATATAACTGAGGTCTCTCTGTTTGCGAGTCACCCTAGTCGCATATTTTTGCAATATTTTTGGCTTATCTATGCTCTCCGTACTGTTTCCATTTGTGAGAGCAATTATACGATGCTGGTATTGGAAACACAGAGCGCTCTATGTCACATAACAATGACATGCCTACCCCCGGGTAGGTCTATGATTACTCCAGCAAGGTCCATGATGTCAGTACTGTTACAATCTGATACTATCACACAAGACTGAGTCATTCTTTCCTACCAGTCATATTGTATGTGTGCAATGGATGTTTTTGCTCGTTTTCTGCTACGCTACATATAGACAATCCCCTATTGGTATGCACCAAGCAAGCATCTGTGAGGGGTATTTAGTACATTTGGCAATTAAAAGATACAAAGATCATGACATTTGGAACAGATCTTACTAAGAAATCTATCTAAGATCTCACAAATTGGGCCAAGATAAAATACCCTTTAAAGTGTCTACACTATAATGGTGCAACACGTTGAACAAGGAATCTGAACAAACGCAAACAGGTCTTGGCCATCCTATTCCACCTCACACACACCGGCCACTGATCATTACAACAAATATGAGAAACAACATATTTTCAAATCCATATGTCCAGTGAAGTCATTAATCTGTGTCAGTAAATGACTTGCCACTTAATCTTGCTCCTGGAGGGATCCGAAACCCACAAGTTGTGCCCCAGAACATGCCCTGACTGGTTATTTATATAAGAGTAGTCAGCCAGAGTCCACCAGTCTCACACTCACAGACAGCTGGCTAGTTCTAATCATTCCCTAGATTTACTCTCACACGATCCCGGAGGCGAACTACAGACGCCGGCCTCAGCTGGCATCACTCCAGCCCTGTATCCCTGGGCACCGGCAAATAGTGCACACTGAGAAATTATCAGAAAGATCAAATTGAGTGGATGTCCAGGGACAGGGCTTTTGGGTGACTGTCTCCAAGTGGCAACCACCTCCCCTCTGTCCTTCAGCCTACACACAGGGTCACTCTCCTCTGTGCAGTGCTAGAGGTGTCTTCTCAAGTAAATATTCCACTCATCTCATTTCAAATTCGGTTCATGATTTAGTGAAAAAGCAGCAGGACCTCGCACCTGTTATGAAATACCACACACCTTTCTGCGTAACATTCTGCATGTAGTTTTGATTAATTCCCACCTTGGAATTAATTTGAAGCGACTCTCAAAATAGAAACCCCTATGTAAATTTGTGATACGATCGGGCATATATCTGTTTTGACATTTCCGACTTTCCTTGTTTTGTCAAACACAAAAACATTCAGTCGGTTGAAATCTAGATTTCGGTTGACAATCTGGCTTCTGCTAGTTACAAGATCTAACAACCAAATACAATTCTTTGAACAGATTTGCATACTTTTTTCATATTAAACTGACTGTGGATAGTATTGCAACTATTCCCACTTGATATCTGTAGACATGAAAGAGGTGAATTCACGGTGGCTGAATCCACTTCAACTGCAGACGTAGTTGAAGTGGAGATGTGAGTGCAACAACCACTGTGAGACTGAGACATGAGAACACCTTCCTGGTATGTCGTACAATATACAGAGTCAGGTCACAATCTTGCAATAGCAGTCCATTGTACACTGCTGCTGTGTGGATCTATGGCAAAACATCCCTATGTCAAAACCCCAATAAGATTTATATGACCCTTAAGGTGTTTTAAAACCACAAAAGTATAAAAGTGTTAGGGCAAAATCCATCGTTCTTTAAGATAACGATACCTAAGCATAGTTATGGAACTAATGGATTGTGTGATACGTAAATAAGAGGGAGAACTCCAAAATGGATCAAACTTTATTGTACATAGGATCACTGTTACACTGCAATGGCACAGTGGCTAGATCACTGATCTCACCATCTAGAGAACATGGGTCTGAATTCTGAGCTTTGCTGCCAAACCATTGTCAAGGATATGGACTCTACATTGCTCCAATTCACTCAGCTGTGTGAATAAGTACTTGGCTATTGACAGTGGTAGTTATTTATATACAAACAGTCTTTGTGCATTAACTGCTGCATGGCTGAACACTTTCCAGGTGTGCCAGGGAGTACAGCGTCCAGCAGTCTGAGCAGTGCCACAGACTGAACACTGTGATGTATACTGACCTTTACAACAGGAACGCGACTGGCTAACAAAGTGCATGATAGAAGACTGCCACTCCAATCAGCTGACTGTAGGAAGATGTTTGTTAGGATGAGTGATAATGCCATTTGGAGAATGGAAGGAGATGGGTGGTGTGGACACTAGTGAAACCAGACCAGAGAGAGAAGGGAAACATCTCATACCCCGCCTAGAGGCCATCCCACCCAGCCTAGAGGCCATCCCACCCAGCCTAGAGGCCATCCCACCCAGCCTAGAGGCCATCCCACCCAGCCTAGAGGCCATCCCACCCAGCCTAGAGGCCATCCCACCCAGCCTAGAGGCCATCCCATCCAGCCTAGAGGCCATCCCACCCAGCCTAGAGGCCATCCCACCCAGCCTAGAGGCCATCCCACCCAGCCTAGAGGCCATCCCACCCAGCCTAGAGGCCATCCCACCCAGCCTAGAGGCCATCCCACCCAGCCTAGAGGCCATCCCACCCAGCCTAGAGGCCATCCCACCCAGCCTAGAGGCCATCCCACCCAGCCGCCCTTAAGGTACACACAAGACAACAACGGGAATATTTCCCAAATTAAACTGTCGGTGTTTCCATTCACAAAGTCTGTAACACAAGCCTTAAATGGCTGCCTGCTTCACTGACAAGTGGTGGCTGTCAACATTGGAAACACGTCTGCCTTACTTTACTCACTCCAACTGCTTCTGTTCACTGTCGACAACATGTAACTGCCCCATAAAAGTCCCATTCAAGTAGCATGGTAACTACTTCATATATTTAGCCTCAGCTTCCTCCTTGTGCACTAATGTTACAGTTGTGGTATTTATTGGGCACTCTGTCTGCCCTCCACACTGGCACTACTGCAGGCAGAAGAGAGTATTTAACACGCCAGCCATATATTATATCACCTCGCATGAATAGTAGTAGAAAGAATGGGATAACTTCACACTTGTTCACGCAAGTTGCACACCATTGTGTTGCTGTCAGGTCTACAGGGAAATAACAATGACACATTTTCTGTTCCTTCTTCTTCCCGTCACTTGTCCTGTTTACCTCTCACCCCCCTATTCTCACCCTCCAATCCTCCCTTCCTCATCCCGTCCTCCAGTCAGTCCTGGTTCAGTTGGTGCGCGGACAAAACCCCCTCCGGACAAAACCCCCTCGGACAAACCCCCTCGGACAAAACCCCCTCCATACATAACTCCCTCTAGACATAAGCCATTTCCGGACAAAACCCCCTTGGACAAAACCCTCTCCATACATAATTCCTTCTAGACAATCCATTTCCGGACAAAACCCCCTCATCAATGATACTAGACAGAGGGTAACTTGCTTGAATAGCACCTTTATTATGCTAGTAATTATAAAATATTTGGTATTTGGTATAGATATAAGATATACATATTGTACATAATTTGTTCTTTAAAATAAAAAAAATTGTTAATAAATAAATAAGTATATATAAAATGTGCTTTAAAATTGTTTAAAATATATATGTATTATCTTCTAAAAATATAATTTAAATTAGTAGACATACATTATAAGACAACTAAAATATCATTTAAAATTATAATTACAATTGAATGCATCCAATTTTGTTTAAAAAATATATTTATACAATTATTAAGTTAAGCTAAAATTTCAGGAGAAGAGAAGATTGTTGTTCAGCAGCACCACCGACCCGCTATATTAGATATAGTATGCACAAATATACAGCCAAGCTAAGTTTACTTCTTTTGATATTTCTTCAGGCTAGTATCTATGATGAGGGGGTTTTGTCCGAGGAGGTTTTGTCCGGAAAGAGCTTATGTCTTGATGGAGTTATGTATGGAGGGGGTTTTGTCCGAGGGGTTTTGTCCGGAGGGGGTTTTGTCCGGAGGGGGTTTTGTCCTACCTTCGGTTCTCCTCCTCTCCGTCTGCTCCCCAACATCACTTCTTAACCATTCCCTTCCATTTGTTTCAGGCAAATTTAACCCATTCCCCTCCGGTTTACACCTGACATGCTCTCACACCATCTCCCACACCTGCGCCATTCTACTCATTGGTAATTATTTCTGTTCACCTACTTATTTTACGAAAAACTAGCGTTTCCATCTTCCCGTGTACATCTGCCCCATTTGACACAACCATGCCACCTTATCACACCTGCACCATCTGCCCGAGTGGGTCGCATTGCTGACACGTGTAACCCACCCCCTGTCACACACCACTCCACAACAGTTTGATATTCTCTCTCTTTCACCCTAATGTGTAAAAACTGTCAACGAAGGATTTGTACACAGAAGCAAAGTGTAAATGTCAAGTGTCTTGACCTGCTTCCCTCTGGCGCCCAGACCTAATGCACTCGCAAACAGAAACCAGGCTCTGTACGTGAACCAGGTCAACGTACCCGGCCCAAGTGAAGCAGTCACTGCCATGATACAGTCTTGGTCAAATCACAGGCTTGACTTTAAATCACAGACAGTTTTCTATGTCACACGAGGCTTATGTTTGCATGGAGGCTTGTTTAGCACCTCTTTGAGATGCTCAATACAGCACAGACCGGATGTGTACAGTTTCTGTACACATCGTGCTCCATGTGTGCATGCATGCAGCGAGCATACGAGCACGTGAGATGTAAATGCATGCATGCATGTGTGTGTGTGTGTGTGCGTGCGTGCGTGCGTGCGTGCGTGCGTGCGTGCGTGTGTGTGCGTTTATATTTTGCATGTGTTGGTGTACGTGCATCTGCATGTATTACTACATACGCTGGTGTGTACAGGCATATTTTGTCACTTTACATGTATGCAAAGTATGTTGCAGAAATGTACATTTTAAACTCCAAGCTGCAGCACACTGGGCAGTATTAGAACTAGCACTGTGTGTGTGTGTGTGTGTGTGTGTGTGTGTGTGTGTGTGTGTGTGTGTGTGTGTGTGTGTGTGTGTGTGTGTGTGTGTGTGTGTGTGTGTGTGTGTGTGTGTGTGTGTGTGTGTGTGTGTGTGTGTGTGTGTGTGTGTGTGTGTGTGTGTGTGTGTGTGTGTGTGTGTGTGTGTGTGTGTGTGTGTGTGTGTGTGTGTGTGTGTGTGTGTGTGTGTGTGTGTGTGTGTGTGTGTGTGTGTGTGTGTGTGTGTGTGTGTGTGTGTGTGTGTGTGTGTGTGTGTGTGTGTGTGTGTGTGTGTGTGTGTGTGTGTGTGTGTGTGTGTGTGTGTGTGTGTGTGTGTGTGTGTGTGTGTGTGTGTGTGTGTGTGTGTGTGTGTGTGTGTGTGTGTGTGTGTGTGTGTGTGTGTGTGTGTGTGTGTGTGTGTGTGTGTGTGTGTGTGTGTGTGTGTGTGTGTGTGTGTCTCCAGGACTACTGACACAACTGTTCCAGTATCGCTGCCCTCCCCGTCTAAATGTAATAACCTCTCACAAAGTGGAGAACAGACAGGTTTCTGCCGGCAGAAAGGTGAAGGGTCCCTGGTGCCCGCCAGGACAGACCGGATCAATAGGGCCTTGTCTGGACCACACCATACACTGTAGACAGGCCACTGGCACTCAGCTAGTATCATACCTTATTACAGGTAATACAATAGAGTGATATCGCACCTCCGGGATTAATTAATACTTGGGCCGTACCTGAGTGACCACTGCATATTATGTTCCTTGGTCAAGATGTTTCTTACCCACAGTAAACTGCTGCGCAGAACTCTGGCAATAATAACTGCTCACTGAAATGTGAACTTATGTGAGAAGGCAAGCCTTCACAGTTGACACCCCAGTATTATTCAAACAAAGATCACAACAGTTATTTATAAACATTAAAGGAAAAGGTAAAACAGCCACTTAATATTTATCGTAAAACATTGTATAGGCCAATATAGCAAATCCTGCTTAGAAAACAAGTTACACAACTGTTAGGTTATTACTTTGGGCAATGCTACCACAAATAGGCTTAAAAACAAATGTTAGATGCCGATGCTACCCGAAGTAGGCTTGATGGGGGGAGGATGTTACTGTTTGTTAATGACTGTTTAGTGCTCTCGACAGTTGTCATCACTGTCAAACAGACTGATGCCTGACAAGCCAATCTCTTAAACAAGACATATCATCACGACACAGGTCCACCACACTACTCTCACCAGTTATGAAGACGTGGTTATCAAACTAGTCTATTGTGGTTGATAAATGACATTTTAACCTACCACTAAAGGGTTTCCAGCAGAGATCCGGTCAAGACAGGAGAGGCCCTGTGTCCTCACACAACCTGGTCCACTACAGGACATTAGTGGCCAGTGTCTTAGGAATGTCAACATCTTTATTTAATCACATTACAAAGTGCCTGTTGTGTGTTGTCTCTATTTATGATAAGTTGATAACACTGGTATCTCCCTGATAAGACTGACATGAGGAACATGCCTGGGGCAATTACATGATCAACTACTTTAACTAATTACTAGTTTTTATTTTATGCATGAAAGCATTACACAGACGTTTCACAAAACATAAAACAAGCA
Source organism: Oasisia sp. SBJ-2009 (assembly GCA_964017155.1). Taxonomy (NCBI): domain Eukaryota; kingdom Metazoa; phylum Annelida; class Polychaeta; order Sabellida; family Siboglinidae; genus Oasisia; species Oasisia sp. SBJ-2009. The sequence goes on from OZ024854.1 coordinate 14,432,306, forward strand.
TAAAAGTAAGAAAGTCACAGAGCGAGGAGGGAACCGGCTTTGATTGAGATGAAATGGTTTCTCCTGTCAATGATGTCTCATCAGGTTAGATCATTTAAGACTTTTTAAATGCTGTTGCGATTAATATTTTTTTAATGTGTGGTACTATGGTAAATAAAATCTAAACAATACAACTTGCAAACAGACACTGTTCAGAAGCTGAAATTGGGAAGATTTAATTATTAATTTGGAAAAGAATTGTTTTTTTTAAAGATAAGATTATTAGATTTAATTAACCAGGATAACTGGGAGAATGGCTTATAAACTGGAATAATTATGAGGACCTAGATAATCGTATCTACTAGAAAACCACTTGAAATCGAAACTTCCAATATCACATCGTAAAGGCAATGAACTAAATTTACCCTATTGCAATATTGCTAATCCATTAATAATGAGATATATATATATAATGATGTCGATAACACTCTAATTAAACTATTAATAAGGTCCTACTTCTATTACTAGTAACAGCATTGAACTAAATTTATTTTGATCCCAATAATTGACATCTTTGTTGCTGTAGATTATACTAATATCAACTTTACAACTGGCATTCTGAAGAAACTGTTATTCTTCAGCACTGCTACTAGACAGCTACAACCTGTGACAGAGTCGAACTAGAGGACATGACATGACATAGTGTTGGTGACGGACCCGTGTACACTTGTAAATGTACAGATCACATACAAGAACGTATTCATTCTCAAAGCACACAACAAACGTCTCAAGATTAGATTAAACACTGACTGTATAAATGCAAGGATTAAAATGTTTAAACACTAAGCTGACAAATATCTCAGCAGGATAGGGTACACACAGATACAAAACATGTTCACTTTGATAAGTGAAAGGCCCCCATTGTGCACTTCCTGACTGGTGTTTCTAGGTAAACATGTACAAAAATATTTTGATTAAACCTCTCTGGGTTAATAATGACTGTAGGTATGTGGCAGCCTGCAATATGAGCCACTCTAGAATCATCTACGAGTCACTGTTCTAATGACATCCTGCCTTCAACAAGGGGACAGTGTAAATGATAACACAACTCCACCTGGGCCTCATACACCTGGGCCTCATACACCAAAGCATACACCAACCTTGACGTTGAACCCAAAGCGTCCCTGGGCGTCAGGCTTCATGCGGATTGTCACCAGTCCGTGGCCGTCGTTGAACACACTCCCATTGGGCTGTAAGCAACAGTAACACATCTGTCAGAATCACAATTCTCACAACAAACTCACTACACATGGCATATAACAGTTGCACACCTGAAGTGGACTCATTGCAGGCCACAGCTTAGCAGATTAACAAATGGTCCAGGTTGTTCACTCTTGGCTTTGATCAGACAATCTTTGTCGTTGTCAAATCCTGACTGAGTCATGGCTTATGCTGACATTTTTCTTACTATCGCCGTGACAAACTGTTGGACACATCAGACAGCCACTAACTGTGATGTTATAAAGGTACCTGACTTCTACAAGACACATGTATTATGATCTTAGATACAGAACAAGGACGACTCCACAACTGTTCAGATCCAGTTGTTCACAAGTTAATTTACCTACCACACACACCTAAAAGTTGATGGAGTACAAACGGCCACAACGACACCCACTATATCATATCCACATACAGTCCACAACGACACCCACATATCACATCCACACACAGTCCACAACGACACCCACTATATCATATCCATACACAGACCACAACGACACCCACATATCACATCCACACACAGTCCACAACGACACCCACTATATCATATCCATACACAGGCCACAACGACACCCACATATCACATCCACACACAGTCCACAACGACACCCACTATATCACATCCACACACAGTCCACAACGACACCCACATATCACATCCACACACAGTCCACAACGACACCCACTATATCACACCCACACACAGTCCACAACGACACCCACTATATCATATCCATACACAGGCCACAACGACACCCACATATCACATCCACACACAGTCCACAACGACACCCACATATCACATCCACACACAGTCCACAACGACACCCACAATATCACACCCACACACAGTCCACAACGACACCCACTATACCACATCCACACACAGTCCACAACGACACCCACAATATCACACCCACACACAGTCCACAACGACACCCACTATATCACATCCACACACAGTCCACAACGACACCCGCTATATCACACCCACACACAGTCCACAACGACACCCACAATATCACACCCACACACAGTCCACAACGACACCCACTATATCACATCCACACACAGTCCACAATGACACCCACATATCACATCCACACACAGTCCACAACTCTGGCTGCAATGATTATATATTGAGAACATGTTCATATTTTGCAGCAGGAATGAGCAGTAACCAGAGGTCAGGTGACTACACTACACCTGGACAGGTCTAGGTTTGTTGTTGCAGACCCTGACCACTATCTCTTTCACTGACTGACCACCATCTCTTTAACTGACTGACCACCATCCCTTTCAAAGGACTGCCCCACTGACCCACCTAACACCCTTATAAAATAATTATATATATTAATGTGGTATTACAGCAATGCTATTTAATACTAATGGTTCTTTTAAGCTCATATTCCAGTCACTCAAAACAAGCACAACAAATTTACAGTCAGCATTGCGCAAAATATTGGCTAATTTAGTGGAAACAAACTCTGATTTAGCACAAAGAATGCTGAGAAATGTGAATAACGGATCTAAGCATGCAACAGTTACTCATATTTTCAGACAAACAGTCTTCTTGAAGCTGTACAAAAATGTCTAGTTCATATCACAAAAAGTAAAGGTAAAAAGGCAAGTTCTTATATAGCGCAGTAACCAATCCTCAGATTGCTCAAAGCGCTTTACACTTTCCTCTCTGGCACACCTGTTCACTCAGACACCATCTCAACCTCTCTGTGAAGCATACAGCCAGCCGTACACTACAACTAATGTGTGAAAGCTACTCATACACACATCCACCTCTGTCTATAGCCAGGTACTTATTTATACAGCTAAGTGAACTAGAGCAATGTAGAGTGGAAAAACGTGCCCAAGGTTTTAACATCGCAGCACAGGGTTCAAACCCGGGTTCTCTTAGTTGAGAGTCCAAAGCTCTACCCCTGAGCCATTGAGCTCGACAAAGACAGTGGTGTATTTCTTCCATAATCTTATGCTACCACTGCCTTACAAATATTCAGTCTAGATTTACTTTCAAATCATTTTAATACGTGTGTAGACATTTGGTTCAAATAAAGCTTTATCTCAGCCACCACAAGGCTGTTGATTCACCATCGTAATACTGCCACTGGCTTCCTCTCACATTCTCAGTGTCATGGCCTTTGTTGTCTGCATTCTCCCAGCATGATTCGACCTACTTGTAAACTCCTGTTAGTCGCTCCAAGTATGACTGAACAACCACAAACTTCAAACAGTCAGTCACTCCGTGTTCGTCTTAAAACAAAACACCAAAAACAATCTGCTATTCCTCACTAATCAGCCAGTCTGGGTTAAACACTACCCAAGTATCACTGTATCTGCCTGACTACGTCACTTCCACAAATCAGCTGAAAATCCTACAAAACATGTTTTGTGTCAATATTTTGATATGCCCCCCAAATGACCAGTAAGTCCAGCAACAAAGAGGCCCACATTCAGACTTATCTACGCATGTACACCTACTAACAATACAACACTTATTTCACCCTCAGGTCCTATTCTGAAGGGATAATTACCACACAAATGTCGGCAATTCAATTCAACCACACTTTGATACATTCAAATTACAAAATTCCCTCCTTTCCGACACAAAGGTACTCCGTGACCACAAAGTAGCATTATTATCCTTACCTCAAGCAATACTACCGTTAGAACATGCAGGTCTGGTGACCTTTGATCAAAGATTACTTGCTTTCAATGTCCAACTAGGTCACCAGTGCTTATGCAACTGAGGGCTGCTTCCTAACACCTGCAGTCTTTCTGTCTACACCTCGCTTTCTCTTCAACTGCACAAATCTCACAAAATATTTCATCTTTGTGGTTTGATCAAATTATTATGTTCGTATGTCTGCACTTCGTTTAGTAAAATGAAATTAGATGTTTAGTATAACGCAGCAAAACAAATGGAACAAAAATCAACCTACACACTTTCCTTTATCCTCCACATCTCCCACTCCCCCTCCCACTCCCCCTCCCACTCCCCCTCCCCCTCCCACTCCCCCTCCCACTCCACCTCCCACTCCCCCTCCCACTCCCCCTCCCACTCCACCTCCCACTCCACCTCCCACTCCACCTCCCACTCCACCTCCCACTCCACCTCCCACTCCACCTCCCACTCCACCTCCCACTCCACCTCCCACTCCACCTCCCACTCCACCTCCCACTCCACCTCCCACTCCACCTCCCACTCCACCTCCCACTCCCACTCCACCTCCCACTCCACCTCCCCCCTCTCTCTCCATTTCTTCATTTCATCTCTCTCTCTCTCTCTCTCTCTCTCTCTCTCTCTCTCTCTCTCTCAATCTTCCCCTAAGACAATAAATTATATTTCACAAACAAGTGAACAAGATAAAAATAAGGTTTTATGACTACATAAGCAGACTAGATAAAAACATGTTTCATGAACAAAATTTACAGAATAAAAAACCTTCCTAAATAAGCAGATGAGACAATTACTGTTGGTGTTCAGACAAATCAACACTTTTTTGATGATCAAACAGGCAAGACAAGACAAACGACTACAAAATCAACCACAAGTCAACGGAAAATGACTCCGCAGGTGGGAAGGAAAGTGGGAAGGAAATTGGGATTCTACGAGTGGGTGTCAACCGCTACGTCATAATTAAGGTAGACCAGTGACACAACATGACAGACTGCACCCACCCACAACAACCATCACAACCACGTCTCTTTATGACTGACTCTTTCTCTGTCAACTCTACAGAGAAAGGCTGTGGTCCCATAAGACTGTTCAGACAGGGCTCAGACGATGCACTCGTGGAAAAAACGACGATTCCATCAGTTTTTTCCCCAGAGTAATCAACTGTGAGCATAAATACACTGCAACATCTTTGTCGCAGCCACCGTCCCATGTCAGACGGGAGTGTGTGAACAATAACTCTCCCCACCAGGCCACTGACACATACACTATCATTACATGGCACTACAGTCAATCATTCTCACTCAAAGAAGTACTGTCTTCAACTCTAGGTCTGTGTTGGTGAAGTCCTGTGGCTGTTCTTTCCCCTTCTCTTTCGTGTGGGATGAGACATGGGTCATCAAAGTTTGATTCCCATCTCCTCCTATGATCCTCCTGCACTGTTGTCCCCATATCCACTTCCCATGTCTCCCTCTTGTTCCCTGCCCCTTTCACTGTCTGTCACATCTCTTTTCAACCTGCCAGATCTCCCCCTCCCCCTCCCCCTCTCCCTCCCCCCCTCCCCCTCCCCCTCCCCCCCTCCCCCTCCCCCTCCCCCTCCCCCTCCCCCTCCCCAACTTCCTCAGTCAGCTCTCCAACACTACCACTACACACCAACCTCCTCAGTCAGCTCTCCAACACCCCCACTACACACCAACTTCCTCAGTCAGCTCTCCAACACTCCCACTACACACCAACCTCCTTAGTCAGCTTTCCAACACTCCCACTACACACCAACCTCCTCAGTCAGCTCTCCAACTCTCCCACTAGACACCAACCTCCTCAGTCAAAACCCCCATTCTTTAAAACCATGTCATCAAATATTAATTATAATATCTAGTCTAACTGGGCACCATTCAAAAACGCTTTGAGAACCCCATTAAAAAAAACACTAACTGATCATTCTTTCATATTTTCAATACAAGTATCATTTAAATTTATAGTGCATTTTGCTAGAAGGTCAATTTACAGTGGTGTTAAACATCTGCCTATCACGTGGTTCTTGATTGCATAAGTGACCCCAATGACCTCTGTCCACAGGTACTGCGACCTGTTGGCAAGTACCCTCACTGACAGGGTTGATATTAATAAGCAGATAAAGCTCAAATTATATTTGTTACCAGGTTACAACTGTTATATTGTTGAAGCACACAGTGAGTATGAAAGAGTCGGCAACTGCACAACCCAATCACCCAACGCAATTTGTCTGATCCTGGTATCAACACCCGGACATTGCTTATTCCACCCTGCAGGTGATTTGGGGTTACAACCCACACCAGATGGTTCCACCCGAGTGAACAGGGGTTGCACATTAATTGTATCCAGCCTCACAACTCAATCTCTTACACAGTCATTCAGCACACACAACAGCTAGCCTCAGGGCTTTTCAACAGTGAACATATGCTTAAATTTGTTTGGGGGGGGGGAGCATTTCAAAAGTATGTTGATTTAGTTAATTGTGTATCCAGCCCAATAATACAGATCTGCGTGTTTGGAATGCATCAAACTGTAACTACCAGGGTATTAGCGGCCACCGTCCAGTGAAAGTCAGTCAAGCGTGACAGATAGCATAAGATAGTAACAACATACATGTATGTGTACGTAAACTGGATGGTGATATTTCAGATTAGCAGTCCATATGAGATGTGATCAAAATGTGTTATTGTTAAGATGTTGAATGAAATGCTGTCGCTGAAGCCACATCTCCAACAGGAGATGCTGTAAAAGATAGCAGGGCATCTAATATGAACAACGTGGGAGTCAATGTTTGCTGAATGACCTGGGGTGTACAACCTGATAAATTTTACATGATATACAAAGTGGGGAATTATGTATAATGTACACAGTGGTAGACCATGTCCTGTGTAGAACATGAGAAACTATACTGATCACGTACACTGCACATGTTTTCCCGCCAATTCGGTCAAGTACGCCACAACGCCCGGGAGTCGCCCAACTGACTTACCTGGCCAACGACGGCCAAATTAAAAATACCTGCTGTAACATGCTACACAAATAGAACGTATTCAATTAATTAAGCCACTTTAAGAAATCAATTATCCTTATACCAAATGGCACGATTCCATTCAGAAGTGGATGCCACGCCACATTGGTCGCAAACACAAGTGCATTTCACCTGCCCATCCCAACTACTACATTTCGCTGCTATATTTAGCCTGCGTTTGTCATTAAGTCACCATGTGTTTAGGACCCCATGTCAACTGTATCTTGAGATTGTCAAGGACCTATCTTGTAATGTCAATTAAACCCAACATTGACCCCTCAACACCTGGCTTAACCCTTTGTTCACCACTGCCACTATGACTGACATTCCCATTGATGGCATGACACGAGTCATGCATTTCAGTTTCAGGAAGCCACACTCCCTGCTAGATTGAATCCGACTGATTCATCAATCACGCTGGCAGATTATGAAATATCTACGTTTTATTTGGTTGCGACATCCGTCTTAATTCAGCTGAGCTGGCCGGCTAAATAGGCAGGTGTCATTAGGTGTGAAAGTGTGAGGAGTATATCAGGCATATATAGCTACAAGTATGACAGCATAAATCACACATCACACACAAATAAATACACCAACACATGCCAACACTACAGTTGGCACAAACACTAATCAAGTGCCACTCTATATGTAAGTTTTGGTACTTAATATGTGCACACAACAAAGTGTTACTAGCAGCATTAGTAGTAGCATGTCAGTTAAAGATTGATTTATTAGAGAAATACAAAGTGTGACTGGTTATTAAAATGACTGGTAGCAAATTTGAACAATGTATTTTGTCATTCTGTTTTTTAACAAACCTACCTAATACTAAATACTTTCAACAAGGTCAGATATAGGCATACTGTATAAGTTTCCAATTAAGAACGACAGAATTGTCAATGTCATGTCACACATGGCTACATCACTGATCCCATTCTCTTTCTCCCCAGAGCAGTAACACTCATTTCCATGGTAACCGTAACATGCCTTCGAAGCATGATATTGATGTTGGAATGTAGTAATTCTGTTTCAACAGACATTTGACCTCCCCGCTCTACATATTTCATGTAACACTACTAGTACAATGCACCAGGAGTACAGACAATGCCATTTTCTGACACCACTGTGTGCATAGAAGCAAGCCATGTACCACTGAATATATTTAATTGTGTTTATGCCATCATGTTTACCATTATGTGTACACCATATTGCGTATGTCATGTTGTATACATTACGATATGTACAATATGTACACCATTGCATGTACACTACCAGCATATATGTGCACTGTCATGTATATCATATGTACACCAATATTAACGATGGTATGCACACTATACATACATGTACACCAATAATTATACTCTTGCACGTACACCATATGCACCAAAGTACACCATTGTGTGTTCAGTGTACACCAATGGTTAACCAGCAAACAGTGGCATGTATACAGTGGTGTGAGTACAACTGTACACCAGTGTACACAGTATACACATCACTGTATATGCTAGCTAACCATTCCACATCAGTGTCATTCCAGACAACCAGCAGAATTCCTCCGTCTCCCTATCATCTATCCCAGTCCCTACTTTCACCCCCCGGGACGCAGGCAATAGAACCCGACCGCTGCTAGACATTACAAGGCAACAGTGGACGGGACTTAACACCTGGGAAACACAGGAGAAGAACTTCCCTCTGGGGATAAAACAACAGCCCCCGTGAATTCCACGTTCATTAACCCTGTCTTACGCCGCCAGGTAATCCTCTGTACGACATCAAGTACCTACCCCTGGAGAGGGTTCTTTCAACCCCTTTCACATCCCACCAGAAGAAAACCTGACATCGTTTCTACTACGCCAGAAAGGATTGCTAATTTATTCAGAAGCATTCCTTACTTAAGCTAGTGTTCAGGCTGAGGTGTAGTGTTCTATGAACGGTGTGCAAATTTCATCAGCGGTCAAATGACATAGTTCACAGACTACTAAAAATAAAATGACAAGGGAAACAAAGAATTCACTACAAATACTGTTCTCATGTGGGGCCACAATGTGCCTAAAAACAACCAACTCTTTACGATGATCATTTATATCTTTTCATCTATTTTAGTCAAGAAATAATACCGAGTTCCCATTGCATAATAGTTATGGATCTACCAAAATTATCTACCCACAAACACCTCAAAATGCTTTGCAAGTAAAACATAATATAAACTTCCAAAGTTTAACGAGACGAGAATGTTACAGAGATGATGAGATAAAGAGATGACAGAGATGACCAGTAGCACGCTGCGACACAGCACAGACCACAGCATACTCACACGTGCACGAGCAGTGGCGCCGCCTGGTGGCTTGCGCAGCAGTCCAAACACAGTGCCCGATCTGCCCATGTTGAACTGCATGAGCGTCACACTGCCCATTGGCCGAGCGGTCACTGCGCGTCTGCCCATGTGACCGGACACCCCCATGACTCGAGACGACTGGACGCGGCGGTCAGCACAACCGAAGCCGGCATCGTCGATGGAACTACTGCCCCGACTGCCCGAGTGGTCGCGGTGGCACGGCCAGCAGGCGAATCTCCACCCAACCACGCCTTCCGTTGTCACACGCCAACCCCGGGAGCTCGCTGGCGGCCGGCGCCGATCAATAACGCTGCCGGCAGCTCGCTGTGGAAGGCAATGATATTTCCGCGAGCGGATGATTCCCCTGGTGACCAAGGACGACTGTGGAGATGCCCAGGTGACCGTCTTGTCTCGGGCCCGCTACGGCCACTCACTGCCCCACGGTCTCGACAAGATCCACTCTTGATCACGGATGAAGTGTGTCAATAAACCGCTTCATAATCCAACGTGTCGATCAGCGGCTGGCGTTTTCAAGTGGCAACTCAATGATGTTCAACTGGCACTAATTTGTCACTTCACCGAGGTGTGTAGTGCCGTGTGTAGTGCCGCAGCAAACATCTCCTGTCCACACACAGTTAACAACAACAGCGTTGTCACTGCTGGGTCTGACAACACAACACAACACCAACAACACAAACCCTCCTCTTCCAAATTAACCGCCACAACGATGCGATTCCATAAACACTGCCGTCAACACAAAACCCGTCCGCAATCCCGTGGTGTCAAAACTAATTAATCCGACATCACGCTGTGGTGTTGACTAATGTACTGGCCATCAAAAATCTTGTCTGTATCAATAGCCGGAACTACCAGCGAACGCCGTTAACCCTTTATGTTCTCAGCCGCAGCCGTGCTCAAATGCCAGTTGCATAATGGAGCGACATGAGTGCTGCTAGGCTGACAGCCGTCCCTGCAGGTCATGTGATCACGGGTCATGTGACGTCAGGCTACAGGCATCTGAACGACGAGTGAGCATCCTAGACTCTGACATACATAAATACATATGTCTGTCTGTTGGCATTATTCACATCTAATCACTAGGGCCCTTATTTATACATGCCACCAAGCCATGGACCCTCATACTTCCACAATTACTGGCTGTAGTCTCGGCATACAGACGGCCCTGTCTGACAGACACGCTCCATTGAACACGGTCTTAGTGACAATGCCAGCATGTGGTCACGCATGGCTGACTCTGCCACTCAAACCAACAGACCCAATCACATCTACGGAGTACCGCACTGTGTACATCGACTGACTCAGTGTACCCACTGCCATTGGACCAATCTGATAACCTAATGAAAATATTTAGTTCAATCATTTATTATAAATAGTCACTTCCTCTTTTATGACCCTATTTCGAAGGATATTCAAGTGAGAAAACTACCATTGATGTAACAGGATATTGCAGAGAAAAAATACCAGTAAACTCATTCCTTGCAAGCTGGCATATCTATAACATTCAAAAGCCAAGTGTTCTGACATCAGCCCTAGAATGCAATTGAAAATTTCTTTTGATTTTGTTACCCATTAATAACTGTGTGTATACATTTACAGTGACTACATCGTGGATCAGTATAATTGTGTGACATTAAATATGACCGTTATAAGTAGACATCACAGGCAGAACTTCAAAAATTCAAACTATAATATTATGTACACAAATGTTCCCATGTTCATCGCTGGCAGTTCAACAGGCTTCTAGTTGTGAACTGACCTAAATAAATATTGTATTACCTGCTTCGAATGCACACAGAAATGGCGAGTTGTGGCAGCTATATCAAGTCTCAAGACACCTGTACACACAATGGATCATGAATTTTGTAGTATATTTGTGTGTGACTTAAGTGGTTTCTGCTGCTGACTGTGGCACACCCAGTGATCTCTGTAGTACCTTGTGATTCTATCAGGCTCTACTTCATAATTCATCAGTTCAGAAAATGTTAGTGTTTACTAATTTCTATTTCAAAAGTGCCATAATAATATTATTATTATATCAGGACCTGGTGAGTTTCCATCTGTGGTGATGTTGCAAATGTAACATGCACTATTAGTCGTACAGAATATGCATTCTGACAAGATATGGAGTAACTGTATTCAGTAATCACAATTAACTACCTCAGAGTAGCCATACTGATCCTTAATTAGACTGGTGAAAAAAGAAAAGTAAATGTATTATTGTGCAATATTCAATTGTAACCATAAGCTTTACATTCTTCTTGTACATGTAAATCTACATAGCCCATATTACAACATTATATATGAAGTAAGAGGATCAATACAATTCAACTTCGGAAGAAGTAAAGCCAACATCAGCACTAAACGCTTACAACTACAAGACACTTCATAACCATATTTAGATCTATCCCAGTGCTGGAAGCTTGGAGTATAAACTAGAACACACCCACGAGGACGACAACAGATATCACCAAGGACGACAACATATATCACCAAGGACGACAACAGATATCACCAAGGACGACAACAGATATCACCAAGGACGACAACAGATATCACCAAGGACGACAACAGATATCACCAAGGAGAACTACTTTTAAACAACAGTCCATGAACCAAATAACTGGAGGAGGCTTGTCGATAACAATATCATCCTCTCACTGACGGATGCAAGAAAAGAAATGCAAAGACCAGTGTGAAAAAACCTTGTTTTGCCCACACTTTGGAGGAGTGTAGATCATTGTGGAAGTGAAGGTTTCATAGATACCACCATGTACCCATAACCTCACTTTGTTTGTTTTGCCCACACTTTGGAGGAGTGTAGATCATTGTGGAAGTGAAGGTTTCATAGATACCACCATGTACCCATAACCTCACTTTGTTTGTTTTGCCCACACTTTGGAGGAGTGTAGATCATTGTGGAAGTGAAGGTTTCATAGATACCACCATGTACCCATAACCTCACTTTGTTTGTTTTGCCCACACTTTGGAGGAGTGTAGATCATTGTGGAAGTGAAGGTTTCATAGATACCACCATGTACCCATAACCTCACTTTGTTTGTTTTGCCCACACTTTGGAGGAGTGTAGATCATTGTGGAAGTGAAGGTTTCATAGATACCACCATGTACCCATAACCTCACTTTGTTTGTTTTGCCCACACTTTGGAGGAGTGTAGATCATTGTGGAAGTGAAGGTTTCATAGATACCACCATGTTCCCATAACCTCACTTTGTTTGTTTTGCCCACACTTTGGAGGAGTGTAGATCATTGTGGAAGTGAAGGTTTCATAGATACCACCATGTACCCATAACCTCACTTTGTTTGTTTTGCCCACACTTTGGAGGAGTGTAGATCATTGTGGAAGTGAAGGTTTCATAGATACCACCATGTACCCATAACCTCACTTTGTTTGTTTTGCCCACACTTTGGAGGAGTGTAGATCATTGTGGAAGTGAAGGTTTCATAGATACCACCATGTACCCATAACCTCACTTTGTTTGTTTTACCCACACTTTGGAGGAGTGTAGATCATTGTGGAAGTGAAGGTTTCATAGATACCACCATGTACCCATAACCTCACTTTGTTTGTTTTGCCCACACTTTGGAGGAGTGTAGATCATTGTGGAAGTGAAGGTTTCATAGATACCACCATGTACCCATAACCTCACTTTGTTTGTTTTGCCCACACTTTGGAGGAGTGTAGATCATTGTGGAAGTGAAGGTTTCATAGATACCACCATGTACCCATAACCTCACTTTGTTTGTTTTGCCCACACTTTGGAGGAGTGTAGATCATTGTGGAAGTGAAGGTTTCATAGATACCACCATGTACCCATAACCTCACTTTGTTTGTTTTACCCACACTTTGGAGGAGTGTAGATCATTGTGGAAGTGAAGGTTTCATAGATACCACCATGTACCCATAACCTCACTTTGTTTGTTTTGCCCACACTTTGGAGGAGTGTAGATCATTGTGGAAGTGAAGGTTTCATAGATACCACCATGTACCCATAACCTCACTTTGTTTGTTTTGCCCATACTTTGGAGGAGTGTAGATCATTGTGGAAGTGAAGGTTTCATAGATACCACCATGTACCCATAACCTCACTTTGTTTGTTTTGCCCACACTTTGGAGGAGTGTAGATCATTGTGGAAGTGAAGGTTTCATAGATACCACCATGTACCCATAACCTCACTTTGTTTGTTTTGCCCACACTTTGGAGGAGTGTAGATCATTGTGGAAGTGAAGGTTTCATAGATACCACCATGTACCCATAACCTCACTTTGTTTGTTTTGCCCACACTTTGGAGGAGTGTAGATCATTGTGGAAGTGAAGGTTTCATAGATACCACCATGTACCCATAACCTCACTTTGTTTGTTTTGCCCACACTTTGTAGGAGTGTAGATCATTGTGGAAGTGAAGGTTTCATAGATACCACCATGTACCCATAACCTCATTTTGTTTGTTTTGCCCACACTTTGGAGGAGTGTAGATCATTGTGGAAGTGAAGGTTTCATAGATACCACCATGTACCCATAACCTCACTTTGTTTGTTTTGCCCACACTTTGGAGGAGTGTAGATCATTGTGGAAGTGAAGGTTTCATAGATACCACCATGTACCCATAACCTCACTTTGTTTGTTTTACCCACACTTTGGAGGAGTGTAGATCATTGTGGAAGTGAAGGTTTCATAGATACCACCATGTACCCATAACCTCACTTTGTTTGTTTTGCCCACACTTTGGAGGAGTGTAGATCATTGTGGAAGTGAAGGTTTCATAGATACCACCATGTACCCATAACCTCACTTTGTTTGTTTTGCCCACACTTTGGAGGAGTGTAGATCATTGTGGAAGTGAAGGTTTCATAGATACCACCATGTACCCATAACCTCACTTTGTTTGTTTTGCCCACACTTTGGAGGAGTGTAGATCATTGTGGAAGTGAAGGTTTCATAGATACCACCATGTACCCATAACCTCACTTTGTTTGTTTTACCCACACTTTGGAGGAGTGTAGATCATTGTGGAAGTGAAGGTTTCATAGATACCACCATGTACCCATAACCTCACTTTGTTTGTTTTGCCCACACTTTGGAGGAGTGTAGATCATTGTGGAAGTGAAGGTTTCATAGATACCACCATGTACCCATAACCTCACTTTGTTTGTTTTGCCCACACTTTGGAGGAGTGTAGATCATTGTGGAAGTGAAGGTTTCATAGATACCACCATGTACCCATAACCTCACTTTGTTTGTTTTACCCACACTTTGGAGGAGTGTAGATCATTGTGGAAGTGAAGGTTTCATAGATACCACCATGTACCCATAACCTCACTTTGTTTGTTTTACCCACACTTTGGAGGAGTGTAGATCATTGTGGAAGTGAAGGTTTCATAGATACCACCATGTACCCATAACCTCACTTTGTTTGTTTTACCCACACTTTGGAGGAGTGTAGATCATTGTGGAAGTGAAGGTTTCATAGATACCACCATGTACCCATAACCTCACTTTGTTTGTTTTACCCACACTTTGGAGGAGTGTAGCTCATTGTGGAAGTGAAGGTTTTATAGATACCACCATGTACCCATAACCTCACTTTGTTTGTTTTGCCCACACTTTGGAGGAGTGTAGATCATTGTGGAAGTGAAGGTTTCATAGATACCACCATGTACCCATAACCTCACTTTGTTTGTTTTACCCACACTTTGGAGGAGTGTAGATCATTGTGGAAGTGAAGGTTTTATAGATACCACCATGTACCCATAACCTCACTTTGTTTGTTTTACCCACAGCCTGGAATGATAGATATAAGACAGACGTGAGATAAGAAAAACGCAGGCTGCAGTTGTAAGTGGCAGCTGATGCGCCAAGGAACTCACTGCCGCAGGGAGAGGGCCCTGGCTTATACTGAACAGACCACGCTTGTGTTTACCTCTTCCAAGTCTGACACAGTCTGCTGTGTCATCACTGCACTGGCTGACTCTTAGTCGTAAGTCACACGTGTCAGTATGTCACCAGTGCAACCATGTCACCAGTGTCAGTGTGTCGATAATATTCCTGTCACCTATGTACGCGTGTCAACAATATTTGTGTGATGTCAGTCTCTGTGTCAGCAATGTTCATATGTCACCAGTGTCAGTGTTTCAACAGAATCCATGTGTCATCAGTGTCGATATATCACCAATGTATGTATGTCACTAATGTTGGAGTCACCAGTGTCCATGTCACCAGTGTCTGTCAGTGTCGGTGTCGCTAGTGCCCATGTCACCAGCCTATGTGGTGCCAGCGTCTGTGTCACTAATGCATGTATGTCACCAGTTCTACCTGCCACAGCAATGTTACAAAAGCCCAGAATATTATCTATTAATACCAACTCTAACAAAACCTGCAATTAATTACAACATTCAGTGCCGTAATTAATTGCAGGTATTGTTAGAGCCATTCGGTGCAGCCTATTAACGACACAGCTAATGAGTACATTCTGATGTGGCAGTACAACACGGCCACGATCCACTGCCTGGGGAACTTGACGCTGACAGTTCAACCTGACAGCAGGTACTCCAACTGTACACGTCCCAATAAATCAATCGACTTTATTGTGCCACATTCTACTATTTTCATCACGGCCACTGTTAACTGTAACACCAATTTCGCATAGTTCTGTTGCATTTGACTTGACACTGACATTTATCGTCAGAGGTGACAACAGTAAATGTTGTCAATGGCATTCTCTGGAATACCTGAGAACTGTTAGTTGCTAGAGTCCGTCATTGATCACCTGGACTTCTAAGAATGTCACCATTCTCCTGCCAGTGGGTCACTGACCAGGAGAATGTACTGTCATCTAGACTCTTACACCATGTAGAAATGGACAAGTTACTGTATACTGTATATAATTTTATATACGTTATATTTTGCAAAATAACAACACATTAAAAGTAAGGAACAGCCTTATAGTGGGACATGCTTTAGGACTGCTCAAGGTATTTTGCAGTTTACTACCTGATAAACCTGAACAACTCAACACTGTCTTAGTTCATATGGGAAGCGTTCTGTAATAGTTGCACAAAGATAACTTGTTCACCCCAATGTCCAGTATTATCACCAGTCATAGCCAGAGACTCTTCTTACAGCTGCATGGACTACAGCAGTGTAGAGAGAACACACTAGTCTATAGTGTGAACTGGCAGTAGGAGGTATAAACCCCAGAGTCTCGACTGTCCCACACTAACAGTAACAGTTCACACCATCACATTCCACAAGACCGTGCACACCTAAACAACACATCCGCCTAGGACTGTCTGCTAAGGCGATTCAGACTCTAATATTTCACACGTCCTTGTGTCTGAATGCTGATGAGTTACTGGTCCCCTCAGTGTGACAATGAACTCAGCAAAATACAGTCCAGTTGCACATGTAGTTGGCCACATGTAAGACATTGCGCAACGACCTGTGTCTACAGGTAAGTGAGGCCCACGCAACGAGGAAGTCACAACAAACTCTCTGATGGTGACACTGTTTCCCCAAGTCAGTTTTCATTAGTGTCACCATCCCTTTGTCATAATGACATGGTAATGTACTAAACCAAGTGTACATGTCTAGGCCACTTGTCATCGTAGCTAATGGGTTTCCAAATTCCAAGAAGTTTATCTTCAAAATAAACAAAAGTTACAAGCATGGGACAGGTGTTTTAGCATGAAGAATTAACACAGTATATGTAAGCAAACACTATTTAGGTGAGGAAACCTGAGAATGTTTAGATATGTATTCAGCAATAGTCTGTACAGATGGAAGATTTATACCATGAAAAACATGATGTGATGATTTTTATGAATAACATGCAATGACTGATGTGATGATGTTTAACTATAGTGATTGTATTACACACAGTTTTGTTGACACTTTTTGCTATACGTCATAAATACACACATATCTATAATACGGTCATTCAACTGTTTACTTGCGTTGTAGCAAAAAGTCATCACATAATATTTAACCAAATGAAGGTGGACATAAAAATACACTGCAGCCCATATTATTGTAACTTTCCAGAAGTTTAACTAATTGAGTCAACAAAATATACAATCACTAATTTACATTGTCTTTCATATAAACAGGTTTATATTTGACACCCAGAGGAGCCACAAGCTCCACTGAGAACTGTGTAAGTTTAGCAGTTACCACAGGTCACTTCCTTGGTCCTATTAACAAGAGGACGGACTAGCAACCAAGAGCTCACCTAGAGTAGGACGTGGCCAAGTCACTGAGATGAACAACAGCCACAATAACAAAATGCTATAATCACAATCTGCTATATCCCATCCCAAACCAACCAGACACAAAGGGCAACTGATCAAACAACGTAAACAAGTCAGGGAATCACATAACGACTTCAGGCGGGAAACTAAATCACAGAAATCCCACTAAAGCAGTTTCACATTAACCAAAGCTACTGCGCAATTGCAAATAAATTTACGATACATTTTTATGTAGTTACTGTTCTACTGCATACATTATTCCCTGAAACAACCAGTTGCCTACTGCAACAAATTAATAAAATCCTGACTTAAGTTGCATCACTGGCTTCACTCCAAAACAACGACATCATTTAATATTAATGAGAAATCACTGCGACTTTTTCATCCAGAGCTGTGATGCATTACCTGCTGGTTCCAGGCCAACTACGGGGGTCTAACAGTGGCCTCAGACTACGCACAGATGCCAAAGGAATAAAAATACACCTGCAGGGAGACGACAGACAGCCCAGACAGAACACCACCACACTGGCTTGATACAGGGAATTTAAGTGTGCTGCATTGTGACCCCAAAGTAGTGGGACTAGGAACAGTACATCAAGGGACATCCTGGAGGAGCTCAGGTGGGGATAAGACACAGTTGTCCAAGACACAGCCAGTCTTACTGCCACAGCTACAGCATGAGACATATAACTGAGGTCTGACCCCAAAAGTCATCAACACACTCAAATACATGTCTGACAATCTGACTATCTTGCGAGCAGATGTAAGCACAGTGGCGCCACCTACCAGTAACTCGTTGCTGTACGCAGGCAGTTCGAAGGACTGCTCCGTGACACTGTCGTCATCCATATAGCCAATCATTTTAGGGGGTAAAGTGGGGTGAAGGGTGGACGGCACTGAGGGGTCCTTCTTGTCCTTGATGGTGGCTATCGTTGTTGTGATGGCCGTTGGTGTTTTCCGCTCAAGGAAACCTCCCTCGCTACAACAAAGAGACAAGGGTTTACTGGCTGGCAACAGTACTTTCTAAATGTTATGGCAGAAACATACGGGAGAAATTGTTCTCTTTGATTGACAGTTTGCCAGGTTCCATACTGCAAAGAGAAAATAACAACAATTAGTAGCTTATGTGTCACGAAGTGTCTCTGACATGCCACAGACATGTCACTGTCATTGAGTGTCTCTGACATGACACAGACATGTCACTGAGTGTCTCTGACATGACACAGACATGTCACTGTCACTGAGTGTCTCTGACATGACACAGACATGTCACTGAGTGTCTGACATGACACAGACATGTCTCTGTCACTGAGTGTCTCTGACATGACACTGACATGTCACTGAGTGTCTCTGACATGACACTGGCATGTCGCTGTCACTGAGTGTGTCTGACATAACAGTGACATGTCACTGAGTGTCTCTGACATGACACTGACATGTTGCTGTCACTGAGTGTCTCTGACATGTCACTGAGTGTCTCTGACATGACACAGACATGTCGCTGTCACTGAGTGTCTCTGACATGATACAGACATGTCACTGTCACTGAGTGTCTCTGACATGACACAGACATGTCACTGTCACTGAGTGTCTCTGACATGACACAGACATGTCACTGTCACTGAGTGTCTCGGACATGACACAGACATGTCACTGTCACTTAGTGTCTCTGACATGACACTGACATATCACTTCAGCTCCTCTACTGATTGTGGCTACACACACGTTTATTACACCTCAATATTTCTCATTGTCTTTTCTCATATTGATAACATCCCATCACAATATGTTTTGTACATACAGCTATACTAAAGTGTTCCAGTGAAAACCAAAAAATACACTAAAAGTAAAAATAGCTGTTTTCCTATGTTTAACCCATTAGACCCCACGCGTCCGAAAGCGTCCTGGTCGCTCCTTCCCAGAGCGCCCGAAAGCGTCCGGTGGTGAAAAAGCCTCTAGCGGTGGCCTCATCTTGCGGATACTTAAGAGACTAATTCCCATTGATTCTTTGATTTATTAGCTATGAATCGTGTAATTTTGACGTGGGTTTGCATTGAAAAATTTCGAGTTTTTCGTGATTGAAGTTCATCATCTGTGGACCTTCAAAAATGGCGGCGCCTTGCACATCGTAGCTGTTTACTACTGATTAAGTTTGTACTTATATATCGTTGGATTGGACACTTCTTACATTGAACTGAAGGTAAGTTTACATTACGTTCGAAATACAACTGAATGAGCGATAAAATGGATGAATTCAATGATCGGAGCTGTGTTTATGTTTCGTTGTCGAAGTTGGGTGACCACCAGTCGTCTTTTCAGCACCGAAACTGTTGATTATGTCGTGATATATGAAAATTAGGTGTTTTATTATAACAAATCATTAGGTAACATTGTTAATTTTTCTAATGGTTGACATTTCGTTGTTTCAGGTGTCAAAATACCAGTCATCCACGATGTCAACATACACATTGGCAAGACACAGACGTCACATATAGGATGATGACAACCAAGATAGTCTTGCAAAGCTGTGTTTCCTGTCCATATCCAGATAAAATGAACTGATTTATATAGTAATATGTCTCAACAAGGCAGAGCATCTGGAAATAGAACAATATAATACATTTTATGTGAATAAAACATGATATTCTACTGTATTGTTGTCCAGAATTGTAATGTTCTATGTTTGTCACCTACATATAACAACATATTTTTTACCAACATACACCATAGTTACATCATTTTAAAGAGAATTATATGAATATCAAAATAAACACCACAACTTGCAACAATAGAAAATCAGTATTTTTGAAGATACAACTTAAAATGTGCAAGCACCCCGAATTGGTGAAATCAGTGGCTGCAGCTTGGGGAACAGGAGCACAAGTCAATTTAAACGGCTGGGGTCTAATGGGTTAATACAAGTCTATTCTATTCTATTCTACTCTATTCTACTCTATTCTACTCTATTCTACTCTATTCTACTCTATTCTACTCTATTCTACTCTATTCTATCTAGTCAAGTGCTAGCTTACAGTATTTCACTGGCACTTCACCTCGTATACAATCTCAGCACATAACTTCTTTATTAAATGTTGTATGGTTATACATGTAAATAATGTTGTCGCACCTTCTATCGCACTGTTCAGATGCTTTATGTATGTAATTAAGCAATTATAAGGGTAAACATGATAAGTATTGTACTTTTTTACCCTTTTTTTCAACAAATGGTATTGTATAATGTAGTAATTGTTGTTGAAAATAAATTTCAAATAAAAATTCAAATAAAAAAAAAAAAAAATACCATTCAAAGTCCACCTTTCCTTTCACATACAGTGTATATCACTGATCAATGTGGATACATAAATTAATCAATATAATTGTCATGATTTTATTATCATCAACAGTCCAACTTTTCATATTATGTGCTGCCATCTGGTGAGCAAACCCTACCATCATAGTGACCACCTGTGCTTCCACCTGGTGAATGTGTATGTTACTAAACACTTCCACCCACCCATGGATTATTCCACCCCAGCAGGCTAGGCTCAAAACCCTTTACCTCTTCATATGTGATTAAACAAATGGTTGACAAACATTAAGTTTGGTTTAAAAAAATGTTGCCGTTTGTCAACTTAGCATGGGGGAAAAGTTGGCGATGAAAAACAAATTGCTTATGAAAGTAAAAAAATATGAAAATATATGCTAGCTCGAGTGGAGGTGAGAGGATACATGGAGGTGACAGCGGACACATGGGGGTGACAGAAGACACATGGAGGTGACAGAGGACACATGGAGGTGAAATAGGACACATGGAGGTGAAATGGGACACATGGAGGTGACAACGGACACATGGAGGTGAAATAGGACACATGGAGGTGACAACATACACATGGAGGTGCAATAGGACACATGGAGGTGACAGCGGACACATGGAGGTGACAGAGGACACATGGAGGTGACAGAGGACAAGGCGGAGGATGCAATGGCCAGGGCATCATGGTGGATATGGATTTGACCATAGACTGGCTACTCCCAAACTGTCAAAACAAAATCATGTTTCACCAGTGCCCTAAATGAAAGGCACACAAGTGAAGCAACCAGTGATATTTACAACATGCTGTAGGTGTCGTATATATTAATAAATTAAATACCATATGAATCAACGTTTCATGTAACACGCAATACTAAATAATGAATTAACCACACAGATGCCTTCTCTACGTCCAGGGTGGCTGCTGTGGTAGCAACCACAGCTGATCATAACAGCTGTAGGTAGCATTACTCTAGATTGCTTCAATCCAAGAAACAAATCCTATCTGCACAACCAAAGCTGTCTACTCAACTGGTGTCAGTGAACCTGTAGGAGTGAGTGGGCAGTGCACATAAACATGTCAGTTGCTGGGATATGTGGCCAATGTGTAATAATAGAACACAATAAACACAATAACATGACAGGACACTGGTGATTCACGGAGCAGTTACATGGTCTCACTGAGGGACTAGCAGGGAGGGTGGCATGTGTTGGGTGTGGTAAGTGGGAGAGTGTGGTAAGATGGAGGGTGTTGGGAGAGGGTTGGTGTGGTAAGAGGGAGGGTGTGGTAAGAGGGAGGGTGTGGCAAGAGGGAGTGTGTGGTAAGATGGAGGGTGTGGCAAGAGGGAGTGTGTGGTAAGAGGGAGGGTGTGGTAAGAGGGAGGGTGTGGTAAGAGGGAGGGTGTGGCAAGAGGGAGTGTGTGGTAAGATGGAGGGTGTGGCAAGAGGGAGTGTGTGGTAAGAGGGAGTGTGTGGTAAGAGGGAGGGTGTGGTAAGAGGGAGGGTGTGGCAAGAGGGAGTGTGTGGTAAGATGGAGGGTGTGGCAAGAGGGGGGGGGTGTGGTAAGAGGGAGGGTGTGGCAAGAGGGGGGGGTGTGGTAAGAGGGAGGGTGTGGCAAGAGGGAGTGTGTGGTAAGAGGGGGGGGGGGGTGTGGTAAGAGGGAGGGTGTGGTAAGAGGGGGGGGTGTGGTAAGAGGGAGGGTGTGGTAAGAGGGGGGGTGTGGTAAGAGGGAGGGTGTGGTAAGAGGGAGTGTGTGGTAAGAGGGGGGGTGTGGTAAGAGGGAGGGTGTGGCAAGAGGGGGGGTGTGGTAAGAGGGAGGGTGTGGTAAGAGGGAGGGTGTGGCAAGAGGGAGTGTGTGGTAAGATGGAGGGTGTGGCAAGAGGGGGGCGTGTGGTAAGAGGGGGGGGGTGTGGCAAGAGGGAGTGTGTGGTAAGAGGGAGGGTGTGGCAAGAGGGAGGGTGTGGTAAGATGGAGGGTGTGGCAAGAGGGGGGGTGTGGTAAGAGGGGGGGAGTGTGGCAAGAGGGAGTGTATGGTAAGAGGGAGGGTGTGGCAAGAGGGAGTGTGTGGTAAGAGGGAGGGTGTGGCAAGAGGGAGTGTGTGGTAAGAGGGAGGGTGTGGCAAGAGGGAGGGTGTGGTAAGATGGAGGGTGTGGCAAGAGGGGGGGGGTGTGGCAAGAGGGAGTGTGTGGTAAGAGGGGGGGGGGGGGTGTGGCAAGAGGGAGTGTGTGGTAAGAGGGAGGGTGTGGCAAGAGGGAGTGTGTGGTAAGAGGGAGGGTGTGGCAAGAGGGAGTGTGTGGTAAGATGGAGGGTGTGGCAAGAGGGAGGGTGTGGTAAGATGGAGGGTGTGGCAAGAGGGGGGGTGTGTGGCAAGAGGGAGTGTGTGGTAAGAGGGAGGGTGTGGCAAGAGGGAGTGTGTGGTAAGAGGGAGGGTGTGGCAAGAGGGAGTGTGTGGTAAGAGGGAGGGTGTGGCAAGAGGGAGTGTGTGGTAAGATGGAGGGTGTGGCAAGAGGGAGGGTGTGGTAAGATGGAGGGTGTGGCAAGAGGGGGGGGTGTGGTAAGAGGGGGGGGGGTGTGGCAAGAGGGAGTGTGTGGTAAGATGGAGGGTGTGGCAAGAGGGGGGGTGTGGTAAGAGGGAGGGTGTGGCAAGAGGGGGGGTGTGGTAAGAGGGAGGGTGTGGCAAGAGGGAGTGTGTGGTAAGAGGGAGGGTGTGGCAAGAGGGAGTGTGTGGTAAGATGGAGGGTGTGGCAAGAGGGGGGGGGGTGTGGTAAGAGGGGGGGGGGGTGTGGCAAGAGGGAGTGTGTGGTAAGATGGAGGGTGTGGCAAGAGGGGGGGGGTGTGGTAAGAGGGAGGGTGTGGTAAGAGGGGGGGGGGTGTGGCAAGAGGGAGTGTGTGGTAAGATGGAGGGTGTGGCAAGAGGGGGGGGGGTGGTAAGAGGGAGGGTGTGGCAAGAGGGGGGGTGTGGTAAGAGGGAGGGTGTGGTAAGAGGGAGGGTGTGGTAAGATGGAGGGTGTGGTGAGAGGGTAGGTGTGGTAAGAGGGAGGGTGTGGTAAGAGGATGGGTTGGTCAGAGATTGGGTGTGGTAAGATGGAGGGTGTGGTAAGAGGGTGGATGTAGTAAGAGGGTGGGTGTGGTAAGAGGGAGGATGTGGTAAGAGGGAGGGTGTGGTGAGGGGAAGTGTGGTAAGAGGAAGGGTGTAGTGAGGGGGAGGGTGTGGTGAGGGGGAGGGTGTGGTGAGGGCGACGGTGTGGTGAGGGGGAGGGTGTGGTGAGAGGGAGGGTGTGGTGAGGGGGAGGTTGTGGAGAGGGGGAGGGTGTGGAGAGGGGGAGGGTGTGGAGAGGGGGAGTGTGGTGAGGGGGAGGGTGTGGTGAGGTTGTGGTGAGGGGGAGTGTGTGGTGAGGGGGAGGGTGTGGTGAGGTTGTGGTGAGGGGGAGGGTGTGGTGAGGGGGAGGGTGTGGTGAGGTTGTGGAGAGGGGGAGGGTGTGGAGAGGGGGAGGGTGTGGAGAGGGGGAGTGTGGTGAGGGGGAGGGTGTGGTGAGGTTGTGGTGAGGGGGAGGGTGTGGTGAGGGGGAGGTTGTGGTGAGGGGGAGGGTGTGGGGAGGGTGTGGTGAGGGGGAGGGTGTGGTGAGGTTGTGGTGAGGGGGGTGTGGTAAGGGGGAGGGTGTGGTGAGAGGGAGGGTGTGGGTGTAGCAAGTGTCAAGGAGGTGAATGTACAGTTGTATGTGGTTTACCGACTCCTCATGAAGAGTGAGGTGGGAGATGAGATGGGTGGTGGAGCCAGCAGTGATGGTCTCACCACAGATGTGGAGACGAGAGATGACAAGACCTGATGTTGTGTGGCTGTGCTATGCTGTGTGGGGGAGGTGTGGGTGTGATGTAGAGTTACACGGGAGGCTGCAGTGATCTATGCCACTTACCCACATTAACTAATAGCTCCAAGTCTAAGAACCCATAATAATAAATACCAGTGTCAGCTGGCGCCGACACAAATCAAACAGACCAGCACTTATCAAATACTGGCTCAAATGGCATTGGTTTGTCTTTAATTAAAAAAGTAAATTTCCAAAGTGGCCATTGGCCATTATTACTGACATGAACAGCTTCCATGCGGACCATATGGGTGCTACAAGCCTCACTTCTGATTAATTCAAGACTAGCAGAACATTTCTTCTGGCGTGTACAGTGGCTAAATAGGTGATTGACACAATTCCTGGGCACAGGGCTTAGCTATGTTCCCATTGGTAGCCTTGTTAACGTTTTGTCATTATAAAAACCAAGAGAACATAATAACACTTCTTCCAGCCACTGCCTTTGTGTTAATGATGCTGAGAATATGGTCTGGAAATTCACCTATCGCCAGTTCTTTTGAAATGGACAATGCCCATCATTACTAACAAAAACCACTATGGAATCCAGCAACCACGCGTGTTATATAACCACTCTGCCAATTACTCTTCCAAATATGCATCAGTCTCTACAGCCACAGTGTGCAGTGTGGGTGATAATGGACACTTAGAAGTTAGACAGACTGTGTGATCTGTGTGCCCCCACAACTTCAGGCTGAGGGTGGGTGATGTCTGTAGGCAGCAAGGCAAGGTTTATGAGACACACTGTGATTAGACTATGTGCTTTGAGGGCGGAGTAATGACACACCATATAACTTGAGTTGAGCCATGTGGACAAAAGGGACTAACCAATGACAGACTCATTGTTCAATCAGACTACCAGGCTAATTGTATTTCATTCGTACCATGTTACTTATTATTTGTATTTGTATTGCTTGTTTTTAATGTTGTCTGTTTTGAAATAAATTGAATTGAATTGAATTGAACTACCAGGTATCTAACATATTCAGACGAGGAGGAAATACTCAGTGGTTGCATATCTGCACCACACCAATTCCAACCTATCCGTACACACACACACACACACACACACACACACACACACACACACACACACACACACACACCACTCACCACTCACCACTCACCACTCACCACTCACCACTCACCACTCACACACACACACACACACACACACACACACACACACACACACACACACACACACACACACACACACACACACCATTTTGTACTCTATCATCTCTATTCTTGACTACAATATCAAAACTGCAACCCCTTTCACTGGGATAACTGTGTGCAATACTACAATGCAACACTAATTTTACAATTCCCACGGTACCCACAGTGCTGTGATATCTGTATGACTATTAGGTACATGTGTAACTCTAAGTGGCTGGAACGTCTCGACATCTACCTGTGCCTTCACTTAATCTTTGTATTTTACTGCAGTCCTATTTAGAGGTTGTCTTGTAGAACAAACTTTAAACACCACCTACATAAGAATACCTGGAAGTTATACATTTATGCTATCTGTTTATACTTTTGTTTTGATGCGCCTCTGGGCTTGGTTTCAGAGGCTGT